>SJYV01018416.1:436025-465442 GCA_006410875.1 Neotragus pygmaeus
TCCTTCAGGGTAAAACTCCCAACCTCTGATCATCCCCACTGAAGGTATCTCAAGCTGTTGGCAAAAGTGGGATGTCGGCAGATGTCCTGGGTTTGACCACAGAAACAAGAGGGCCACTTCTGGGGCTCTGCTCAAACAGAGGGCTTTCATTGGGCTCAGCTACATTGCCACAAATCCATGGTGGATGATGTGGGAGTAGATACCGAAGTGCTTCCTGCCCTTCTGCAGCCTAGAGGAAGTCCCCCAAAGTAAAAGAAGAACATTCAGAAAGGGACCCAGTTGAGACTCCTACACAGGCCAGAGGTTTGCCCCCCGCCCCCCAACTGAGGGGCAAGGGTGGCAAGGAAAAGTGGGCTCCATCAATGCGATCACGCATCTGATTTCTTGTAAACAGACTTGGACTAAGGAGAGAGCTGGGCCCCTCGCTGTGTGACGCGGGGTCCCAGCTGCCTCCTCTGCCACCGTCAGGCTCGCCCGCAGCCCCCGTGGGCTGTCTTGTCTGCTGTGTGCACTGCTGCCCATCTTCTACTTGTGGGCGGGATGAATTAACTCACATCTAAGCAAATACTGGGGGCCAAAACCAAATGGAAAATGAGGCCAGGGAGTCCAGGGTTTTTTCAGTCATTTGGTTGGATCTGCCTTTCTCCTAGAAGAAGCCCTGGGAAGAAAGCCCTGGAAGAGGTAATAACGGTGTCTTTCACAATGGAAAGGTCAACTGACCTGTGTTTATTGAGTGACTCAGTGGGCCAGCCCTTTGCTCGGCTTTGTAGGTGATTACGAGACAGGCAAACCCACGGGGTCCTCTTGGTAAGCAGGCTGGAATCAAAACGCATGAGAAAAATGAGAGAACAGCCTGGAGCAGCATGTCATTGTGCAGAATCGTCCAGAAGAGGTTCAGAGGATTCGAGGCTGTGCTTGGGAGGCCCCGGTGGTGCGGCTGAGTGGGAACACATGAGGAGGCAGGAGGGAGAAGGCTGGGTGCCACAGACGTGGGGGTCGGGGCGTGGCGGAAGTCTCCAGGTCAGCGCAGCAGCGGGGGCGTGTCCGTGTCCCCTCGCCCAGGGTCCTGCGTGGGCTCTTTCCATCGCCTGGCTCTCTGGCCCCTCCTCTCTCTCCCTGATCACTGCCCTTCCTGTCGAGGCCTCTTTGAAATTTGACTAAGGTTGCAAGCCCGTATTTCAGCATTTCTGGATGCAATTTGGTATCAGAGCAAAGAATCAAAGGATATTTGCTATCACTTTAAAGTGTGTTTCTCTCCCTCTTCCTCTGAGCACCTGACCCCACAATCATCGCTGGCTTTGAAATAATAGACCCATCATAATTATGAGAATTAGTCTGGAGGCTTCTGCCTTATTTGCTCAACTCAGGTTACTGAGGTCGTCTTTAGAGGTGGAAAGGGTGTCCCAGACCATCTCGGCCAAGATGGCAAATACAGAGCCGTGCCTGCTGGGTGGGGGCTGCCAGGAAGCAAGGTGAGGGAAGGGGCTGGGAGCAGGGAGAAAGCCCCCAGTACCCACCCCAAGAGCTGCTGCCCCTTGGGGACCTTGGACCCAGCGTTGTGAGAGAACAGTTTTTTTTAGCAGAGGCTGAAACCAAGACCATGTGTGAAATGCCCCGAGTTTGTAAATGTTAAAAATAAATTTGGCACATGAAGACCCTGAGTAACAAATGAGCTCTCCATTGGGTTGCTACCCCCGCTAGTTACAGAAGTGGAAACAGAGGCCCAGGCAGGGGAAAGAACATGGGCTAGCTCGTTAAGGTGGTGGACACTTGTGTTCCCTCTGCCTCCTTGGTCCAAGCTCCGAGGTGTTGCAAAGCTGGACTGAGTCAACCCTCTGAGCTGGCTCTGTGACCGACCCGTTCCAGGCAGTGGGTCAGTGGCCACGTTGCAGCCCTTGGACAGCAGGCAGGGCAGCCCAGGGCTCTTACAGAGGGCAGCTTCAAGGTTCTCCTAGGGTATTTAAGGAATAGAGCCAGAGTTAATGCTGAACTCTTTCTTTGACTTAATTTATTATAATGTATGTGGCTAAAATGTAGATCACACTGCTGTTTTGGATCTCCGTTTTGATTCCCAAAATTGCAATCATGATAGGTGGATTATAACCGTGCTTTAACATACAGATGAGGAAATGTATTCCTGTGCAATTTCCCCCTAAGGAGAAGTCAGAGGATAAGGGGCAGGAGTTTTGAATAACCTTGCAACATTTAGTTGTCTCTCTCTGTTATGGGATAGAAATTAGCATTACAGGACTATATGTGTTGTGACTACAGCGCTGCTTTGAATTTTAGTGCGGAAGAGCTTCCAAAGGGAAGGGAGAAAGCGATTTTCCTTATTAGAAATTGTCACCAGGATCTAATCTACATCCAAAGTGGTGTCACCAAGTGTTAAGTTGTCATATTTATTTAAAAACACAAAGTACCTACTATGTGCCAGGCACCTTGCTAGCAGGCTGGGAATGCCATGGCAAAGCAGACAGACCGAAGAATCACTGGAGAACTGAGCTCTAGCAGGCAACACTGGGTGGTGCTGAGCAGGGGTGAGCTGGGGAGGAGGCCAAGGTGGGGGGGTGGGAGCTGTGAGAGCAGCTGGAGGGCCGGGGGTGACAGGCCAAGGGAAAGGAGGGTGCAGGAAGCCTCACACAGAGGGCAAAGTGGAGTATTCCTCATGTGGGGGGTGTGTGCATGTGGTGGGGGTGCCTCCAAGAACATATGTCTGGGCAGACTTTTCCTCGGGTCCAGATACTCAGCAGAAGAACCGAGCAGAACAAATGTCCTGATGAGCTGCCCCAGGGCCTGGGTTTTGCTCTCCCCACCTGCCCAGGGCCTGGACTCTGCTCTCCCCACCTGCCCAGGGCCTGGACTGGCACCCACTCAACCTCTCCAATGCACACTGAGGGTTCTGTTTGAATTCTGCCACCTGCCACTCTCACCCCCGCATCTGGGCCGGGGCTCTTGAGAGCTGTGAGAACCACACTGCAACTCCCCTTCCCTGCTGTGAGAGCTAGCTGTGCCTCTCCCTACATAGCACAAGCCCTGGACTCTGTGTCACTAGGGCAGGTCAGTGCAGGACAGTATAGGGAGTCTTAAAATGGGGGCCCCCTTTGGTTACACTGCGTGGAATGACCACCCAGCCTTCCCAACACCATTCATTCATTCATTCATTCTCATCAGTATTTACTGAGCACCTACTCTGTTTTAGGAGGTTTTGCATGCATGTCAGTCACTCAGTCGTGTCTGGCTCTTTGCAACCCCATGGACTGTAGCCCTCCAGGCTCCTCTGTCCATGGACTGTTCCAGGAAAGAATACTAGAGTGGGTTGCCATTTCCTCCTCTAGTGGGTCTTCCTAGTGCAGGGATGGAGCCCATGTTCCATCCTTTCCAATGCAGGTCCTGCGTCTCCTGCATTGGTAGGTGGAGTCTTTACCACTGGACCACCTGGGAAGCCCCAGGAGGTTTTAGGGAGATAATATTGAAAAAAGCAGACTGCACTCCAGCTTGTAAAGTGTAGACAAGCTAGTTCAGTTCAGTTCAGTTCAGTTGCTCAGTCACATCTGACTCTTTGCGACCCCATGAATCGCAGGCACGCCAGGCCTCCCTGTCCATCACCAACTCCTGGAGTTCACTCAGATTCACGTCCATCGAGTCAGTGATGCCATCCAGCCATCTCATCCTCTGTCGTCCCCTTTTCCTCCTGACCCCAATCCCTCCCAGCATCAGAGTCTGTTCCAGTGAGTCAACTCTTCGCATGCGATGGATAAAGTACTGGAGTTTCAGCTTTAGCATCAATCCTTCCAAAGAAATCCCAGGGCTGATCTCCTTCAGAATGGACTGGTTGGCTCTCCTTGCAGTCCAAGGGCCTCTCAAGAGTCTTCTCCAACAGTAGGAGAGAGAAATTAAGCAGGTATCATATATATATGGTAAATACAAACTCTGAGAGGTGTGTCATGAAGGTTTCATTCTAGGGTAATTGGGGTTGACCTGACTCAGTGTGTAAGTACAAGAATGTCTTCCAAGAAAGTGGCATTGGAGCTGAACTCTCAAGAATAGTGGCATCAACCAGGCAAGAGGGAGGTGGTGTTGCTAGGGTTTGGGGTGTATGTTTCAGGAAGAGGGATGAGTGTGTATTGAGATTCTGAGGTCCATCAAAGAGGAAGTTCTCACCTTTCTCTTTCTGGAGGGTCGGTAGAGCTGCCTTGGGCTCTTAGATGTTCTGGGAATGCCCTAGACAGACCCAGGCAGGGCTGTGAGTGGCATCTCCTTGGCCCCCTGAAGCCTTGTCAAGGAAAGCTCCCAGCTCACATCACATCACAGTCCCAAATTACATCCCAGTGCCTGAAAGGTGGCTCTAAAATTCTTTCCCAGTATTGGGGTGTGGGCATGAGCTGGTCAGAAGGCCTCTGGGGTACAGGACTGAGGGGCCTGGCATGTCTGGGCAGATGGGGTGCTCTGTGGAGATGTTCAGAAGCAGCCAGCCTGTTGCCCTTTAACACCAGCCATCTCATGAAAGGTATGTAGGATGGTGAGGCCTGAACTGCCCCAAATGGTAACTGCTCCTCTCTCTCCTTGTCATCCCAGTCTGATACCTTCCCCCTGGTCTTCCTCCTCACCCACTCATCTCAAAGGATGATCTGAGCAAGTCTGTCTTGTCTAGGAGGTGTCTTGGGAGAAGGTGTTAAACTGAAACTTCAGGATTAGAACATAGTATGCATGGAAGCTTGTTCATGGGTTTCCCACCATGGAGGCTGGTGCCACTTTGCACCCCGGAGATGACCTTTCCAGCTTGGCAGTGTGCTGGGGGAGGGCGCTGACCGTGAGCTGGGCTCCTATGGTGATGCTGTTATATGAGTCATCACCTCTGGTTTACCCTAGTTATCTGTGTAGGTAGGTCAAGGGTAGGTCTGGACCTGAGTAGTTCAGGGTAACTGTCAGTTGGGAGTCTATCACATGCCTTTTTCTCATATTATATCATTTAGTTTTCACAAGGGATTGTAAAGTAGTGCTGTTATTCCCACTTTAGAGACAGTATTTACAGTCTGGGCAAGGCTAGGGGAAGCATCTACAGAGGTGTCGCCCAGAAGTGGCAGGTCCAGGTTGGAAAACCCAGAGCTTGCTGTCTCAAAGCCAGTGACTTTCCCACTTGGCTGTGATAGCTCTGCAGGGTTTAAGGTATATTAAGGCCTTGCAAACCCCCTGTCTCATGAAACACTCAGATTCCTTTGTAAGTACCATTATCCAATTAGTATCCAGTTATACAGATTCGGATACTAAAGTTCATGACGCTTTAGTGGTTTGCTTGGAATTCAGAGTTTAAACTCAAACTCAGATCTTGGAGTCAAACACTTCTAGGTGTTTTGAGGTGACCTCTTCTGGCTGACAGTCTCTGTGGATGGCTGGGGACCATGGGGACAATTTCCTCTGTCCCACCACCCCTCCCTCCACAAGGAAGACTGCTTGTCCTTGTTCCCTCCTTCCCTGGGCCTCCTTGGTGGACACAGTCATTTGCTTGTCCCTTGCGAAGATTTGTTTGGACTGGTCCATGGGATTGCTAGAACCTGGAGGTTTCCCTTTGAGAACTTTGCCAACACTTGATACTTTCATCTGGGCTCAAAGGGAGAATGAGCAGACTTGACCTTCCTGTTTGAAGCTGCTCCCCGCCAAGCTAGTCCCCAGGGGTCAGTTCATTCATTCACACATCATTCATTCGTGCATGAGCTGGATGAGTGATGGTTGAATGCCTACTATGTGCCAGATGTGGAGGAAGACTTCTCTGGTCCTCTTGTCCTCTGCCAGTTATAAGCTAGAAGGAGAACAAAATCCACACTCTTCACCTGGCCAGAGAAGCTAGTTGTGGGCCCAGTCAGGATATAAATGTAACCAGGAGCTATCTGAGGTTTATAGCACAGCTTCATTTGTCGTTGAGAAAGGCCACTCCTATGGTTATCAGAAAGCAAAGTTACCTTCAGGCAGTCTCTGGGGGTCATGAGGAGGAAAACAACAAAAACTGCACTGAGCATGTCACAGTCGTGTTGTCTAAAGTCCACTCCCAGCCAGGAGCCTGGAGGTTGGGGGGGCATCAACCTTGCCAGGACGCGGACACTGGACCACTCACGGGGAAGGCCATTCTCCAGGGCATCGGCTCTAGCTTTGTTTTGCTGGCATGTACCCAGACAATGGTCAGTGTGGTAACCTTGGCCGTCTCGGCTCCTCTGCTTTGTGGCCTGAGCCAAGTCCAAAGGTTTCGTCCTTTGGAGATCTATCAGCCAGGCAAAACAGCTCCAGAAAAATGTTTGTACCGTGATGGGCAGAGCTGGATAGAATTTTTTTTTTTGCTAATTTTTATATGTCAGCTAAAGTATTTATTACTACAAAGTGTTTAAAGTTTCAGCACTTATTTAAATTTAAATCTTGATCCATTGATACTGTTCTTCTGATAAAGGTTCTCAAATTAAAAGGGCTAGATAAGTCAGTGCAGCTCAGAAATGGCAGTAACTTCAGAGCTGGCAATTGACACTTGTTTTCTGCCACTGTTTACTCTTCAATAAAAAATGCATATTTACCATAGCAACCTCCTGATCACGTGGTGCCCTATCTTACCCGCTACCCTCTAAAACAGAATAGCTTCTTAAAGAAACACACACATTCTAATATGTATGCTTTTCAGATGCAAAAATGTGTTCTTTATAAGGAAGCCCTCTTGCCTGGGATTTAATGCTAATAAGCATGTCATCTTTATAGAAATCATTTTGGTCCCATGTCTTAAATTTTAAGGTGTTCACCCTGAAAATCAAAATAAAATTACTCTTGGAAGGACTTTTGATTATCTTGAGAGTTGGTTGATCATTTGTTTTAATACAGTTTTAAAATAATGTATAAATTTGGATGTATACATGCATATGTGTATATATATATATATATATATATATAGGTTTTTTTTTTTCCCCCAAACAATAGCCATTATTATCATATGGGAGGGAGTTTGATGTAGATTCTAATGACCTGCTGCTTCATCTGTGTTTAAAGATTGTCATCTATGCAAAGCTCAATTGCAGGCTGAATTGTTTTTCACTGTTAACTTGGGAGAATTGCCTGGATGTNTTTTTTTTTTCCCCCCAAACAATAGCCATTATTATCATATGGGAGGGAGTTTGATGTAGATTCTAATGACCTGCTGCTTCATCTGTGTTTAAAGATTGTCATCTATGCAAAGCTCAATTGCAGGCTGAATTGTTTTTCACTGTTAACTTGGGAGAATTGCCTGGATGTTCAGAGCTGGAGAAACTGTTGTAACCTGGACTTTTCAGAAAGGAAGCATGCCCTCTCATTCTGGACCTTGTGCAGGTTGTAGGTTCTGTCGCTTGGGGAGAGCGCTAAAGCCACAGGCCTCTGCCCTCCCCACGAGCCACCCTTGCATGCAGTGGGTCCCTTTGGCAATATTCATGTTAAAAGCTGTTATTAACTGGAGCATATCCTGCCTGCACCAGGCCCTTGCTAAATGAATTGCTAACGACTATCCCCGCTTTGCAGATAAGGAAACTGAATGAACCTCAGAGAGGTTATGTCATTTGCCCAGGATTATATTCTCTAAGAGTTGGTGGAACTTGGTTTTGACCTGAAGCACCTGATTGAAAACTTTTTCCACTTAATCTGTGATTGGAACCTTTCTGTCAGATATAAGCTGGAAGGACAAGTGGGAACAGCATGGGGGCTGGCGGGTGCGGCGGTAGGCACTGCCTTCTTTTGCAGAATGTTCTCAGGAGATGTTGCGTGGCCTCAGCTTCAGTAGTTTCTTGGCTCACCCTTCCCATCCTGGTTTGCATCTGGGCCTGCCAGCCATGTACCCCTGTGCAGGTGTCTGGACACCGCAGCCCTGGGAGGGTGGTGTCTGGCTGTGTATGTGATGAGAGAGCCACAGTCAGTACCCCAACAGCCTGGGGGGTGGGATGCATCCGAACCAGGCTTGGTGGATTTTTAAAATTCCTTTCAGCCACATACAGACCAATCTGAAAAACAAGAACATATTGTGACTCTGTTATGCTTAGTGGCTTTGGGGGAAAATCCGATTGTGATGTGAGGCAGGGCTCTCTGTGGCAATGTGGCATTGTGACCCTAACTCAGAAGAGGAGAGCTGCCCAGACCCCACAGCCCAGCCAACCAATCTGACTGCAGCGTGTCCACGAGCCATTTCATAATTATCCATCATGAATGCCTCCATGCTGCCTTAATAGATTATTTAAAATGGTGCCTGTGCCTCCCATGCAACCTCGTTGGCCCCAAACCGTACATACATACAAGCCGGGAGAGGTAATTGCTTATCATGTATCTTTTTGTTCCAGACACTTTTATAAAAGAGTATGTATTATGTATGGTGTGACCTTCAAATGTCAGGAATGTGTTGTGCAATAAACTGTCAATATTTGTGGTTATAAGGTACTAGATGACTTTTACAATAATTGGAATGGCTATATTAAAAGCTTGGATCACTCAGCTGGTTAAAGAGAAAGACACAGGCCAGTGTTCATCAGGGACTTGCCTTCTGCCAATGATTAAATGAAAGATATTGCAAGGTGCTTAAGATGTCTTCTTTGTTTAAAAAAGAATATGGCAAAACCTGTCTCCAGGGGAGGCGTTATCTCCAGATCATTCCCCTACCTTTCAGTGTGTGTCTGTCCCTAGAGAAAACTCAGCCCACAAGTCATGGCGACTGACCAAGCACATTTTGAAAAAGATCGGTCCAGCTTGTTCTCAGTGTCATTTAAGTAAGAATTCCTGAAGCCTACCCGTTAGTCAAAGAGATCTCCTCCAATCTTCCCCCAGCCCCCACCCCAACCATAAAGGAGGGGGCTGTAAATTACCTTAAGAGGATCTTAAAAGCTATAGTTTTTTTTTTTTTTTAAGAAAATAAATTACGTAGAAGTCTTTTGGGAATTTATGCTTTATTGAAGGTAGAGGCTTCTATAGTCTGTCTTTTTTTGTGTTCTTTTTTTAAAGAAAGGAACATGTAATTTAAATTATGAAGAAGGGAAAGCATAACAAATATTTTGCAATAGTTACAGTAGTGATTGGGGCATGGATTACTTCTAAAGTATCTGTTTTATTATGCTTTTCTATGGATTACTGTTTCTTTATGGTGTTTCTTCCAATGCAATGACATCTTCCTTTTTAGCCAGGAAGTAGCCACTCCAGTATTCTTGCCTGGAAAATCCCATGGATGGAGGAGCCTGATAGGCTGCAGCCCATGGGGTCGCTAAGAGTTGGACACGACTGAGTGACTTCACTTTCACTCTTCACTTTCATGCATTGGAGAAGGACATGGCAACCCACTCCAGTGTTCTTGCCTGGAGAGTCCCAGGGATGGGGGAGCCTGGTGGGCTGCCGTCTATGGGGTCACACAGAGTTGGACACGACTGAAGTGACTTAGCAGCAGCAGCAGGCAGATGAAATCATAGAAGGTGCCTCAACGACACACCACCATCTTCCCTCAAGCTGTTGTGATCTTGCTGATTAAAGTGTATGTGTGTGGTTCCTTCCACCTGGCTAGAGACCCAGGAGGCACCCTGAGGCCTCCTCCTTCAGGACTTCCCCAGGTGCCCCGACCTCCTACCCCCCTGCTGTCTTCACACTCCAGCCCCAGATGGCCTGTGCTGAGCACTTTGGAGGCATTTCCGATATTTTGCTCATACAGGGGGCCACTTCCCCCCGGACTACTCAAAGCAACTTTCCTCTTATAGTCAGGAGCTCATCTTGCCCTCTGAATTCCAGTTTGCTTGCCTCCTCTGATTCTTTGCTTTCTTTTAAAAGGGTGTGTTTAAAAGAGTAGGTGCAATTTTTAAAGTATGTATTGAGCACCTGCTAATGAGCAGAGCCCCTGCCGAGTGCTGGGGTTCTAACACCAAACAGTAGAGCGTGGTCCTTGTTTGTGTGGAGCTTGTGTCCAAGGGCAGACAGGTGGTAAGCAGACAAATATGCAGGTCAGTTAGCATCTGCAATAGGTGACAGTTCCTCGAAGGACAAAGCAGAGAAAGAGCACCCCGGGAATGTGGAGTCAGGGAGAATTCCTCCAGACAGTGTGGTCAGAAACAGCACCCCCAGGGGAGGTGGTGGACTAAAGTCTGAGTGTGAGTCTCTGTGTGAATTCTTGGGGGAGAGAATTCCAGGTGGATGGGGCTGCAACAACTAGTTAGTCCTAGAGGAAATCAGTCCTGAATGTTCATTGGAAGGACTGATGCCGAAGCTGAAGCTCCAGTACTTTGGCCACCTGATGCAAAGAACGGACTCATTGGAAATGACCCTGATGCTGGGAAAGATTGAAGGCAGGAGGAGATGGGGACGACAGAGTAGATGGTTGGATGGCATCACTGACTTGATAGATATCAGTGTGAGCAAGCTCCGGGAGTTGGTGATGGACAGGGAGGCCTGGCGTGCTGCAGTCCATGGGGCTGCAGAGTCAGACATGACTGAGTGACTGAACTGAACTGAACTGGGGCAGCAGGAGCAAAAGTGGGGTACCAGCCAGGAGGCCTTGAGGAAAAGAGGTGGAGGGCTGGAGCAGAGTTGGGATGAGGTCAGAGCAGCAGTGGGGGCCACTTAGTTGGGGGTGGGAGACCGTGAGGAGTCGGGGGTTATTCTAAAGAGTGACAGAGGCAATGACTTGTCCCTCCCTTCCCCATAGCCAGGCTTTCCCCAGGGGATGGCATCTCCCTGGGCCGTGCCTCTCCAGTCGCACCCTGCCTGCTTCTCCTCACCCAGGCCAGTCCATAGGTGACCCTGCTCTGCCCTGGTTCACCTGATCAGTCTCTGGGATGTGCCCCTGCCCTGCAGGCCAGAGGGAAGAGGGAGGTGTGCGGAGCCCAGAGAAATCCATCACGCAATCTGTCTTGTCAAGGGTCGCTTCTCTGAGTCCCACCTTCTGCCTGCGTCCCTGGCCACAGTTCCCAGGCTGGGGACTAAGAGCGCATGCCCACAGCCCGCCCTGAGCGCCTTGGGAGAAGTGGCAGCCCAAGGATTACAGAGCATGTTGTCAATGGCAGCGTCACGCAATGCCAAAGGGAAGAGACCCCACGGGTGGCCCAGCCACCAGCAGGGGGGTTCCGCACGCTCCCGTGACAGTTAGGAAAGGGCTCTGGGCTTGGTAAAACCAGAAACACATTTGGCCCACAGTGCTTGATTCTGAAGCCCTTGTGTATTTTAAGGGAAATTTAATCCATATGTTTCTGATTCATTTTCACTTAACTCATCAAAATGTTGCTTTAGAGAAGCCATTTGAGATCCTAGTATCTTATATTTTTTTTTCCTCCAAATTTTAGCCTTTTAGTGACCTATTTCCCCAATTCCAGAAATTCTATCTTGCTAAAAGCAAATGGAGCTCTGCACAGTTTTGAGTCTGGGTCAGAAGTGAGGAAGGCGATGATGGAGGACATTCACCTCTGTGACCAGAGGTCTATCACGAGCTGGGCCTCGCCAGGGAGCCCAGCCCTGTCCCTGGTCCTAAGGACCCACAGGGAAGCTGGCTGGCCTTCTCACAAGTGGTCATCCTTTTCTAAAATAGCTCTCTTTTTAAACAAATACTTTTGCCAATCCATATTAATGCTTAAGTATTTAACATGACTATATATGGCCATCATAAACCAGAGCACTTTGATGAAATAACAGAGACACCAAATTAATACTGACCTAAGGCATGACTTACGTCTTCCAAGAGTTAAGTACAGTTGTTTATGGCAATGTTATAATTTTTATCCATACCATTAATTTAAAATCGTTTTTTAAAATAAAAGGAACCCTTCATCAGCCACAGCCATTACCTCTACTACAATAATTGTTTTGAGTCTATTTTAAAGTTTTCAAAATAAGGGAAAGTGTTAAGCTTTTAAGAGGAACTATACATTCTCCTGGACTTTTTCTCCAAAGTGTTCTTTCTTCTACCCCGAAACCATTTTAGAACACTGATATATGTGGGCAAAGAAATTAAGAAAGATGTGATTTTTTGGTGTCCTGCTCACCCTTAAGACTCCACAAATTGCTTTTTCCTTCATTAATGAAGTGAGAGCTGTGCTTTTGAGATGCTCTTTGCACAAGGCAGACTTTCAGAATGAACTGCATGACTCATCTGGGAAAATGTATTTACTGTTATACTAAGAGTTTCGTAGAAATTAAAATACCATGGCCTTTTATGTCATAAAATAGTAAGCACTCAGGTGTATGGACAGCTCCCTCATCCCACTGAGGTTCCTGGGACAGCTCTCTATTCCGTTCATGGGCTTATCTTCATCATCATCATCATTACAATTTTTTTTTTTTAATTGAAAATGTTCCCGGAATGTACTTTGGGGCATGTGAAGGGTAAGGCTGCCTGGCAGGATGAGGTGAGCAGGAAGGGTCCACGCACAGTTTACAAAGAAACCTCTCTTTGCGTTTTCTTTTTGGTCCCACTCTGGCTCTTTTGGTCTCTCTGGACCTTGTTCTTTGCCACATTCTGTGGATTAATAGGACTACCTGGAGAATTGGGTATAAACCCAAAAGACTTCACCAGGAGAAGGTTCGCACGGCTTGGTTCCTGATTCCTCCCATTGTGACTAGTCTCCAAGTCTCCAGGACTTAACAGAGCCAAGATTTGTTCTCATTCATGCGCAGTCTGTCTTGGGTCGATCTGGTGACTCAGCGATCCAGGCCTCCTCTATTTTGTGGTTTTGCCCCCGCAACACGTGTGTTGCAAGGACAGGGTGACCGGGGAGGAGAGGGAGGCAGCCATGGTACAGAGCCTCTCTTTTCAGTGCCTCCAGCCATTGCCTGGACTGGTCAGTGGCGCCAACTTCGGGCAAAGGCAGTTGGGAAAAGTTGGGGCTCGTGGAATATACTGAAGCATGTACTATCCCTTTCATGGTCATTTCCTCCCATCTCTCTAAACCCCATCCCTATTTCTGATTTGGCTTAAGATGAGCTATAACGTCCCCAGTGTCTCAACAGTAAAGAACCCGCCTGCAATACAGGAGACACAGGTTCGATCCCCGGGTCAGAAGATCCCCTGGAGGAAGGTATAGACAGAGGGCTACAGTCCATGGGGTCACAAAGAGTCAGACACGACTGAAATGACTGGACACGTAGGCTAGGGTGGATGAAGGAAAGGCCACTACGTGGGGGAAGACAGCCTGCAGTGGACTTGGGACTCCCAGTATCGCAGGACTACAAGGAGCCGGAGGGGAAGAGCCAGTAAGTCCAGCTGGGGTGGGGCGAAAGGTTTTGCCTAAGGAAGCCAGGCACTGGGCACCAAGAAGGAAGAGATTCTGCCTCCTGACTCCTGACTCCTTCTCTGCAAGCAAGGATATTTTAAATATGTACCAAGGAAATCGAGTATTTAAAGATAACCCTGGGGGGAGGGAATCTACCCTTAACATGCAAAATTATTTCATAAACCAAGTTTTTAAATTCCAAACAAATATAACAGTAAGGTTAAGTGTATAATGAGGCACCCAGAAATTCAAATCATATTTGTGTACAAGATAGCCAGTCTCAGAGATGGGTTCGGCTAGCTGCTGCTGATGTTTTAGGTGCGTCTAGGTTTTAACTTTTGAAAAGTTGTTTTTCTTTCTAAGCATCTGATTCTTCGTCTCTCCAGGACTGCCAGCTTGTGGTTTAGTTGATGATCAGGATTCTAACATAATCCACAACCATTTTGAATCTCCCAGCCCCTTCTTTAGCCCACAGCTGTGGGCTCTCCCTCTGTGAATTCTAGGGAAGGTAATGTACTTCAGTCACCTTGACCTAGGGCAACCTTGCTATATACTCAGATAGGGAGAAGCAAATGGAAACATACAAGGCAAGGTTCCTGACCTTGAGATGACAAAATTACGAGGGTCAGTTGCTCAATGTCCCCCCCAAAACACATCTTTTTAAACTAAAGTATAATTGATGTGTAATATTATAAATATTATATATAAAGCATACAGTGTAGTGATTCACAGTTTTAAAGGTTGTGCTCCATTTACAGCTATGATAAAATATTTCTAGTATTGTACAATATATCCTTGCAACATGTTTTAGACATAATAGTTTGTACCTCTTAATCCCCTACTCCTATACCGCCCCTCCCCGTTCCCTCTCCCCACTTGAAACCACTGGTTTGNGTGCTCCATTTACAGCTATGATAAAATATTTCTAGTATTGTACAATATATCCTTGCAACATGTTTTAGACATAATAGTTTGTACCTCTTAATCCCCTACTCCTATACCGCCCCTCCCCGTTCCCTCTCCCCACTTAAAACCACTGGTTTGTTCTCTATATCTGTGAGTCTGTTTCTTTTTTGTATTATTCGGTTGTTGTATATTTTCGATTCCACATGTAAGAGATACCATACAGTATTTGGCTTTCTCTGTCTGACTTGTTTCACTTAACAGACTACCCTCCATGTCCATCCACGTTGTTGCAAATGGCAAAATTTCATTCTGTTATGACTGAGTAGTATAACATTGTATGTGTATTTTGTTGTTTAGTCGCTAAGTCATGTCTGATTATTTTGCGATGCTGTGGATGGTAGCTTCTCTGTCTATAGATTTCCCAGGCTAGAATACTGGAGCGGGTTGCCATTTCTTTCTCCAGTGTGTGTGTATGGGTTCTTTCCCACTAGTACCTGGGAAGCCCACATATACATATATAAACCCCACAGGCTTCCCCAGAGGCTCAGCAGTAAAGAATTTGCCTGCAATGCAGGAGATCTGGGTTTGATCCCTGGGTTGGGAAGGACCCCTGGAGGAGGGCATGGCAACCCACTCCAGTATTCTTGCCTGGAGAATTCCACGGACAGAGGAGCCTGGCAGGCTACACATTACATTGGGTCACAAAGAGTCAGACATGGCTGAAGCAACTTAGCACGCACGCACACCCCATGTCTTCTCTATCAGTTCATTCGTTGATAGACACTCAGTGTGTTTGCATATCTTGGCAATTGTAGACAATGAACACCGGGGTGCATGTATCTTTTCTAATTAGTATTTTTGTTTCCTTTGGATATACACCCAGGGTGGAATTGATGGATCATATAGTAGTTCTATTTTTAGTTTTTTGAGAAACTGCCTAAATTCTTGAAACAAAACTTGACATGATTGGATCCGTGTCTTCTTTTTTATCTAAACACTCCCAGCTTGTAGGAACAGGAGGAAGCAGAGTTTTTGATATCTACTACAATTCACCTGTTTTAGGCTGAAACTTGGGAAGGGTTGCCTGTATAGACTGTGTTCCTATTTGCTGCCATTATGTAAGATATCAACTCCTGAAGAATAGATCGCATATTATTTAGTGGCGTCAGGAAAAGAAACAGAGGTCCCAGGAGCTACTTCTCAGCTATTTCCCCATATTGTGAGGCCCAGAGCACACTCAGGCTGAAGCTGTGTTGCCTGCAGTCGGATGTCCCCACTCGTGGGGACACCCCAGCCTCGAGGAGCTGGCTGCAGTGCTTTCACAGAGGAGCAGACAGCGAGTCTGAGGCCCACCTCTTTTCACATGCCCAGCTTGGTTCTACTCAACACTCTTAGAGCAAGCGTCTGATCAGAGAGAAGAGATACTGCAGATTTTAGGAAACGGAATACGAAAAAAAGCAAAAACAAAAGCAATCCACATGTGGCCTGAAAAAAGGTCACACATGTCTTTTTTATAATGCTTCTATCGTCTCTTTCCTAGAGGGGCTGGGGAAGGACTGGTCTGTCCATAACCAGGACCATGGATGTGTCCTTGGCTGGCTGTGTGGGGCCACAGGCAGAGCCTTGGTGCTTTCTCTGGAGAGTCTTGCAAAAAGACAGCTGCTCCTGCTTCTGCACCCTGGGGAGAGAAGGCATGAGGAACAGCCTCATCTTCCCCTCTGAGCCGGCCTCTTGGGTTCTCAGCGGGGCGGGGCGTAGTCTAGCACACCTTGTTTAACGGTACCCATCCACGTGTAGGCAGGGACTCACACACACCAGCCCTGAGAGCGTGCCGCCGGGTGGGCCCTCCTCCACCATCACTGACAGTGCTTGGCTTCCAGCCTCTCTGGACACTTCCTGGGACCACCCACAATTCCCCTTCATCCTCACTCAAGTTTGTTTTTCTACTTGGATTAGTCTAAGAGTAAACGCCATAGGCCTTCTGGCCCTCCAAGGGGAGGGGGGCGGAAATCTGTGTAAAGTGAAAATTAGACTCTTAAATCTGCAAAGAAAGCAGTTTATCTTACAAATTTATTCTTTTTATTGGGCCACACATATCCAAGATAGAAAGATAAAAGGAAAACAGATACAGGACATCACTTAGAGTGACATATAGTGGGACGCAGCTCATCCTCACCTTCCGTAAAGCCTGTGGGAGCGCGTGGTGGCGGCTTTATCTGTCTTATTTATCTATAGCATGCCCTGGGCCAGGGCTCACCAAAAGCTGCAGTGGAAATGCATTCCCCACACTCTCTGTTCTCCTCTGTTGGACTGCTCCCCAGAGGCTCCGATGGAGGAGGGTCTCGGGGAGGTGCTCGACTGCTGCCAGTGGGACATGAGGATGGGCAGGGATGCAGCATCAAAAGCCCACACCTGCCTCCTCATGTCCTGAAGTCAACACTTAGTTTTGTTCATCATTCAAATGACAGCTCATGACATCCTAACTTAAATAGGGTATCTTAACCCCATTGCAGGGAGCAGTTGGGCAGAATTTTAATCAGGCTCATTGTTATTTTAAGCTGACCTCATGATCACACAAAAGATAAGCGAGTTACGCTGGGAGAGCAACTGCAACAGGTTTGGTGTTGGGGTGGCTGTGGGGGAAACAGCGAGATGGGTAAGAGTTGGCCCACCAGTTGTTTATACCTAGGATGTGGTTGACTTGGAATGGGCATCTGGTGTCTGGCCGTTTTCCTCCTGGGCTGTTGGCAAACTGGTTCTTCTAACACAGCAGTGGCGGCAGTCCTCGTGGATGTGACCTGTGGATGTGGGACTGCCTGCTATGAATACATGTGGGGCATTTGTCTGCTGTGATCTTGAGAGCCTCCTTTGTGCCTGCTTGCCCTTATCAGTAGCCATCTCTGGAAGTCTTTCCACAGTCTTGTGAACAAACCACAAAGCTAGTGGTAGGTCAGGTGGGCTCTAGACGTGGATGAAGCGAGTCCTCCTACCCATGTAACATTTTGAGGAACAAAAGAGCTGGGCAATTAGACCCTTTGAACAACTCTTATCCAAGGGTGGTTAGAAGAGCTGGGGAGAATAGGAGTCAAAGCAAGCCTTCCAGGAAACTTTCCAGGGTGGCACACAGTCCAAATGCACAGAGGATGCTTGAAGCCAAAGCATTCCACGGTTGTTCCGAGCAAACATCCAGATTAGAATTAAGTGTGATTGCCTTCACCTTGTTCATGGCCTATAAGTCTCTCCCTTTTGGCTGTGAGCAGAGAACACCAGGAACGGATGTTGAAGAATGAAAGCAATTTGCATTTTCCATTGCTTGGAAGGTACAAATCTTGTTTATTTTGCTCTCTGCGGAACTCACAGGTCTGCTTGTTATCCCAGAAAGTCCCCTTGTTCTCATAGTGAATCTACCGCGAGGCCTGGAGGGTGGGCCAGAAGCTGCGGCCAGGACCCTGCCAGCCTTGGGGGCTTGGGTTCTGTGCCAGGCAGAGGCCTCCAGCCCTGTGGGGAGGCCAGAGGAGAAGGCTTGCGTGCCTCCCCTTCTCGAGGCGAGATTCCCAGCTCCTGCCCCGCTCCCCTGGTGTTGCCTCCTTGGCAATGTGGTGTCAGGCCTCGGGTGTTGCAATAACATATCCTCCAACCACCAGATATTTTCACAGTTTTATTTACCATTATGTCCCATCATTTCTGTGCAGAAGGCAGCCGTATGTAAATTTTATTCCATTTTCTAATGGTTTGGGTTACATAACAAATAACAGCAGGAAGGAAAATTTGTATTGATACTTTACAGAGGAAGTTCTCAAGTCACTGCACAAAGATTTAACTGTGGTGCTCTAAGTTTATGGGAGTTTTGCAGCTGAGTTTCTGCACATGACTTTGAATATGTCACTATATGTTTATCATGGGCTAATTGTGGAACCACATTTCCATACTTTTTCTTCTCTCTTTCATGAGATTACACCAGCCAGCGATGGAGGCAAGACTCTACAAGGAAGAAATGATCAGTTTGGGATAATTTTCTTTCCTGTCCCAAAATAGCTGTATGTCTGCATGTCTTAGGGACTCAGCCGAGACACATTTTTTTTTCCATTTGTTGCTTGATATAATGCAAATGTGATTTCGATCTTATAGCAAACTCTCCAGCTAGTCCATATTACAAATTAATCAGATTCAACAAACACCAACATTTTTAAACTTTTGCAAAAAAATACTTAATAGGAGCTAAGCAAAAGAAGAAATCAAACCAGCTGCTGACACAGCTGTTTCTTTTCTTGTTTAATTCAGTTCAATATAAAGGTACCATATGCTGCTTAAAATGATGATAGGAAAGATGAAATAATTTAAGAGAATAACAAGAAAATACATGAATTGTCAGCATTCTGTCAGATTTAGAGAATGAAATAGACAGGTGTAGTATTGACATGTTTAACTTTGTGTGGTGTTAGCAGTTTTGGTGCGAACAACTTCTGACATGTGCTGAAGTGATGTGAGAACGTTTCTCCTCCGCTGCAGACATTGGCGAGGAGGCTGGGAGATCGGCCGGCGTCCAGCAGCCCGCACTGCTTCGTGACAGGAGCCTAGGATCAGCCATGAAGGACTGCCCATACTGTGGGAAAACCTTCCGGACATCCCATCACCTAAAGGTCCACCTGAGGATACACACAGGTGAGAAATCTGGGTGCACAGCTCGGAGGAGGTGGCCCAGGCTGCCACACTCCTGTCCCAGGTCTAGCCTCTATGGGCCGGTCTATGCACCACTGTCTGGGTCTGAGCTGACCCTAAAGACCTAGTTCTCTGCCCCACACTCACCCTCCTGAATGACACATGGCATGTGGACATGGGTCTCCCATAGTCCAGGTTTGGGCTGATGGTGCTTTGTCTGAGGCATGGAAACATTTTGCTTCTGGAGTCCTCCTGCTGTACTGAAGTCGCACCTCCTACATCCTCATACGGACCAGGGGTCTTTCAGGCACAGATAATGAGAACCCAGCTCAAACTATAAAGATACAGGTCATGTAGGAGGTCTTTGAAGGCAGGCTGGCTTCCGGTGCCTTTGGGGTTACGCGCCCGCACCTGGGACTTGGACAGATGACAAGGGGAAGGGGTAGCTCTCCACTGAGTCTCCTCAAAAAGAAAGATTGAGATGCTGTTAACCGAGCCTCTGGACTGCTGCTGTCATTTCCCATGTGTTGGCAGTGCCTGAGCCCCCCACAGGGAGGGCTTCTCTTGGTCTCTCTGCCTCGAGCCTCGGTCATGGTTCTTGTTAGCTTTTCTGCTAGTTGTTTGCACATTGCCAATACAAAAAAAAAAAAAAAATCTATCTGGGATATGGACACCTCCATTTTCTTTGATTTTTCTCCTGACACATTATCTATTGGAGTATGAGCTGCTTCAGAGGATAGACAAATATGCCATCTATTTTCAAAAATAATTGTGGTCTGTTTCCCAAGGAATCAATAAAGCTCAGGGTTGTGCACGATATTTAGTGCATACAGGCCTCATGTTCAGCGTGCTGTGGAAGACAGGGAGCCCTCACCTGGACCCTCACCCATGCCCACATGTCTCCCTGCCACCCAGCGTCCTGAGGACAGGTGGTCATGGGCAGTGGGTATGAGCTTTCATCTTTATATGCAGCCTGGGTACAGTTGGCATCACCACTGTCCCTCCCTGTCCTGGAGCACTTCTCTTGTGGGGTCACCCCAAGGCAAGAGAGGACTCCTAACATGCACTGACGATGCAGCAGGCTCTCTCACCCTCTGGGATCCATGGAATCTGACCATCTGGGCCTTCATCACCTCCCTGTGACCCCATTGCCGTCTTCCTGATCCTCCTGTGCAAGAGGTCTTGCTTCTGCAACTGGACCTTTGCACCTACTGCCCCCTCCCCCGGACTGTTCTTCCTCAAGTGTAACTGGGGGCTTAGCTTCACATGATCTCTTGAGACGGACCATGCCTAACTACCCTGCCTGAAATATCCCTTGTGGCCCTGCATTATTTTTTTCACTTAGCACCTTGTGAAACTATCTTGTTCAGTTCAGTTCATTTCCTTATGTGTTGCTTATCTTCCGCCAAGTAGAATGTGAGGGTGGTAATATTGTCCATCTTTTTAACTGCTGTAGAACCCCAGGCATGCAAGAGTACCTTGCAGTAAACTATAGCTTAGAAGAGGCACAGTGCATTTATTTGAGAGGTTGAATGACAGACCAAATAAGTGAGTGACCCTTCTCCTTCAGTACCTGCTCTATGCTGGGTAACACGGAGTGAATGAGTGCAATGGGGAACCTGGACTCTTCCCTGGGAACCTGTGGTCCTTCTAGAAAGACCCTCTGCACACACGAGCTGGTCAGAAGCTACCATGTGGCAGCCACCCTACAGGTGCCAGATGCATGGGTGTGGATGGAGCTCAGGGATGGGTCCCTGAGTTCCTGCCTCAGGGCCTTTGCACTTCTTTGTAAGACAGGTCACCCACCGGCTTGTGCCCTCACCTTCAGAGTGGCACCCGTGTCCCCTTCTCAGTGAACTTATCCCAGTGAAAGGGCTCAGGACAAGACAGCCTTTGCAACCACACCGATGTCCACTTTCCTCCTCAGGTTGTATCCAGGGTCCCCAGTGTTACGGCTGGGGGACCCGCAGACTGCCAGGCTGTGGGGGACAGTCCGCCAGGGCATCCACCGTCCTGCTGTCTACAGGGGTGGAGAGGCCTGTCCAGGCAGGTGCTGTGGTTCTGCCCTTTCTGGTGATGTAGATACAGGCTCTGGGGCCAGGTTTCCCAGGCAGGTGAGACTGGCCCTGCTAGGGTTAGTGTGGGTCAGGAAGGAAAGAGATAGCGTCTCCCAACCAGGAGCTCTGCCGACCCACGGGCCCCCACCCACCCTCAGCTGGACTGTGGTTTATGTGGAAATGCCAAAGAATATTCCTGGTAAGTTAGGACTGAAGCCAGCAGAAAGAAGTCTTGCTGAACCTGAGTAGAAACAAATGGATACTGCTTTTGAAAGTTTTAAAGTTTGAGGAAGACTGTATTTGTCCAAACTTCTGCTTCTTTTGCTTCATAAACTTCTGAAGTTTGTGACCAACAGTCTTTGGTGACATTGAGAGAAGTGACATAGGGCCATGGACCCAGGCATTCTGGAAACTTCCCAGAAGAAGGTTGAAAATGAACGAAGTCATGGAAACATCACACCAGCCCTCCTTGGAAGCAGAATTTGCAGGGTTTGAAAGGCAGAATGGTAACCAGATAAAGATCAATTTCCTTTTTATCAAAGAACAAAGAAGTTGGAAAATGCTTACAGTTGTGCTTTTGAACAGAACAGAAAGTGTTACATGTTATAAATCACCAAAGTAAACATCCATTATGACCATGTAAAAGCATAGATTACGTGAGTAATTAAAAATCAAAATCAAGTGGTTTGTTAATGAATGAGTTAATAGGGGCCCCAGTTGTGGAGATGTCCTGGGCTGCCTTCCCGTGTCTCTTTGTGGTTTTGTGTTTCCAGATGACGTGGTCAGAGGACAGCAGTCTCCAAAACAGAACAGTTGTTTTCCAAAATGCCATCTTTTGAAGTTTTTCTATCATGAACCTATATAAGCACATTAAAACTTTGATGTGTAATAAATATATTTTAATTGGTCAGGATATGAGGTGGTACATTCTCTGTATCTTTCTGTCCTATCCCATCTCTGTGGGAAGTTTTGATCGTATAACATCAACTGATAAAAAAAAAAAAACAAAAAACTTTCCTTTTTTTTTAACTCCGCTAGGTTAACTCAATTACTGCTCTTCTTCTCCAACACCTGTCTATTAAGAGAGGTTCTGAGCAGATGCACCAGTCAGGTGCACCTGGGGGCTGGGCAGAGCCTGCGGGGAGCTAGAACATTTCAGCTGCTGCTGAGCTCCCGCCAGGTCTATGGGGAACAGAGAGGAGCACCCAGAGGACCCTCAGATCCCAGGGCTGCCCCAGTCTGGCTACTGCAGGGAAGATGTGGATTGCTGATTCTACCTAGAGAAGGTGGAACTCCTCTCCTGTTTGAAAGTCTGGCTGATTAGGACCAAATCACTAGACGTGTCTGATTTGTCTACTAGAGCACATTGCTAGTGACTGGAATTCAGAGCCAGACACTAAAAAGACTGTGTCAGTTAGGGCTCTCCAGGGAAAGCCCTGTGTGTGTTTACACGTCTATATACATATATATGTGTCTATATATATATCTATAGAGACACATCCATGTACATATAACATGTATAGACACATCAATCTACATATATACACATTTATATATATACATAATACATGTCTATATACATCTATGCAATATATATACATATATATTCATGTGTCCATGCATGCTAAGTCACTTCAGTTGTGTCCGACTCTTTGCAACCATATGGACTGTAGCCCACTAGGCTCCTCTGTCCATGAGATTCTCCAGGCCAGAATACTGAAGTGGGTAGTCTTTCTCTTTTCCAGGGGATCTTCCCAACCCAGGGATCGAACCCAGGTCTCCCACATTGTGGATGGATTTTTTATCAGCTGAGCCACAAGGGAAACTCTCATATATATGTGTGTGTGTATATATATGTGTGTGTGTGTGTGTGTGTGTGTGTGTGTGTGTGTGTGTGTGTCTATATACCTATACCTAATAGACTCTTGAGAGTCCCTTGGACTGCAAGGAGATCCAACCAGTCCATTCTAAAGGAGATCAGTCCTGGGTGTTCCTTGGTAGGAATGATGCTAAAGCTGAAACTCCAGTACTTTGGCCACTTCATGCGAAGAGTTGACTCATTGGAAAAGACTCTGATGCTGGGAGGGATTGGGGGCAGGAGGAAAAGGGGATGACAGAGGATGAGATGGCTGGATGGCATCATTGACTTGATGGATGCGAGTCTGAGTGAACTCCGGGAGTTGTGATGGACAGGGAGGCCTGGCGTGCTGCGATTCATGGGGTCGCAAAGAGTCGGACACGACTGAGCAACTGAACTGAACTGAACTGAATATATATAGAGAGAGAAAGAGACAGGTCTTTATTATGAGGAATTGGCTCACTTGATTATATAATACATACACATCAATATACATATACACATACATCTATATATATATACACACATATATATATATCTGTATACCTAATATATAGAGAGAGAAAGAGAGAGGTCTTTGTTATAAGGAATTGGCTCAACTGATTATATGCATAATATACACATCAATATGCATACACACACACATATATACATACATATGTATGTATATAATCACATCTATATATACATAATATATAGAGAGAGAGAGAAAGAGAGAGATCTTTATTATAAGGAATTGGCTCACTTGATTATGGAGGCTGATTAAGGGTCCAGTGTGTCTGTTTTGTGCAGGAGATTGGCAGGTACTGTTCAGTTCCTGAAAGGCTGGAGGGGTCTGTGTTCCCCACAAGCCCTAGAAGGATATAACACCCCATGATCTGCAGCCAGCAGCTGGAGGCCCAGGACAGGGGATGGTGTAAATTCCCATCTGAATCCAAAGGCCTCATTTAAGTCCTAGTCTGAGATGGACTCCCAAGACAGGAGAAGACTAGCCTCCCAGCTCAAAGAGAGAGCTCCCTGTTCAGATTACTTCTATTCAAGACTTCAGCAGATTGGGTGAGGCCCCCTCAACACTGGGGAAGACAATCTTCTTTCTCCGTCTACTCTTCAAATGTTAATCTCGTTCAGAAATACCCTCACGGACACATTCAGAATAGTGTTTGACCAAACATCTGGGCAACCTGTGGCCCTATCGAGTTGATGCATAAAAGTAACCATTGCAGAAATGCATCAGCAAACACTTAGTCATCCATGTAGCAGGAGGCAGGGAGGCCTCCAGGTTGCCCTTGACTGAGGCCAGCCCGTCATTTCATTAACAGCTGCCTCCAAAAGCACTCTATCCATTCCCTCACTTCCCCCTCCTCCAGGGACCACCTTGGGGATACACTGAGGGGTCCAGTGTGTCTGTTTTGTGCAGGAGATTGGCAGGTACTGATCAGTTCCTGAAAGGCTGAAGAGGCCTGCGTTCCCCACAAGCCTCAGAAGGATATAACACCCCATGTGTTGGCCCACCTGTGTGTTGGATGTCCCAGGTGATGCCTGCTGTCTCAGGAATGACCAGCGCAGAGAAACGTGCTAAGCAACCTCACTCATGAAAACTTGGAGGCACTAAAGTTCAGAGACTAATTAAAAATAAATCTCATTAGTTTTTGTCCCCTCTTAAAGTATGCGCGTGGTTTATTAATCTGGTTTTGATTTGCTGCATGTGTGGCTCTGGTCCAGAGTTGGGAACCTCTTTTATGGGACTAGATTTGCATAGGGAAGCCAGCAGTGGTTCTCAGAGGGGTCTCAGGGTCGGCTAAGGGGCATGCCCAGCACTGCCCACCCTTCTGGGTACTTCATGATGTGGCGGCTGGGTGCTGGCTGGGTGGGACACACAGGATGCCCTCGTCGGGTCACACCTGCATTCTTGGCACCAGGCATGAGTCTCCTTTGCCTGATGGGTCTGAAGGAAACGGTGGGGGTGAGAGGAGGCTGAGAGCCCTCCAAGCGAGAGGCACACCCTGGAGGTTTTCTTGCTTCATGACTGAGGGTGTCTACACAGCATGACAGCAACCGACTGCCACAGAGAAATTCAGCCAGCAAGGGTAATACAGCGGTGACCGTGGTAGTCACTGTAGCATCTTTCTGTGCACTCCCGTGTGCACACCCTGTGCTGTGCGGCTCACTGCTCGTGGATTATTGTTATTCACCCCTTAATCCTCACAGCACCTTGAAACCAGGTTCCACCCCTCCACGCCACCCCCATGTCTCCTCCCCACCTCTTTCCCTTTGCAAGGGAGGGCGCTGAGCCGATGTTACCTGCTCGGAGTTGCCCAGCATTCACTACAGGTCCTCATTCAGACCTGCCTCCTTTAGAATCCCGTCCTTTTAACCACTGTGCTGTACTGCTATTTTTACTGTTCTGGGTGAACTTTTGGCTTGTTTTAGGGAATTAATGCAACATTTCTTTGACAGTGTGTGTCCACACCATAACCAGCGGGAGGAAAGGAAGTGACTTGTACCCACAAGGTGTGTTGACGCAGCCTTTCGGCGATTTAAAAGGGAAGTACTATGCACCCTGGCTCCTCCCCTCCCCTAACTCAGCCGGGCCTGAGGCCCCCTTGACCCGGCTCTCTGTTTACACTTCGCACAAGGAGCTTAGGGAGGTGGTGAGGCAGGGGCATGGCCACAGGGGCTGGTGGAGGCGCCCTGGTCCCAGTGTGGAAGGTGGGATGGAGTAGACGCTGACCTCATGGAGAAGATAAACTCCCACCGCCTTTCTGGAAATTGCCTTTCAACTAAGCACCAACTGGCATGCAGATGTGGATGGGATGAAAGTTCAGCCACCTAAGCCAGGCGCCTTACACCTGATATGCACACACACAGCTTACCTTTGATGCGTCTGTATTTCCTGTTCTAGGCGAGGTAACCGGGCTGTTTTAACATTTATAAAAGCACTTTGAATAAATTCAAGAAAGGATTGGTTAAAATGGGCGTGCTTCCCATTTCCTTTTCAAAAAGGAGAGTGTGAGTTGTTCTTAGTGGGGGACAGCCACCTGCGTGATGATGAAAAAACAAAAGACCCACTTGCCCCAAAGGAGATGGTTCCTTTTTTTTCTTTTTGTTTTGAATTAAAATTCCGTCATTTCTCTAAGATGAACTAAAAGCCATTTTCTTTCTCCACAGTCCCCCATCCTTGCTTTTCTTGCCTTAATGACATCCCAAACTTTTGTTGAAAATAATTGATTGAATTTAAATTTCCTTAAAAGTTTAAGAGGTAATGTTACAGTATAAATTTCCTACCAAACACTAAGTAGGGAAATATCCATTAGTGAAATTAACTACAGTTTCTAGGTAGCTAACAATGTGCCGTATACAGTAGGGCATGGCTAATGAACACTGCAGTGGGTGATATTTCATTATACAAATTAATGCTCACATTTTAATGGGAAAGTCACATAATGAATCTCGGCTTCAGTGACAGCAATTAGAGACACAGATTGTCCCCTTCTGGACAAGGCACTGTTTAGCAATAAGCAGCTGTGTGAAAAGTCTTCAGGTTTACAACATATATATGCTTTGGGGGAATTAGTGTACAATTTATATTAATGTACTGAAGCTTCGCTGCAAAGGCACCACCATATTTATCTCTCCTGGTATTAACTAAGTAAAGATATGTAGAAAGACTAAATAAATATCAAATAGAGGATGCAAATACGAAAAAATAACTCGGTTACCCAACTTAAAAGCAAAAACACTTTGGGGTTTAACACCCACACACAAAAGTTAGAAACATGAAGCTCTTCTTAAAAGCTTGATAAAGGGATTTCCAAAGAGAATAAAATGAATCCCCCTGTCATTTTTGGAGAAGTGCTAAAGGGAACTTGGTCTGAATAGTTCCAGAATAACTCCCCAGAACAGTGAAGTTTCCTCGAATATCAAGTGCAAAGAATGATGAAAGACATGACCATGTAAAAATAGGTACAGTGAACTAATTAAACCACTGGTCGTATATTTCTTAAAATTTATGATACAACGACTTGGAGATGTTATCAATGATATTCCAAAATTGAATATACATCTTATGCCATGTGTCAGTGGGTAGCTGGTTTAATGTAAGATGGTTCCAATAATTTCACTAGTCCATGAAATGATGAACTGGCGATTTTTTAAATTTATTATGCCTTTTCTAGCAAAACTTTCTTTTCTAGCAATGCATTGTTTGGGACCACATCCTATTGTGAGAAGTTTCCCCACAGAAAGGCAGCCCCACTGTCTGTCCTGCTTCCTTCAGTGGGTGAAGGGCTCACCCCTCATCATGCTTTTCCCAGACACGAGGTTCATAGACCAGACGCAGTCTGCAGAATAGGGTCCTTGGCTTGAAAAAGGGTTTAAGTGCATGCCATTATTTAATAACTGGGATATTGCATGTAGACATCTGGAGGTGAGACATTCCTTAGACAGTCAAAGGTCCTAGTATTTGCTGCTGATGGCGCTGGGGGACAGCTCCCCTCCAGGAGAGGGGGGTGGCCCCCCACCCTGCTGTTCCGCGTATCATCTGTTGGGTTCTGAAAGCATCGGTGTGTGTGGCTCCTTCAAAAAGCAGATGCAGAGGTATTGAATCAAAACATCATGGAGGTGACCAGAGGGCCGATGTTGCCCTTGAGGCCTAGGGCGAATTGTCTGATCCCCCGAATAGATTTGGACTCATTATGGGCCTAAGTGGACAATCATTCAAGTGGACAGAGCTGCTGGCAGAGTCTGAGGTTGCCTGGGCCACAGGGCTGCGCAGAACGCCTTTCCAAGCCTCGGGCAGAGCCCGGCGCATAGAAGAGGGCTGGGTGGCCCAATGGCCCGCCCCTTGGCAGAAGCCTGGGGCTTTGTTAAAGCCAGCCTAGTGCGGGCCAGATGGGTTGACGCTGACTAAGGAGTGGCTCCCGGCATGGGACTCAGCATTTTTCTGTCAAGCAAGCTGCAGAGCAGACCTTGACTGTGCCTCAGAGCGCTGAATGTGCTGACGGTTTCTCCCACAGTCCAGGCCACTGTTGTGAGACGTTTGCCTCCCGAGCACACCGAAATGTGCCCTCAGGGAGGCTGGCCAACAGCTGGGATGTTTGCAGTAGAAACAAATCCCTGGCGGGGCCAGGATTCCCCAGGGGATATGCTCGCCCCCACCCTGGTCTGCTGGCCAGAAACGCACCCAGCCAGGCTGGCAGTGGTCTCAGAAGCATATCCCTGTCCCCTTCGTGATGATGAAGCCCAGGAGAGGCAAGGAAAGGCTTCAAGGCAGAGGGCAGTAGTGGTTATTACACGTTAGGGATTATAAAGAAAGTAAAACTGGGTTTTTGTTCAATTTTGAAACAAGATATCTAAAGTTTGTGGGTTATCCCATGGAACTCACTCTGGAGCACTTATCTGGGGGACTGGGTGGTACGGGGCAGTCACCTAAACAAAGCCGCTCAGGAACTTGGAGGTGAGGCCACATGGAGAAACCCACCGCTGCGGGCTCTTCCAGGATGTGCTCAGGGAAAGGGAAAGTGCATGGGGTTTTCTAGAACCTGTGCTGTCGAAATAACCCTTGAGGACTCTGTTAAGTGGCCCTGAATTTACCAGGGCCTGGACCCTTGGAGACTCAGATGCCAGGAACGAGCTATCCTTGGTCTCAGCTGTGGTCTTTCTCCCCCGAAACAGTGGCGGTCGAAGCCTGCAGTGGGTCAAGTGAAGAGATCCTCTCCTACACTGTGTGACGTGTGTGTGTGTGTGTGTGTGATTTGTGGTGTGTATGTGATGTCTTTGTGTGTGTGTGTGTGTGTGTGTGTGTGTGTGGTGTCTGCGTGTGTTTGAATGTGTGTGTGGAATATATGTAGTGTCTTGTGTGTGTGTGTGGGGGTTTGTGTGGTGTCTGCATGTGTGTGTGGTGTGTGTGCGCTGTGTGGAGTGTGTATGTGGTATGTGTGATGTGATGTGTGGTGTCTGTGTGTGTGCATGTGGTGTGGTGTGTGTAATGTGGTGTGTGTAGTATGATGTGTGGGGTGTATATGGTATCTCTGTATGTATGTGTGCTGAGTTGTGTGTGTGTGGTGTCTGTGATGTGATGTGTGCTATGTGTGTGGTGTTTGTGTGTGTGGTGTTTGTGTGTGTGGTGTTTGTAATGTGATGTGTGGGTTGTGTGTGGTATGTGTGTGTGGGGGGATAGTGTGGTATCTGTATGTGTGTGTGCTGTGTGGTATGTATGTGTGATGTGATGTGTGTGATGTGTAGTGTGTGTGATGTGTGGGTGTGTGATGTGTGGTGTGTGTGTTGTGTTGTGTGGGTTGTGTGTGTGTATGTGATGTGTGGGTTATGTGTGGTGTGTGTGTGGTGTGTAATGTGCTGTGTGGTTTGTGTGTGGTATGTGTGTGGTGTGTAATGTGCTGTGTGGTTTGTGTGTGGTGTGTGTGTGATGTATGGTATGTGATGTGTTGTGTGGGTTGTGTGTGGTGTGTGTGTATGTGTTATGTAACGTGTTGTGTGTGTGTGTGCTATGTGGGTTGTGTGTGGTGTGTGTGTGATGTGTGGTGTGTGTACAGTGTCTGTGTGAGAATGTGGTGTGTGTGTGTACTGTGGATGGTGTGTGTGTGTGTGTGTGTGATGTGTGGTATGTATGGTGTGTTTGTGTGTGGTGTGTAATATGTTGTGTGTGGTGTGTGATGTGTTGTGTGGGTTGTGTGGTGTGTGTGTATGGTGTGT
>SJYV01018416.1:472708-539569 GCA_006410875.1 Neotragus pygmaeus
ACTTCACTTTCACTTTTCACTTTCATGCATTGGAGAAGGAAATGGCAACCCACTCCAGTGTTCTTGCCTGGAGAATCCCAGGGATGGGGGAGCTGGGTGGGCTGCCATCTATGGGGTTGCACAGAGTCAGACACAACTGAAGTGACTTAGCAGCAGCAGCAGCTAACCCAACAGCGAAACAGTCACAATCAGAGAGAAACAAGAGACTGGTATCCTGGGGAGCCAGAGGGGAAGGGGTCAGGCACGGACAGTGTCCAGCACAAGCCAGAACCCCTTGGTCTGAGGATTTTTACATCCTTGGCACACCACACAGGGTTACAAGTCTTCCAGAGCCCAGGGTGAGGGCAGATTCATACTCTAAAGTGGGAAGCGAACTGCAGATTTTAAATATTGGGACACGCACTCAGCTTAGGGCCAGGCTTTCTGGAAGCTGGATGGAGGGCTGACCCGGGGATCAGAGGCCCTACAGTATCTGTAGATACAATCGCACTCCAAGGAGCTTGGACAAGCCCCCTCAGTATCCTCTTGGGTCTCAGATTCTATGGCGTTCAGGATCCCTGTTTCCTTAACTTTTCTGGTGACTCTCTAAGACTCCATCTGTTCTCGAGTCCTCATCAGCACTCAGGTCTTGCAGGGTCCCAGATGTGGGCACCAAGTTGGTCTTCCCACAAGTACATGAACATGTGGGGTTTCAGTCTGAGAATGGGGCCTATGGATCCTTGCTTCTTCATCAAGACATTTTTATTAACTCGTAAGAAGAGCATTGAGGCATTTCCCTTCTAATTCTAGAAGTTGGTCAAATTTTTTTTTTTTTTAAATGAGGGAGTCAATAAAAGTGGATCTTTGGGTTCATAGTAGTGCAAGAAAAATCTGATTATTTAACTTTTTTTCATTTTACAACCTATTGTATTCACAGCAGAGCTTGGGTATTTTCATGATGATTAAAGTTTCTTCAAGTGCTTTACTGACATCATCTTGATAATCCAAGGTGCCCCTCTTGGGTGTGACAGTATGTAGTCCCTCTTGGGAGCTCCCCACTCCCACCCAACACTCCAACCTGGTAACACTTAGAAGGCAAGGCGGGAGGTAGGGAGAGAAGAGGGGTCATGCTGTGCTCCATCTTGCATGCACGCGGCACGAGGAACAATTCACATCCCTTGCCATATCTGCAACCCTTCCACTCTTCCATCCTCAGCATTCCTGTGGCCACTCAAAGTCACTGTTGGCTAGCAAGCCCCCGAGTTTGGGACAGTGCATACTATCTCCAACTTTGAACGCCTCCATTCCTTGGCTGTTTAATTAAAAAAAGTTATCTTGGAGTATAGTTGATTTACCATGTTCTGTTAGTTTCAGGTGTACAGAAAAGTGATTCAGTTACACATATCCATTCATCTATTCCTTTTCAGGTTCTTCCCCGTATAGGTTATCACAGTGTACTGAGGAGAGCTCCCTGTGCCCTGCAGTAGAGTTGGGGTTGATTGCTCTAGCTTTGTCATCCATCCAAGAATACGCTTGTGTACCCTTGTGCATCCTCAAGACAATAAAATGAATTTGAATGAGTAAGTTGGAAGCTGGCAGATCATCCACATTTCAGTTATTTTAGGATTTCTGATGCCATGCAGGCCCCAGGCAGGGTTGTCGTGAAGACTCATACTCCCTAAGACCTTGACAAACGGGGAGAGAATTTGGGTAAGGTATTGCAGAGCATGGAGCTCCTCATTCTTGCCAATCTGTACTCACCACCTGAAGGCCTCTTTCTACACAGCCTCACTGGGATTCCATCCCATCCACAGAGAAAGGTGTGCTGGGGTTCAGTGACCCCATTCCTGGGATGTGCAGACATCACCCCTGTTGGCTCCAACTGAACTCTTTTTCTTGTTTTTTTTTTCTCATGCTGCAAAGGATTTACAATTAGGAGATTTTAAAAAAATGTCCAGTGGTCAGCTAGCAGTAACAGTGCTTCCTATATAGTGGCTTTTGCTTTCATATGGAAACTTTGGGCTTGAAGTGTCATCTCAAAATCACATTCGGGCAATTCAATTTAAATCACCAGGGGGCGTTTCTTGAGAACTTTGGGATACGTGCTCTCACAAAGTGAGTAATCCTGTCTCCTTTGCACAGGTGCGTGCCTGGACGTCTTTATTGTGGGGTGGCTCTGGGAAGCCCCAGCTCTTTTTCATGATACAGGAGATGCGTGGGTGCAGAGACAGGCTGACCTCAGCATCCTGGGGCACACGGGAGGAGAGGGTCTTTGGATTTGGGGTGGGGCATGAGGGGTTTCCCAGTGGTGAAAGAGGGGTTCCTGTAGGCACAGTGCTTCCGGTCAGCCTTGTTCAGGCCTGATGGTCTGAGACAGTCGGGGAGCAGGTGGGGCCTGTAGGCCTCAGACTCCCCCAACTCTACACCAGTCCAGAGTCTGGAGGGGTGGGCCTGGGATGGGAGGACAGACAGCCACCGTGAGACCAAGAGCAGGAAGGATCAGACAAGGAGAGAGGGGTGAAGAGCAGTGAGTCAGAGGTGCGGATGAAGAGAGAAAGGAGAGACGTGAAGGTTGGAGTGGAGAGTAGGGGGAAGGCGTGAAGAAGGGAAACTGGAGACCTGGGGAGACAAAGGGGAGGAAGGAGACGGTGAGAGAACAGAAAACCAGTATGAACAGACTAAAAGAAACATGATAGAGATGGCATCTGGAGAGTGGAGGAAAGCGGGAAATAGAGTGAGGAAGAGGAGAAGAGCCAGCAGAACGGAGAGCATGCGGCAGGGAGGAACCTTCCGGAAGCCACCTGGGGTTTGGAGGTGGACAGAGGGCCTGCTGCCGTGGGCAGGGCGAGGGTGAGGGGCAGGGGCCGGGGGAGGCTCTGAGTGCAGCCCCTGGTGGCCCAGGCCCGCTTCCCAGCAGCGCCCTCCCCCTGCTCCCCACCACCAGCTTCAGGAGGAAACGCTGTAGCTTAATCAGAATTATTTACAAGATAATGGTCCATTGTTTGCACTAAGACAGATGTTGACTGTGGGAACTTTGTGTTTTATGCTCCTTTCCCTGCTCTGCCTTCCCTGGGTGCAGATGGGATCGAAGTCATGTGAGTTATTATTCCCCGAATTGGAAATTTGGAGGCGCCTTCACCCCAGCCCCTACTTGGCTGGGCTGCCAAGCTGGGCCGGCACCAGGCAGGCAGGCAGCGAGCGGGGACGGTAACTGCTGGCGGCAGGGTCAGCCAGGGCCTGTGGTCCCCCTCCCAGCCCCTCGAGGCAGCCTGTGATTAAGAAGGTCTTGTTTCCTTGAGGGGCGGGTCGGAGCAGTAGCCTTTGCTGGTAGGACAGGAAGGGCACTCTCTGATTAAGATGCACTTGCTGTTTGTTGAGTCAGGAGGTCACAATTGACATCTCAAATGAAGGTGGCCATCTGGCCTTCTTCTTGCCAAAAGGAAAGAGCAGTCCCTCTGGGGTGGGGGCTTTGTAGTCCCCCTTTATTTAAACTCACGAGAAGGCTTCCTCTCGTCTTCTGGGGTCACTGCGAGGGCCAGATCTGGACTTGTGATTCCTTCATTCCTCCTCTAAGGGTGGGGTTGGCTGGATGAATGCCTGTCCCACCTACTCACCTGGAGAGAGCCTATCCTGAAGGAGGAAAGATAGGGTGGCATGGGAGGATGTGCCTGTCCTGTCTCACTCCCAGCCTCACCTGCAGGCAAGTGGGCCCCTCCAGTGTCACAGGCCCAACGCCAGCTGGTCCTTCTTCAGCCTTTCTGGTTGCCAGTCACTTCTGCATAACCAGACTCACCTGTTTAGCAGAACCCATCTTATGCATGAGGCCATCGAGGCCACAACATGTCAGGTGACTTGCCCGAGGTTCTTTTTCTACTCGTTGGAAAAGCCTTCCAACTTCTCAAGCCATGAGCATCCCATTGGAGAGCCTCCCTGAGCCTCAGCTTAGTCTGTGCACACAGGTACCAGGCTCCTGACCGGGAGCTCAGAGACTGCAGTGTAGGCAAATACACGCCAGGTGCTGTGCTATAAACCTGGTGAAGAGTATGTTCTAGATGATAGTGGGTTTCAGCTACATTATTCCATATACAGTTGACTCACGACCACTGGGCCCCTGGGTCCACGGTAAAGAATCTGCCTGCAATGCAGGAGACTCAGGTTCAATCCCTGGGTCAGGAAAGTCCCTTGGAGAAGGGAATGGCCACCCACTCCAGTATTCTTGTCTGGAGAGTTCCGTGGACAGAGGAGCCTGGTGGGCTACAGTTCATGGGGTCACAAAGAGTCACACAGGACCAAGGGACTAAGTTGACTGATTAGGGTACTTGGGGTGCTGATCCCCTAACACGGTCAAAAGGGGTATAAATTTTCACTCCTCCAAACTTAACTACTAATAGCCCACTGCTGACTGGAAGCTTTACTGATAACAGAAATAGTTAACATATATTGTGTACATTATATGTATTATGTGTCATCTTTTTATAATAAAGTAAGCTACAGCAAAGGAAACATTTTAAAATAGCCATAAGAAAAAATACATTTGCAGTACATACATATATTTATTGAAAAATATTCTCGTGTAAGTGGACCCGAGCAGCTCAGATCCACATTGTTCAAAGGTCACCTGTATTGCATTTCCAGTATCAAGCTATGACAAAGAAAAAAATCAAAGTAATACAATATCATAGAGTCACATTTGAATGCTAAAACCCCCAGTAGTGGAAGCGAGAAAGCCACTTTCACGGCAGCTGAGTGGAATCAGACCCGCCACTTGGACAGCCCGAGAAAGTCCGATGGCCATTGCTCCTAACACCGCCCCTGCCCCCTGGACTCCTTGAGAGGTTGCCAGAAAGCAATTATAACTGGAGGTTCTGTCCCATTCTAACCCAGCATCTTGGCCCTGGTGTTCAGGGACGTGACTTTATCCTCTTGATCTCCCCATGCCTAAGCGTCACCTACAGGATTAGGTCCTCTGAGCTACCCCTCCATCTACCAAGTTTGGTTTTAAATCATAAATGCTTTGCTATGTGCCAGGGCCAACTCCAATTTTAAACACCATACATACACACACACACACACACACACACACATATATATATATATANTCCTCTTGATCTCCCCATGCCTAAGCGTCACCTACAGGATTAGGTCCTCTGAGCTACCCCTCCATCTACCAAGTTTGGTTTTAAATCATAAATGCTTTGCTATGTGCCAGGGCCAACTCCAATTTTAAACACCACACACACACACACACACACATATATGAAAGTGAAAGTCACAAATGTTATTCTTTTATCTAATCTTTATATTATAAAAATCCCTTGAGGTAGATGTAATTTTTATTCTTCCCATTTCACATATGGGGAAATGGAGGCAGAGAAGATACTTACTTACCTTACCCAAGGTGACTCGGCAAGCACACGAGGGTCTGATTCATTCAGGCAGTGGAGCTATCGCGAGATGATATTTTGTTGCCTCACCCTGTGGGCTTTCCCAAGCCTTTAATCCTTGTTTGCATGTGGATTCAGCCGCTTCAGTCGTGTCTGACTCTTTGCGATGCTATGGACTGCAGCTCTCCAGGCTCTCTGTCCATGGGATTCTCCAGGCAAGAATACCGGAGTGAGTTGCCATGCCCTCCTCCAGGGGATCTTCCCAACCCAGGGATCGAACCTGGGTCTCTTACATCTCCAGCATTGGCAGGCAGGTTCTATACCCCTAGCACTACCCGGGAAGCCCTTAAACCTTGTTTGGGATATGTCAAAAACGAGCAAACCAACAAACAAATAAAATAGCATTTTCTTGCCATCCTGTAGATCTGGGTCCTGGGAGAAAATGTGGCAATTCATGCGGAGATTGCACCCATAGGTAGAATCCTGGGAACAGGCAGGATGGGGCGCTGGGTGTGGTCAGATGTGCTCCATGTGAGCCACCCGGCTGAGGACTTGCCTGTGACCCTGAGCAGGTCTCTTCCTGTCCCTTCAGCATCCTCACCTCGTCATAAATGAGAAAGTCCCACCAGATCATCACCATCCCAAGGTTTCTTCCATCTCGCGGTCTGTGAAATAATTAAAGGCTGTATTTATTATACTCCTCAACCTCCAGGAAAAGACTGTCTACCCAGCCCTCCCCGAAGTGAGAGGGCCTCAAGGAAACCTGACCCCTCACCTTGCAATTGTTCTCTGGGGTCCAGGTGGGGGAGAGTGGAGAGTGGGTGGCCCAGGGCACCAGTGGACCCTCCAGATGGGGCCCAGCCCCCAGCTGTGAGGGCAGCAGAGGTCAGACTAGGATAATATTTATCAACCCTCTGCCCACTGTGTCAGGCTCTGACCAGACCCCAGCGTCACTGGAGATCACAGATCCTGGCTTTTAAAGGTCCCACAGAGCCGCTTCACATGAGGCCAATTACCTCTGTCAAGCAGGGGAGGGAGGTCCTGCCTGGTGGGTGGGATCTGAACTTGAGCTTCCAGAGGTCGACGACAGGGATCTTAGGCCTTTGAGCCTGTCACTCCCCTATAGCCAGACCTTTTCTGTTAAAACTGTTTAAATTACAAACCAGTAATAAAAGGATCATATGTGTTTCCCACCGAACAGGTTCTTTAGGGCTATTATGATAATTAAAAACATATGGTGCCTGTGCCAGTCAGAGGGAAACCGCAGATGTACAAATTAGGTATTATATAAGGGTTTTCTGCTTTTGCCCTTTTAAAAACGTCAACCGGAGAAGTTTAGAGAGATAAAATGGCAATTGTGCAGATAGTAGGTAGCATTTTGGTTTTAGAATCATTAAATATATAAACCCTTTTCTTTAGACTTAATAGGAATAAACGGCTCCTCATCTAGGAAGGAGAGGAGAAAAGTACCGAGGCCCGGAGTTTACAGGGAAGAGGCTGCTTTCCACCACACAGGGTCTTGGGTACTGTAGAATTCTTTGCATTTTTTATGATGTTGATCTGCCCAAACAAAGAGGATTATATTTATTAACTATTGAGCTATATTATAATTGGATTGACAGGAGCAAAGATAAAGATTTCCTTACATTCAAAATTTTTGCTTTTTAAAAGGCAAAGATACAAGTATTGATCAGTCTGGAAACAATCATTTGTTTTCATTTAAAATACGCAATTGATTTTGAGAAGGTGATAAATACTGCTAATTTAAAAAAAAAATTGGGAGGGTTTCTGTTGTCCCTGTCCATGACTTCTCCAATGCAGACATACAGTACAAGTCAAGTTCTACTGAGCTGTTCATATTGAGAGGATCCTGGGCTGGCTGGAGACCAAGGCAACATCCAGCTGTGCTCTGGGGCAGTGAAGAGGATGCACTGGGTCTGGGTCCTGATGCGCTGGGATCTGGGCTAGATGACGAAGAATTTAGCACTTTGTCACTGTGTGTCTCTGCTACAGAAACCCAACTGGACTGCTCTAAAGAAGGAGGTGACGGGTGAACAGGTAGCTCTGTTCCTCAGAGCCTCCATTCTTCCACCTCTTGAAAATAAGTCCTTCCTGAGACAACCCAGCCAGAGCCAGGATGGNGGGTCTGGGTCCTGATGCGCTGGGATCTGGGCTAGATGACGAAGAATTTAGCACTTTGTCACTGTGTGTCCCTGCTACAGAAACCCAACTGGACTGCTCTAAAGAAGGAGGTGACGGGTGAACAGGTGGGAGGAGCTTGATCCCCAGTAGCTCTGTTCCTCAGAGCCTCCATTCTTCCACTTCTTGAAAATAAGTCCTTCCTGAGACAACCCAGCCAGAGCCAGGATGGCCTCATCTCTGACCTGCAACCCTTCTTCCATGTTATGCAGTAGTGTCCACTTAAGAAAGCTGAGTAAAAAGCCAGATTTCTAATCAATACAAACTGTGCGGAGAGGAGATTCTACTTACCGCCCAGCTGCCTGAACATTCAGATGACCAGAATTTTTTGAATCCTGGTGTATAATTATTGAAATTCATAATAATGAGTAGAGACCAGTCCTGCTTGACACATTTTTGTGTTGAGGCATTTATTATATGATACATTTCCTTAGAATGCAAGGAGATCAAACCAGTCAGTCCTAAAGGAAATCAACCCTGAATATTCATTGCAGGGAATGATGCTGAAGCTCCAGTACTTTGGCCACCTGATGAGAAGAGCTGACTGACTGGAAAAGACCCTGATGCTGGGAACGCTTGAGGGTAGGAAGAGAAGGGGGCGGCAGAGGATGAGATGGTTGGACAGCAAGAGTGGACACTCAAAGGACAGGACTTTGAGCAAATTCTGGGAGACAGTGAAGGACGGAGGAACCTGGTGTGCTGCAGTTCATGGGGCTGCAAACAGTCGGACATGACTTCAAGACTGAACAACACACATTTCTGAAGATCCTGATGAGGGTGCAAGGCCCTGTAACCAGCAAGCGCCCTTTTGTAGACACCCTGGCTGAAGGCAAGTCTGGGCTCCTGAGGAAAAATGTCCTTCGAAATTCCTTCTTAGGTGCTGAGTCCTTTTTTCCCACTGCTTTCTTTCGCCCACACCCTCTAACCCACACGGAAGGCACAGTATCCTGTGCGCTTTTGGGGAGCAGTTGTCTGAACCTGCCTCTGGGTCAGGTGGGCTCAGAGAGCTTGAGACAGAATAAATCAGAGGAGAGTTCTTGCACCTCTGATCTACTATACAAAAACAGTCTGGGGTGCTAGGTAGGGCAGTGGTTTCCAACTAAGAGTGTCCCCCTGGCCAGGGACATTTGACAATGTCTGGAGATATTGAGGGTGCTGCTGGTATCTAGTGGGTAAAGGCCAGGACAGTTAGCAGTGTCTGGCAGTGCAAGGAGTTATCAGGCCCAACATCTCAGTAGTGCAGGACTGAGGCATCCTGGTGGACAGGTGGGAGTTCCTGGCCCTCAAGTGGCATTACAAGCTGGGTGCATGGCAACAAGTTGAATGGCAAGACTTAACCACCCAGCTCAACTGTGGCATTCTGCTCTCTCTCCGCAGACACACTCCCTTCAGCTCATGTCACCTTTGGACCCTATGGCTTTGTAAAAACTTTGCAAGAAACCCCGCGGCAGGCGGGGTAGGAGTTGGGGTTGGGGAGGCAGAAATTTCCAGCGCATTCCTCCCAACCCAAAGTGGTGTGTGGGGAGGGGGCCTCCGAGCAGACCGTCAGAGTTGCACCCCCCACCCCCACGCCACGAGGGAGAGCAAGCCTGCAGCTTTACTGCACATGTAGGTATTACCACTTTAACTTTCACTGAGGTAAAATAACACCTTGTCACTCAGTTCAAGTACCAATCACCAAATGAATTAATTGTAATAACTGTTGTCAACGGAACAAAGGACTTGTTGCTTTCCTAAGCAGATTTCAGCGCCACTGAGAACTCTGTACAAACGTTCCCATTGGGCAGGCTGGCGGAAACTAGTCAGAACATAATTGTATCTGTCTATCTCTTTACTTTGTTTTTAAGGGCTGAGGAGTGGAGTTAAAAACCTATGTTTTAAACATATCAATAAATATACCCCTTTTTGTGTTCGTGACGTCTCCTCAAAAACATGGAGTCTTTAATAAATTGGCCATGAAAATAGCATTTGCTGCTGATGGTCCCAAATCAGGGCCAGCTGTAGAGGCTGCCTGTAGACTCTAAGTCATGAAGGGAATTATGCCCAATTACCCTCCCATAAAACACCCTCTCATTTCTGGGAGTTATCAAAACACATCCTGTGGACAAGCGGTCAGCTGTCCCCTGCTCCTCAAAAGGAGACAAGTGGGCCTCACGCTGGGCCCGCGGCGCTCCTAACTGCCTCCGCCCGGCACCAGCGGCTTGTTTGCACTCAGCCTCTTTTTTCCAGTCACCCTTCCCATTTTTTTTTGGCTCTGGCTTTTTCACATCTTAGCACATTTCCCACTTTAAGAAGCCCCATAGGGAATCTTCCAAGAAAAGACTTGCTCCTGGAGAGGGGAGGGTGGGAGTGGCCTGGGAGGCTGGTCGCTCAGGAGTCTGTGGCCAGAAGACTGTGTCCCCAGCAGACTTGGGCTCACTTTCATGGTGGGGGTGTCCTCTGGAGCTTGGCAGTCAGTGACAGACCGAGGGTGGCATCCTCGATGTGTCTACTTCTGGCTTTGCTGAGGTCCACAGCTGGGGACTTCCCAAAGATGAGTCCCCAGGAAGCTGCATCCGACTCCCAGGCTAAGCCTTCTTCAGTGCGGAGTACAAATAGTTGTACCCACTCTATTCAACAGGGATACGCACTCTCCAGTCGACACCACCTTATCGGTGCTGACCCCACACTTCTTTCTTCCACGCCTCCTCCTCCTGCTGCTTCTCCAGCCTCCTGGACCCACATGACCCCAGCATCCAGCTCTATTCCAGAGTCCAGATGCCTGAGTCTCCCCCACAGCATCTTTGATGCTGCTTAGGTAGCCTGCTTTGTTTTTAGAGCTCACTGAGGCCGAAATTGGTTCCTTCGCAATGAAATGGAAGATTCCTAGACTATCCAGAGCTAGAAGTCATCTTAGAGGTCATTTTCCAGATGCAGATTAGGGAGCGGGCTTGCCCTTGGTTGTTGAACCAGAGACAACAGTTGCTGCTCTTACCAGGTGTCCAGGCAGGCCCCTGTCACTGGCGCTCATTCTGCCATCTGGGGCGGCAGCCTCACCCTCTTGGGGATCGGTACCTAAGCAGGGGAGCTTTTCCTATGACTTACCCCTGCAGTGCTGGGGCAATTTTTACGACTCCCCTCCCCAACAGAGGGCCAGACCACTTCAGAAGCAAGGGTAAGAGGCAGGCTTCTTAGTTTATTGTAGCCCTGGCTCAAATATGCTATGTGTTCGAAATGGTACAGTCATCTCTGGCTAGAACAAGCTGCCACTTGCAAAAATGCCGAGAAAAGCCCTGATCTAGAAAAAAATAGAAATCTCTCCTGCTTTCTGAGATTGCTCTTCTCTGCAGGAACCTGGGAACGCAGCCTGCGTTAGGAAGGCGGGCTCCTGGCACAACCCTGGAGAGGGGACTCCTGGACTATTGGTCACATGACGGTGCCAGGCTCCTGTGCTAAGAGGAGGCTGTGAAGTTGGACAAAGAATCACAGCAGAGGAACAGACATAGGGAGTGGGGAAGGAGGTGGAAGGGGGCAGAACTCAGGCCGTGTGGAGGAAACAGTGAGAGCTCCTGGGGTCTCCACCTAGACTCAGCTGGCTTGGTGCCAGAGAAGGAAGAAGCGGGTTTTTCTCCCAATCTTTTTTTTTAAAAAAAAAGAGTCTGCAACAGGAAGTGAATTTGGTCATTGGGTCATTTATTTAGCACATATCAAATTGTTCCAGAGAGCTGGGGGATGGTTACCAACAAAGCATTCGAGGTTCCAGCCCTCATGGGACTTGCCTTTTACAGGGGACACTGACAATGGAAAAGGACCAATGAAAGTTCAGTTCATGATAAATGATGTGAAGATGCTGGAGTGGCAAAGGCCCAGAGAGTAACATGGGAAGGTGAGGACCACACATCCTCAAGTTAGGGAGGCCTCACTGAGGAGGTAACACTGGAGGGAGCCATGCAGAGATGGGGGGGGCGGTGCATGTTCCAAGAGAGGGGAGAGTGAAGAGAAGGACCCTGGGGCAGAAAAGGAGCAGACGTCTGGGGCTCTTAGCTCTCAGGTCCGTGCACACTTGTGTGTGTGACCAGCATTTCTGCAGGCTTTCTTGGACACTAAAATTTCTTTGAGCTTCTCCATGGCCGTGTGTGGTCAACAGAGTTGGGCCTGGGGTTCTCTTTCCCCCTTTTGGCAGGAGGGTGAACTGAAGGTCCAAGAGGACACAATGACTTGCCCTGTCATTTGTAGGCAGGGTAGGTGCCTATGCCTCCAGACTCCCAACCCTGGGCTTCTTCTGCTGTCCTGAAAACCTCTGACTGCTCCCAGGTGCTTCCTATACGCCTGGCCTACCATATTGGAGGACTTCTGGGTCTTGGGAATGCACCGTGACTGACTCTTTGCACACTAACCCAGTCTTGCAGATGACATTTGAAACGAAGAGAGTTTGTCACATGACTTTGGGAACATGACACCATGAGAAATAGAGACAGCCATCCCTCCAAGATGAGGGTCACTCATCTCCACAGACCAAGACTGCCCCTGCCAGAACCCATTCTTTTGGTGAAAGCCTATAGTTTTCCTCTTAGGGATACTGTGGATAGAGACCTGGAGCTAGTCAGGGCTCTTAATGGCCACACCCAACAAGTCACCTGGAAAACATGAACCAAAGCCTTGGAAATCTGAGTCAAGTTTCTTTGGAGAAAGACAGCCGACTTTCCATTAGGGATTATTTCTCACTCCAGCTTTGGCTGTGAAGCATCACCGTGTGCCAATCTTGGCTGTGAAGCGTTGCCCCGTGCCGACCTTGGCTGTGAAGCATCACCCTGTGCTGACCTTGGCTGTGAAGCATCGCCCCATGCTGACCTTGGCTGTGAAGCGTCGCCCCGTGCTGACCTTGGCTGTGAAGCATCACTGCATGCTGACCTTGGCTGGCACCAAGCTCAGCTCTCCTTGATGCCTTCCAACAGTGGCTGTGACGGTAGATGCTGCTCCTCTGAGGTGCAGGGGCACCTGTTGCCAAGACTGGCTGCCCCGTTCTCATTTCAGGATCTGGCTCTCATCTGGGCAAACTGCTTTCAAATGAATAACTGTTTCCAGATAATTTTTTGCAGTTTTCTTCTCCCAGCTGGTTGCTATATTATTTGCATCTCATGCCATTCTTGCCTCCGCGGGAGACAAGAAGTAGCCCACCTTTTGTATTAGCTGTGACACTATGTGCTTCCCAACATCAAAAGGTGAAATTAGGAACTATAGCAACCTTAAATACCCTATGAGCTCTCAAAGTTTAATGGTTAAGTGGACAGACTGCTTTCCCCTCCCCCAGCAATATTTGTGATGTTCTACACACATAGGGAATGATTCACAGTGGGGACAGAGGACTGGGATAAGCATGGCCTAAAGTTGGGGGACAAGACCCTTTGAGAAGAGGTGCAAGGCCTCCAGGGGCTGTTCTTAAAAGAAGGGTCCAGGAGTACACTGTTGGGGAGGTTGGCTTGTAGGTGCCCCCAGAAAGTGCGTGACTAGTTTGGACAGCTCATCTTAATAGCAGGGACCTGCTCCTTTCACTGCTGTTGCCAAGGGCCAGGCACAGGCAGAGGGCTTGCCTAGCAACAGGAGGGTTAAGGTTGGGTAAGTGTGAATGCCAGGCCTTTCCGGATTCTAGTCGCTCCAGCGCTCTTCTTACAGAGGTGCTTATGTGGATGCAGGTGACTCAGGTTGAAGCCTCTCTGGTGCCACGTTGGGTAGAATGACAGGCCAGACCGTAGTGTGTTAACAGAACTGAATGTAGGCACTTTACAAGAATTGAGTGTGTGTAAGCGTGTGTGTGTGTGTATACACATATGTGTGTGTAATACATTTTTAATCAATGAACTTCCCCTCTCCTGGTCTCTGCTGGATCGTGTTGGAGTTATTCACAAGGAGGAAACAGTCAGGAAGCACGGTTTGAATTTAGCCAATGCAGCCCTTCGTGGAAGAGTGAGAGCTGGGAGGCCAAGGGCTGAGGTTCATCGCCTGGGCTTGATATTGTATGGAAATGTCTCCATCGGCACAGGTTGACACTGGTTTCCTCCACTCGGGCAGTCCCTACCCGTCATCCCCTGAAGTCTGAGCAAGGGGTTCCTGAGTTTGTAGGATACAAAATTGGAGATATTATGCGGCAGTCACTAATTCTCTCATTTGATCATTCCTTATTTCATTCACCAGTATTTATGGACCATCTCTTATATGCCAGTTATTCCTCCAAGCATCTGGGCACAAGAATGAGCAAAGTGGTCATAGTCCCAACAAACCTGTGTCTCCGCTGCCCACCACGCCCTTACCTCCTGTAAGAGCCCCTCTCCAAGGATGAGACTTGCTGGTGCGGCACTCACTTTCACTCTTCTAAGGACAACTCAGCCGGCAGAGGCCGTGACCCCATCTAGAGCCTTGCTCTGTCTGTGCCCTCAGATGATTCTGTGGGCCCAGGTACAGGGCGTCGACTACAGGGAGCGGCACCTTCCCGTGTTTGTTCATTCAGCAAGTATTTCCTGAATCTCTGTGCTAGCTCCTCTTCTAGGCACTGCAGACCCAGCAGTCAAGATCTCCTACAGGGAGGTCCTTTGGGTAGGGCGAGGCCCAACCTGTCAATGAAGTAACTCCTTGGTTGGGGGGGCGATAAGACTCTAGAGAAGAATAAGGTAAAGAAGGGATCTGGGGAGTGCCTGGGTGGAGTTGCTACTTTATGTTGAGGGGATAGAGACGAAGCCTGAGAGGTGACTTTTGAGAAAAGACCTGAAGGAGGCCGGCGAGCGTGTAGGAGGGTCTGGGGAGCATGCTGTGGAAAACGAGGCCCCAGGCTGAGGTCATGAGCAGCTTGTCTAGCTGAGGAGAGAACTGGTAGGAGAGGGTCAGGGAAGGGCCTCGGGGACAGTCCAGAGCCTGCTGGGCCATCCTGAGGACCCCAGCCACAGGGGCTCTGCAGGCCCTGGGCACAGAAGGGCTCTGAGCTCCCTGCTGTCACCATCCTAAAATTCTTAACAGTGTTTGAACCAGGGCCCTTGCATTTGCATTTTGTGGTGGGCTCCACAAATTATGGAGTGGTCTGACCCCAGCTTTACATATGCCAGGAGTGAGCAGCTGGCACTGAGGAGGGGCCCATGGCAGGGGCTGGGCAGAGGAGGCCATGCAGGGAGGTGGTGAGTGACAGCGGCGCTGCAGATGCGAGTTTTAATGGGGACGCGAACCCTGAGGACCCTCTGCCTGCTCTAAGTTCCTCAGTCTTAGATCTGACCTGGGCCCTCCCTCTGCCCACCCCCATGCCCCAACCCTCACATTCCCAGAGTGCCAGGGTCACTGCTGAACTTCACTTTCCTTCTCATATCCTCTTCATACACCTCCCTCTTCCTTACCTCCTGGGGGCATAGGTAGCTGTCTGGTAGACGCAAGTGGTCTTACTCTTGTCTCAGGAGGAAGTGTCTGCATGGCATTTTCACGCCTGCTACTCTGGGTTAGACAGCCAGGTTCTGGTCTCGGGAGTGGGAACCCGCTGCCCCTCACCATCCACTCTCCCCTCCCTGCTTCCTCCTGTGCCACACAGGTTATATTTCCGGGTCTGGCTGCCCTGTGAGTCCTAAGGGGTTTGCTTCTTGTAAAGCTCCTGCGTGTGCATGCGGCTCAGACCTGTTTCTCAGCCTTCCTTCCAGGCGAGCAGTCAGTTAGAGCGGCTGGCCCTTTCTGGAGAAGCATGGTTCTTTAGGAATGTACACCCAGGCCTGCTTCTGCCAGCCTCAGTTTCTCTGATCACATGTTCCTCAGAGCTGCGTTTTAAATATACCTCTCACTGGTTTTATTTCCTTGGGATCTGAAGTCTATTTATTTCATATGCTTTGTGGAGCGTATGTTGAAAAATAGTCTTCTGATTTAAATAAGTGAAAAAAATCAAGTCTTCAACTTTTACTTATTTTTTTCCCCCTTCCATTTCAATACACCATCTCTTCAACACCAAAATATCAAACATACAAAGGCTTTAAAAAAATCGGATGGGGGTGGAGTGGTGATTGTAGCGTAAATTTGCTTTCTGGCCGAGGCCTTGTATGCCAAGTTTTAGTCTGAATTACATATTTACAGCTGAGTTATAAACCCCTGAAAAATGGGATTTATCATGGAAATAGTGACACCACCTCACCCAGTGTGGTGTTCTTGGGGACCATGGTTATATACTGTGCAGAGAAATCAGTTCATTAGTTAGTTATAAACAAAGGACAGAGATAGTAAATTAGAGTAGGTATTTCAGCCGTTTTCTGTGTATTTATGACACCAAAATATGCAGCTGCATTTTATTCCTTGAGATAGTATTTAAGTATTTTAGATTTAAAGCGCATTTTTAGATATGGCCATGGTGCATTTTTAGCCACGGTCGTTCTTGTTCCTCTGTAGTTTTATTCGTGGTATTTTCTTCCTTCTCTGTTGCTCATTAGAAAAATGTTAAAAATCCATTTTCGTCTGATTAATAATAAAGCTGATCACATGTAACCTAATTTTCATTCCGTGCTGCCCCTGTCTGTGGAGTCATATACAAAGTGACCTTTGAATCGCCAGTGGACTCATAAAGTACAATAAGCACCATTGTCCTGTCAAAAATTGAAGATGTTTTACATCATTACAAAATTTAATGTTCCATCTTTTCAAATGCACTACTTTTCAAAGGCCACATTCCAATTGAAGCTCATTAAAATCAGACTCAAGTTTCCTGTGGTGGGGATGAAGAGAGTTTCGCAGGCAATGGGAGGAAAATGAATCACTCTTTTAAAACAGATATGGTTACATATTAGTTTTGAAAGGTACGGGGACGGCAGAGCCTCCGCTGCCGGCAACAGTGCGGCTTTTGTGCGGCTAGATCCAATAGCTGCCTCCCAGTCGCCCTGCCTTCACCCACACTGTATCCTATTTACTTAGGAATAAATCAGCTCTCTAAATAAAATTGTTGTTTTAAAGTTCCGAGGTGGAATGTGAAGGGGTTTTTGGCCCGACAATTTCAGATTTTTGAAGAATGCTCATCTGACTCAGGGACCTGAAAGTTTGGAAGCTGAGTCACTGGAGGAAATTTCCTGTGGGGAAGCAGGGGGTCAGCCCGCAAAATGCGTGATGCTTCCTGAGATGGAGATGCTTGGTGGATTTAAGACTCAGTTCATTCACTTGTCAGGGACCTGGATGTTCTGAGCCTGGCTTGCAAAAAAATGTATTCAGGTCTTCTTCTCAAATTCTCCCTCGATTTTAATCCTGGGCTTCTTGCCTGTTTCTTGGCCACATCAGAGTGCTGAGGACGTAGCCTGGCCTCATCTTGCTTTTTTCCTGGCAGATTCCACCGCTCTGAAGGTGTTAGATTGTGTGGACATAAGGCAAGCTCCCTTCTCCCATGGGGCTCTGATAAGGCAGTCAAGTTGTTCAAAAGCCCTGGTTTTACAGAACATGAATGCATATCTCTTAAGCTGTCCTCTTCCAGAATCATTTCAGTTGGACAGTTGTCCACATCAAGCTCTGGGAGATAGTGATGGACAGAGAAGCCTGGTGTGCTGCAGTTCATGGTGTCACAGAGTCGGACACGACTTAGCGACTGAACAACAACAGCGCATTGATGATATCTTGAGGCTGATGTGGTTCACGTCACCAGATTATTCCTGACATGGGGCGGGGGCTTTAGTTCCTCATTGATCAGGGTTTGGCACTTAGTCAAATGAGGGTCATCCAGGTTCTACACAGACTCTTTTGTGCCGTAGAGCCCTACTTACAAGGACAAGCATTAGCATCAACTAGAATTGAGTTCCCACTTTTGCCACTTGTAGCTGTGTGACCTCAGATAGGTTGCTCTGCTTTACGAAACTTCAAATTTCTCATGGGGATAATACAACATGACTGTGACTGTATCATATCATGCTTGGAATGGATACATCTGAGGCTGAGTTATTGATCACTAGAAATGTGATGGCACACCACTCCAGTATTCTTGCCTGGAAAATCCCATGGACGGAGGAGCCTGGAAGGCTGCAGTCCATGGGGTCACCAAGAGTCGGACACGACTGAGCGACTTCACTTTTACTTTTCACTTTTATGCATTGGAGAAGGAAATGGCAACCCACTCCAGTGTTCTTGCCTGGAGAATCCCAGGGATGGGAGAGCCGGGTGGGCTGCCGTCTATGGGGTCACACAGAGTTGGACACGACTGAAGCGACTTAGCAGCAGCAGCAGGAATAAGCTACTGGCTATGAAGGTGGTAGTATTAGTTGCTGTTTTAATTATATCTAGAAAATGATTCACTAAGATCAATCCTTGAAATGTAAGAGAGCTCAGAGAGCTAAAACAAGGAGAGGCAAAGTGTTTTTTCCCTGATCATATGACTAAAATTGTTTTTTTTTTTTTTTGCACTACAGTTGTAGCAGTTAGCTACTGCTGTGTAACAAACCACCCAAATACTTAGTAGTTTAAAATGACAACCACACATATTTTCTATAAGCAACTAAATGATTCTGCTGATGCAGGCTAGTCTCAATTGATCTTAACCAGACTTGCTTATGCCTCTATTTATATCTGGCTAACAGGCCACCTGGGACAGGCTAGGCTAGGGTGGGTTTGGCTGGGGTTACTTGGTTCTGTCTCATGTGTCTCTCCTTCCCCAGAAGGCTGGCCCGGACTGGTTCTCATGTCAGAGGCAGAGTCCAAGACAGCAAACAGAAATGCAACAGGCACTTTTGCCTGACTATGCCTGCACTGCACAGAGCCGCTGTTGCCCGTTGAATAAAGCATGCCACCTGGCCAAGCCCACAGTCAGCTCAGGAGGAGACCTAAAAAGAGCATGAAGCAAGGAGTTATAAGCTTGCAGGCACTAGTGCAATCCATCAACTGCCTTCTGGTCCCAAATCCCCAGTGGACCCATTAAGTGGTGTGAACAGGATGGAATCAAATGTCTTAGAAGATAGCTTAGATCCTCCAATCTCAGGACACCACTAACAGTGAGATGTTCTATTATATTTTCTAGTGTGTTCTGAGGTCCTAGCTGAAGTAGCCTGCTTTATCACCACTGGATACTTCCTTATCATGAAGGAAATCTGCCTTATTCTTTCTGCTGGTAGATTCTCTTCTTGAGAACACATAACACCTCTTGGAAAGATTTTCTGGCTTCTTGACTTCCACAGGTGTGTGGCTGGAATGGGGTAGATGTGTCTGCTGAGTGTGACAGCTCTGTCCTCCCCGCCACCTCTCCCACCCCTCACTGGCCTCCTCCCTTTCCCTCCATCCTTTCCTGATGTCTTGCCCCTGGGAAGACCCATGCTCACCCAGTGGTTCTGGGATGGAGGACACGTTTTGTCTTCCCTGGTTGCTGACATTCCCACAGGCCACTCCATCCTCCCCCTTCTGCACCCACATCTGAGCTCTGATTCTACTTATACTGTTAGGGTTTGAGTGGAGTTTCTGCAGTGAGTCCCTAGAATGTTCATGTTACCACTGAAGGCAAGAAGACAATGTCTCTCAGGGAACCAAGGTCCAGAGTCAGACCCTGTAAGTGTGGGCATGCTGAAGGCAGTGGGATCAGATGCCTGAGAAGCAGTCCTGAGTGTGGCCCACATGTGTGTGCATGAGCAGGGCTACATGTGTGCACGTATGGAGTGTGGGGAAGAACTGGAAATCAGACCCCCATCTACTTCTCCAAAGAACAGCTAGGGTGGGGCCCAGGACCCTGACAAGCTGTCCATCAGCCAAAAGATGCTCTGGCTGGGAAGTAGCCCTCACAGAGTCCTCTGTGCTCTGGGTCCCAGGACCTGTGGAAGCCCTGAAACACTGGGACTCAGGAAATCACAGCTCATCCCCAGGCTTCAGGTGAGCCCTTGAGGCTTCCTGCACTTTTCTTCTTTGCCAGGGACTCTTTCTCACCTGGGCATCCTTGGTGTTCAGGCAATCCCAGCCCTTCCAGGAGCTCTTTGCAAGCCCTCTCTGCCATGTGACCCCACAGAGGCCATCCTCAGAGCCTTGGGCCGTAGGTCTCTGCTGATCAGACGGGACAGAGGTTGTGCCCACAGGAAGTGGGTGGCTGTGGCTGCAGGTGGGCTCAGCATTTTCTAAGACCTCTGTGAATCCATCAGTCCTCATTTTATCTAGAAATGTTTTCATCAAAAGAATTAACTTCTGGAATTATGAGCATTGACAGTTTGCTTTAGAACCTCTAAAATCTGAGATTCCATCTGAAGCAGATCTTATAAAAACCACTATACAGGTGAAACTCAGTTCAGTTCAGTTTAGTCATTCAGTCATGTCCAACTCTGTGCAACCCCATGGACTGCAGCATGCCAGGCCTCCTTATCAATCACCAACTCCCAGAGTTTACTCAAACTCGTGTCTATTAAGTTGGTGATGCCATCCAACCATCTCATCCCCTGTTGCCTTCTTCTCCTGCTTTGAATCCTTCCCAGCATCAGTGTCTTTTCCAATGAGTCAGTTTTTCGCATCAGGTGGCCAAAGTATTGGAGTTTCAGCTTCAGCATCAGTCNACTCCCAAAGCTTGCTGAAACTCATGTCCATCAAGTCAGTGATGCCATCCAACCGTCTCATCCTCTGTCATCCCCTTCTCCTCCTCCCTTCAATCTTTCCCAGCGTCAGGGTCTTTTCCAATGAGTCAGTTCTTCTCATCAGGTGGCCAAAGTACTGAAGTTTCAGCTTCAGCATCAGTCCTTCCGATGAATATATAACTTACAATGCCATCCCTTATTCTTATAACCTTACTTCACAGATTGAAAAGTTGAGATCCAAAATTTCCCAAATTGCATAGAACTATCAAAATCACCACTTGAGATCCAATAACTTCAGACTACTCCATAGCTCAGTGAAGAACAATGCTTTTGTATTCCCAAATGAAAGTTCTAAAATACCTTCCCAATGACATCTCTTGCTAATTTTACCAAAAGGTTATTGGAGGAATTCTGATCTTCCAATCTACAAATCAGAGTGAAATTTCTAGTGCTTTCATGTAAATTTCATGTAAGCCTGATAGGTTTTAGACATGCATATAAATGTCCCTTGTTAAGTTGAAGTTCATCACACAGGGTGTTGTATTTTTCCCTGGATTGGTCTTTCATTTTAAACATATTATTTAGGGAGTATTATAGTCTGGCATAATCTAACACGTAGACAAGTATGCGAGTGCCTAAAATATTTCAGGCACCAAGTTGGTTTCAAACACAAAATAGGCTTCTCATTTATCTAAAAATAAACATAAAAGATCAGAACCTTTTGTCTGCCTGTAGCTTTTTCCCTAGCTTTTCTGACACACTTGTAGCTATTCTGTTGATAAACTGCAATTAGAAAATGATTCATTTGCCCATGACAGTAATGTGAGAGCCTGTTTGTGTTTTTGTTAGCGATCTCCTATGGAGATGGAAAAACGCAGCGTCCAAATTAGAGTATAAATCCACCCCCTCAAAGAANAATTTGATCTCTGGTTCCTCTGCCTTTTCTAACTCTAGCTTGAACATCTGGAAGTTCATGGTTCACGTACTGTTGGAGCCTGGCTTGGAGAATTTTGAGCATCACTCTACAGGTGAGACTAGTACTTTAGGAAAAGAAATGGTAACCAACTGGTAAGTTCAGCTGACTTTCTCTGCCTCTAAACTTATAATCAAAAGTTACAGTTGCTGGTCGTGATTGCAGACTTGCTTTGAAGATTAGAGGCAGCCCTTCGCAGGGGACAGAGAGAGGCTGAGACCAGCTGACAGGGCTACGATCCTCCTCTGGAGTATTTTCTGGGCCTCTTGAGACCGGAAATAGGGTGGCAAAATAATGAAGTTACATCTAAAAGACAGGTACCAAAGAACCCAAAGTAAGTGGATGTCCCCAGGGTTCAAACAGACTTCTTAGAGGGAGAGAGGATGGGGAAGAGGCTGAGCACCCCAGCAGGGTTTCACCAGCTTCCAGGCAGTTTCCAGCCCTGTCTATGGCAACAGACTCAGTATCAGCTCCAGAAGCTTTGGCTCAGAGCTGGAAAAACCCGAGGGCTGGGAAAACAATGCAATCTGGCAGCTCAGGAAAACTGAGGCAGAGCACCCACCAAGTGAAAGGAACGGAACCTAAGCTCTTTAGAGCATCTACAAGGGAGTGTGTTATGGGGGAGATTTTGCTGCTAACACAGTTGAAAACAATTTGTTTACACCCTGGGGCTTCCAAAATTACAATGTCTTATGATCTGAGTTCTCTTACTAATTCTTTGATTGACTTTGAGTAAATCTCAAACCCTTTGTAGGCCTCAGGTACTCCATTTGTGCCAGGAGGGGTGGATCACCAGGGGCCCCATAACACCAGTAGTTATGGGCCTGTTGGAAGGAAACCTTTGCCACGAAGTGGCTTTTCTAAGACCAGTGGAGGAGTGACTAGAGTGGGGTGTCCAGCAAGCCAGGGCCATGCTGGTGATGCCACAGGGAGAAAGGGGCTTGGCACCATAGGCCCTTCTCTCAGCTAGTGAGCTGATGGCACCAGAGGCCCCAGCACTGGTCCTTCTGCCTGGTCACAGGGCCTGGAGCGATGCTTTGGAGATGCATGCATGCGTGCTAAGTTGCTTCAGTCATGTCACTTTGTGACACTGTGGACTGTAGCCCGCCAGGCTCCTCTGTCCATGGGGTTCTCTGGGCAAGAATACTGGAGTGGGTTGCCACGCCATCCTTCAGGAGATCTTCCCAACCCAGGGACTGAACACATGTCTCTTATGTCACATGCATTGGCAGGCAGGTTCTTTATCACTAGTGTCACCTGGGAAGCCCACCTCTGAGCTAAGGAGAGATCATTGTCAGGCCAGGGTGGTAGGCAGGTGCCACACCTTGATTTGCATTCACAAAGGGCTTCTTAAAGGATGGGTTATGGTGTTGGGTGTGTGTGAGGTATCCCGCATGCAACTCAGCCCAGATACTCGAGGGCACATGTGCTTGGAGCTTGCTTAGTGCAAGCAGATGTTTCTTTCCAAAATCAGGGCTCTGGCCAGGGTGGCCCTGAACCTGGGCTCCTGCACGCAGTATCTTGCTGCCAGTGCTTCCAGCAGGGAGAGGGCCCCTCTCCTCTGCTCCTTGTGGGACTCAGGCAGATAACGCCTCTTAGCTTCCGTGTTATTTATACTCTTAATTCTCCCAGCACCAAGAGGAGAAGGGATCAGTGGTAAGAAAGCTGTTGGTGAAGCTGCAGTGTGTTTAGTCTGGGTGTCGTAGAAAATGTGGCTTCCCCTGTGGCCCTGCCATAAGACTTCCTTCCCTGAAGTGTAGCAGCACTCCTGATTAAGTGCAAGCATGCAAATGTCTCTACATGTGGGTATTTATTTCTACAAAGCACAGTTCAGACATCATGAGGACAGCAATCAGTGCATTTCTAGCTCCTAGCACAGTGCCTGGCGCAGGGTAGGCCTTCAACAATTATTGCCGAATAATGAATGAAGAAATGTATGGATGGATGGGCAAAGCAACAAATGAATGAATAGACAACTCTTCAGGCTCGACAACCTTGGCTATTAATGGGGAATTCACAAGAGTGATTGTGGCTCCTGTGGTTCAGAAGCATTATGAAGTCTTTGGGAAGATTACTGGAAATTCAGAAAGCAGCCCTTCCACTCACAGCAAGTGCCATTGGCTCAGGGTGGGTGCTGTTGCTTGGCATCACCAGCATTTTGTGTGTCTAGAATCAACAGTCAGCCCAAGCTAATCTCAAGGCTTCCATTGCAAGCAGTCCAATCTCATCTCTGCCACCNGAAAGGAACGGAACCTAAGCTCTTTAGAGCATCTACAAGGGAGTGTGTTATGGGGGAGATTTTGCTGCTAACACAGTTGAAAACAATTTGTTTACACCCTGGGGCTTCCAAAATTACAATGTCTTATGATCTGAGTTCTCTTACTAATTCTTTGATTGACTTTGAGTAAATCTCAAACCCTTTGTAGGCCTCAGGTACTCCATTTGTGCCAGGAGGGGTGGATCACCAGGGGCCCCATAACACCAGTAGTTATGGGCCTGTTGGAAGGAAACCTTTGCCACGAAGTGGCTTTTCTAAGACCAGTGGAGGAGTGACTAGAGTGGGGTGTCCAGCAAGCCAGGGCCATGCTGGTGATGCCACAGGGAGAAAGGGGCTTGGCACCATAGGCCCTTCTCTCAGCTAGTGAGCTGATGGCACCAGAGGCCCCAGCACTGGTCCTTCTGCCTGGTCACAGGGCCTGGAGCGATGCTTTGGAGATGCATGCATGCGTGCTAAGTTGCTTCAGTCATGTCACTTTGTGACACTGTGGACTGTAGCCCGCCAGGCTCCTCTGTCCATGGGGTTCTCTGGGCAAGAATACTGGAGTGGGTTGCCACGCCATCCTTCAGGAGATCTTCCCAACCCAGGGACTGAACACATGTCTCTTATGTCACATGCATTGGCAGGCAGGTTCTTTATCACTAGTGTCACCTGGGAAGCCCACCTCTGAGCTAAGGAGAGATCATTGTCAGGCCAGGGTGGTAGGCAGGTGCCACACCTTGATTTGCATTCACAAAGGGCTTCTTAAAGGATGGGTTATGGTGTTGGGTGTGTGTGAGGTATCCTGCATGCAACTCAGCCCAGATACTCGAGGGCACATGTGCTTGGAGCTTGCTTAGTGCAAGCAGATGTTTCTTTCCAAAATCAGGGCTCTGGCCAGGGTGGCCCTGAACCTGGGCTCCTGCACGCAGTATCTTGCTGCCAGTGCTTCCAGCAGGGAGAGGGCCCCTCTCCTCTGCTCCTTGTGGGACTCAGGCAGATAACGCCTCTTAGCTTCCGTGTTATTTATACTCTTAATTCTCCCAGCACCAAGAGGAGAAGGGATCAGTGGTAAGAAAGCTGTTGGTGAAGCTGCAGTGTGTTTAGTCTGGGTGTCGTAGAAAATGTGGCTTCCCCTGTGGCCCTGCCATAAGACTTCCTTCCCTGAAGTGTAGCAGCACTCCTGATTAAGTGCAAGCATGCAAATGTCTCTACATGTGGGTATTTATTTCTACAAAGCACAGTTCAGACATCATGAGGACAGCAATCAGTGCATTTCTAGCTCCTAGCACAGTGCCTGGCGCAGGGTAGGCCTTCAACAATTATTGCCGAATAATGAATGAAGAAATGTATGGATGGATGGGCAAAGCAACAAATGAATGAATAGACAACTCTTCAGGCTCGACAACCTTGGCTATTAATGGGGAATTCACAAGAGTGATTGTGGCTCCTGTGGTTCAGAAGCATTATGAAGTCTTTGGGAAGATTACTGGAAATTCAGAAAGCAGCCCTTCCACTCACAGCAAGTGCCATTGGCTCAGGGTGGGTGCTGTTGCTTGGCATCACCAGCCTTTTGTGTGTCTAGAATCAACAGTCAGCCCAAGCTAATCTCAAGGCTTCCATTGCAAGCAGTCCAATCTCATCTCTGCCACCACACACATCATTTACATCTTTACCTCTGCATTCTCCTGTCTCCCCTAAGACACAGCCCACTTGGAAAGCTCTCCTGTCTTCACCACTTGCCCAGTATCTAAGGCCTGCATCACATCTCACATCCTCCAGCAGCCTGTCCTGTCAACCTTAGGTAACACACGTCTTCTCCCACTTAATGACCACAGAACATTCTCTCATTGTCTGCACCACATAGCTTGACACTTGAAACTCAGCTTCAGCCTTTGTCACACTGCAGCACTAAGCGCTACAGCTGATTTCTTCACTTATTCAAGAAATAGGCATTGAGACCCTACCCTGTGCCTGGCACTGTTCCTGAGCTATACAGTCAACAAGGCCACTCTCAGTCTCCCCCAGCCCCCCACATCCATCCTGATGCTTACACGTAGTCAGTTTGCATCCCAGCTCTACCACGTAGTAGCAATGTGTCTTTAGGCAAGTTCCAAAACAGTGTAAAGGCTGAGTTTTATCAGCCACGACAGGGAGCTGAGAGGGCAAATTCGTGGAGCTGGAGCCGGCCGGCACCAGAGCACCTTTGCAAACCAGCCCAGAAAGCCACACAGTTCCTCCTTCCTCTCTTCCTTCCTTCCTTCATTTCTCCTTCTGGCACTCGGTGTCGATTCCAATATTGAGTATCATTTTTAAATGGCTTTCCCAGCTTCTTGAGGATGATCATAAAAGGGTAAATTATTTGCAATCACTTCTTGAGGCAACTGCACCTTCTGGAAATTAATTACATTTTAAACACAGTTAGCCTGCTTTTGGCCTACCTGGAAAATATTGTGTGGATTGAGAATACCATGAGTATTTAAAATGTAGTATTGTAGTCCAAGAAACATTTGTCAACATTACAAAATAATCTATGATCAAAACACTAAAACTTGTCAACTCTTGGAGTCAGTTGCATTCTCACTCTATAACTGAAACTCATTTAGAAGCAAATGAAAGTCCAGAGGATGAGATTCAATTAAAATTAATTTAAAGTATGGAAAAAAAATGATTCACAATGATATAAATCAGCACATTGTTATTGGCCATTTTATCTTATCCTATAAGGGACTCTCTAAAAACAACCAAGAGAGATTACTGAGTGAAGGACAAATTGTGTGCAAATAACACAACTCTGTCCACACATATCTTGGGAAAAGATTTGAAAGGGGTTAAGATGCCCTTTTCCTTCTAGACCCTCATCTAGCCATTTCTACCACTGCTACTTGCCTGGACTGAGGCGTAGCAGGAATCCAATTAAAAATCTTTCTTGTTTTTTTTTTTTTCCTTCAATTTTTGAGTATGCATGCAATTTCACTGATAGCAGGATCTCAGCAGAGAAATTAACTTCAATAATCTATGGATTACAAGACATATCAAACCTTCAAAGCAACCCAATGTTAGATCTATTCTCAGAAGGGTTTAAATGACTTTAATAGTTAACAACAAATGATAGAATGCATTTTTCCAACTAAATCAAGATCAGTTGGCATTACTCTCCCATTCTCCAAGTCTCTTAATTATGGCAAGCACATTTTCTGCCACTCGCTGAGAAGCCCTTGAGGTCCTTGCTCCCAAGCTGTACCTGGCAATTACCTCAGGGTGTAGCAGGCACGGCAGGCTCAAGGCTCTAGATAAGACAGTCCAGCCAGCCTTCCCCGACCTGTGGTCACTCACTTATTATCAATTGAGCTATTATTGATCTTCAGCCTCATAGCCTGTAGAGTTCACTCCCTGAATGAGTTACCAGGTCGTGTTTCAGATGGTGGCATCCTGAAAGGGAACTCCAGCTGCCAAGGGGGTGACTGTGAGTGTGGCATCTGCAGGGTGGGGCTCCCTTTAGGTGAGTGAGGGAAGGAGCCTGGAGTCGCTCGGGCTGCAAACCCTTTCTGACCTGCTTTGTCCCCATGCAGCTTGAAGCCTGCAACAGTGCTAACTCTGCAGCTCACAGGGTCGAGTGAAGCTGCTGCAGCACATTAAAAAATACTGTTTTGAGTTCCCCAAGTCATACAGCAAATTTCCATTGGCTATCTATTTTACATATGTTAGTGTACATGAGTCCACAATACTCTCTCCGTTCATCTCACCCTCTCCTTCCTCTCCGCTACCATTGTCCATAAGTCTGTCCTCTATGTCTGCATCTCCATTGCTGCCCTGCAAATAGAGTGGGAAAGGGTGGGAGGTGGGAGGGAGACTCAAGAGGGAGGGGATATATGTACACCCATAGCTGATTCATGCTGATGTATGATAGGAATCAAACCAATATTGTAACGCAATCATCAATTAAAAACAAATAAAGATTCTATAAAAAAAGGTACTTATGTTTGCTGACTTACTGCACTTGACTGGTCCACGCATGGTGTTGCCCACTTGTGGCACTCCGCTTCCCCCTATGAGAATCCCACTAGATCTCATAGGCCCCAGCTGCAAAGCGCATTCAATCTTTATCCGGTAGCAACACATGGCTTCCCAGGGAGCTCCCTCGGGCAGCAGCTGTGCCTTGAATCGCGGATGCACCTGCCAGTCTGGAGGTCAAATTGAGGGCCTATCTTTACCAGCTCAGGAGGCCATCTGGGGCCGTTCTGGCGGACAGCACCCTTGCAGAAGAGGCACAGTGATCCGGAGGCTGACCCTGGTGTCTCTGCAGCAGTGGCAGGCCAGGCCCAACCCTGAGCCCGTGACACTGATGTGGTCCTGCCTGCATCTATAGAAGACGAGTATCCTGGCCACAGTGGTCAGCAGTAGGACCGAGGTGGCCCCGGTGTAGGCCCAGATGCCCCATCTGGGGAAAAGATTGACAAACTGGAGGCCAGGCAAAGGAGAGCAGCCCCACGCAGTGTGTCCCGTGCGGGCATACGCCACTCACTGAGGACTTGGTAATCATCTCAGATGAACCACAGCCTACAGAAATGTCATGGGAGATGAATTCCCTTTTCAGTTTTCTCTGACCTTTCTGATTCAAACCAAGAAGAAAATATGGCTTTGGTGCTGTTCTGTCTTTAATGTCTCCCCAGCATTTGCTGATTACAGTTTTTAACCCAGAGACAGAAGGTCTTCGTTGCAGAGCCCTTTGGAGCAATTGATTCTAGCTGGAATTGAGTAATGTGCTCCCGTTTTCATTGTTTCATTAGTGTGACTTCCCTAATTACATCAAGTAGTCCTGGCTTTGGAGAAGGAAATGGCAACCCACTCCAGTGTTCTTGCCTGGAGAATCCCAGGGATGAAGGAGCCCAATGGGCTGCCGTCTGCGGGGTCGCGCAGAGTCGGACACGACTGAAGCGACTCAGCAGCAGCAGCAGCAGTCCTGGGTTNTGGCAACCCACTCCAGTGTTCTTGCCTGGAGAATCCCAGGGATGAAGGAGCCCAATGGGCTGCCGTCTGCGGGGTCGCGCAGAGTCGGACACGACTGAAGCGACTCAGCAGCAGCAGCAGCAGTCCTGGGTTTCCATTTATGGTTCTGATAGAATGCTTCCTTTTGGAATGAATGTAAAGCGTAAAAAGAGCTAGGTTTTTAAAGTAAGGAAATGCTAGTACAGGTGGTAGGAGAATATGGCGACAGTCCAGAGGCATCATGAAGGTAAGTGCAGTTTGGGCGCTATGATGGGAGGTACGGCTGTAGGAACAGGGCTTTTCAGGAAGCCACTGAGGTGCTGGCTTGGTGATGGGGGTGGGGTTGTCTTGGGATGTGCTGGAGTCCCCAGGAGACCTCAGAATGGAGCCTGGTGGGAAACGGAAGGATACCACGTATAGTCCAGGATAGGAAGGGACTTCCAGTGCCTAGCAGCTTCCCACCTGGGAGCGTGCTTCACTGCTGCTGTGTGGAGGGCTGCTTGTGGTGACTGTACTGCCTGCAGGGAGGGCGCAACCCTGCCCAGGACTCTCCTGAGCCCGGGGTTCTGTGCAGCGGACCTTTGTTGCTCTTGTAGAACATGAGCAGCAGTGATGCTGACTCCTCCCGTGGGAGATGACAGATCAACGCCTCCACTAAGCAGGCCGCTCAAGCAGTGAGACGTTTCAAAGACTTCCTTGTGAACTTGAGGGGGTCCGACCACAGCTCTTGTTTGGTGTTGACAGTCATTGCTGTTGGGGGAACTGGTTCTGGTATCAGTGTATCACCTTCGAGGGACGGTCCCCGGGTCGCGGATGTCTGATTGTTGAGTGCTAGTCCTTTGTTTGCTGTGTCTCAGGAGGGGCAGATTGCGGGGCAGTGAGACAAGGAGAGGAAGACAATAAAAAGGGTCCATCTCCAGCCGGTGACTATGGTGGCCGACTGGAGTTCCACGCTCTGAGAATGTGCCTCGGAGTTTTCCCAGTGGAAGAGCGAGGAAGCAGGGGCACCTCCCACTGACTCTCCCCTGCCCTTGGTTGGGGTTTCTTCTAGGGGAATGAAACCCCTGGCACTTCCAGCCAGTGCTGCGTGTGGGTTATGCATGTTTCCATGTCCTGAAAAATGCCTTCTGACAGCAGATTCCGTGTGTCCCTCCCAGCAGCCTTTGGTGGCAGAGGTGTGCGTGGAGGGGGGCCTGGGTAGGGGGCAGTCAGCAGCTGCCACAAAGGATCTTCATTTAAGAGAGTGAAAAGTTGACTCTTTCAGAGCCAGCCCTGTGGATCCCTGCAGGTGACCCACTTTTGCTGGACGAGCTAAGCGGCTCCTCTCCCCGCCGGCCTGGGTCAGTGCTGACTTGGGCCATGCCCGTGCCCCGCGCCTTGCTCACGGGCACTTTGATCTGCCATCCTCAGTGGGTGCTGGGGTCTTTGTGTCCTCTCTTCCTGGTGACTCCTGGTCGGGGAGAGCCTGACAGTGTCCTCAGAGTCAACTTGTTCCTCTGAGGTCTTCTTCCCAGGACTCTTGGTCCTTGGTGTTTTGGAACAGAGAATGGGCGACATGCTGGAGAAGGCGATGGCAACCCGCTCCAGTGTTCTTGCCTGGAGAATCCCAGGGACAGGGGAGCCTGGTGGGCTGCCGTCTATGGGGCGGCACAGAGTCGGACACGACCGAAGCGATTTAGCAGCAGCATGGGCGACGTGCAGACCTTTCTGTTGCTCCAATTGCCTTTCNCCCGCTCCAGTGTTCTTGCCTGGAGAATCCCAGGGACAGGGGAGCCTGGTGGGCTGCCGTCTATGGGGCGGCACAGAGTCGGACACGACCGAAGCGATTTAGCAGCAGCATGGGCGACGTGCAGACCTTTCTGTTGCTCCAATTGCCTTTCAGGATGGTTCTTTTGGCCTGGAAAACCTCGGCTCTGATTTGGTTTGGGGAAGGCAAGACCTCCCACTTTCGCTTTTCCTTATCGTCTCCATGAAAAGGGTTCCACAGTGGATTTTAAACTTTTCCTGCCGCGTCCAGGCTGTCAGCTTGCGCCACAGTCTAGAGCCCGCTTGCAGAGCTGGTATAGGCACCCCTCTTTCTACCAGACGTTGCAGGCCCAGGTAGAGTGGAAACACGGCCCAGGAGACGGGCCAAGGCGTCACTGTACCAGCTCCCTCCAGAGCCCCTTTATTCTCTTGGGCCGGTTTCCCCAGCGGCAGAGTGAGTGGTGTGGACTCGAGTGTCTCAGAGGACCCTTCCATGTCTAGTGTTTGTTTTCTGTAGTTCTTACTAAGCCAGCACTTACTAACAAAGTCTCTTTGATGGCCAGCTATTTGAAGGAAGGCTGACCATTGGGAAGAAAAGACAAAAACTGTCCCAGGTAGCAAGAGCTGGCAGGAGTGTGGGAAAGACCCAGGGCTTCGGGTGTGCCCTAAGCGCCCCCCGCCCTGGGAAGGCCCCAGCTGTGCACAGATGGAAGAGCCCAGCCCAGCTGGTCCTGCTTCCCAGACAGTGGGATCAGCGCTGACAGACAGCTGATAATTCATGGGAGAAAGGCAAAGACAAGTGCCCCCGCCCATTTGGAGGCAGAGAGCTCAGACCAGTAGATAAGAAACGGCCATTCCCCTTATCAAAGCAGTGCTCGGTTTGAGATACCTGTCAGGGTGCAGGTATCTGGGGTGTCCTTATCGTGGGGTGGCTCTATGGAACTGCCACATCCTTCTCTTCCACGCACCCCTCTCAGCCACCCTGTTTCAACTGTTATACAGACCCTCCCCTCCAAGTCACGGCCTGCTTTGAAGGGCCCCTGGAGCAACTTGGGAAGGGAATAGGCTGTTCTGGGCTTTCCATCACAAAGGGTAATTTTATTAAAAATATAAGAGAAACACATCCCTCGGAGAGGGTTACTGCCCTTCAAAATTTGTTTTCAACATTCACAAGGTGGCCTTGGAAAACTTTCCCAGCATGGTTTGGAAAAGCTTAGTACTTGCTGAGCAGGTAAGGTGCGGTGCGTTTTCCTGCACTTTGGAAATCATTTGCATATTTATAAATTTAAGTATTTATTTTCATATTAAAATTAAAGCTCTATTGTCTTGCAACTAACCTGCCTTGTTCTGCCATTGCAAAACAAAACCTTCTCTGGTGTGATAACCTTTATTTATAGATGGCAATAAGCATATTTAGCAATATTATTATTCATGACCCTTGCACTAAATATCATAATCAGAATACAGATGTGCAGGGTAATTTCCATGCACAAGTCACTATGCATCAAATTCCTGCAAAGCAAAAATAGCATCCATTTTAGGATAAATTATCCATTGGTCTTGCACAAGGTGTCAGGGGGGACAAAAGATTTCCAGGCGTTGCACTTGGAGAGACTGTTGAGGCCAAGGGGTGCCCAACACACGGAGAATGCAGTGGGATTTTCCAATCCCCGCTCTGGTAACTTATTTGATGACCTCCTTTTCTTGGGCCCATTTTCAGGATGTGGAATCAAAGTGAGTCAGGCAAACAGGTGTCTGGATATGAAGTGTGTGGCTGAATCAAGGCCTCCCTCGACCCATTCCCCATCTCTTGGAATATCTTCTTTACTTTTGTCAGACGAAAGATGCAGATTATCAGATAAGCAGCACACTCAGGCTCAGCTCACTAATTGACTGAACAAGACGCGGTCACACTTTACACACCATTCCATAATGGATTTTCATGTTTGTGAATCCTAACTGGCTGTGGAAATGAAAAGCAAATGTCTCATAATCACAAATATCTTCTGGGTTCTTTTTTTTTTCTAAACCCAAAGATTAAATCAACTTTACCCCTCATTTGCCAGCAAGTTCATGGTTATAGAAGGATGATAAATGATTGGGTGATGGACACATCCGTTGTACTACTGTTTAGCAAATTCTTTTAAGTGATTGCTAGATACAACACATTTCTCAGTTAGGTGTTACATGAATAATTGGTATATTAAAGAAAGTGTGAAACAAACAGGTATAAAGCTTGAAATGCACTTATTATTTGCTGAGGTTTTTCACATTCATACCACTTAGAAGCCATCGTCAGGTTCAGCATCTTCTCCTATATATCTGGAGCAGAACCCTTCATTAAACCTGTTGTAAAAAGATCCTTTCGAGCAAATGTTATCAAGTATTTATACCTACAGCCTGGTGGACCAGACAGAAGAGGATGTGTGAAAATCATGTGGCATAAAACCACTCAGAATCCCTGCATCTGTCAGTGTGAGGGCAGGAACAAGCGGAGGCCTTTCCAAATGGATCAGTAGGGCCTCCCAGCTCCGTTCCCCGTTCTCGGTGCTTGCTGGCCTTCTGTTTCTTGGTGGCGGTCCAGTCCCAGGCTAAGCCCAGCTTTACTGGGCTCTCCCTTGGAGTAGATGCCCCTTCCTTGAAAACTCCAGGGTGGCTGCTGCTGGTCCGTGAGCAGCCAGGAAAGTGGTCCTGAGAACAACCTGTGAGCCATGATGAAAAAGCCATCTGCCTCCCAGTAGCTTGGCCACCCAGTGTCCCACATGGGGGACAAAGGTTCCCCAAACTTCTCTATGGATGGCCCCATGAGCTCTTGTCTCCACAGCTGCAGACAGCCCAGCCCTGGCCAGCATCCCAAAGGTAGCACCTCTCACAAATGACTTCCACTTTCTGAAATGGAGCATTTCCTAAAGAGGTAGGCAGGCAGAGCAAACGTGGGTGACCCTCTGGCAAAGCGAAACTCTTCTCGTTTTGGCGAGGCCAGCCTTGGCCCTGACCCCAGCTGGCAGGCTTGGAAGCACTGGAGTTTTGCTGTCCTTGGTCTTTCCCACCACACTTCCACCCTCACTTGAAATTCCAAAATTCTGTGAAGGGAGATTAGCTGTCAGTCAAGGATTAGTCATTTACCCACCTTGCAGCGACCTCCCAGACAGCCTTGAGCCTGAGATCTGGGTCTGCTGGCCTGGCAAGTCTTCAGAGCATTTGGAGGGCATGAGATAGCTGGATAGAATGAGCCTTTCAAAGTAGGGCCCTCGAGATTCTGAGAAGACGAAGACGAGAGAAAACTCTAGACTTAAAGATATCAACTGCCCCACGGCCTCATTTCTCAGCCTCATCCTCTCAGTCTTACAAGCTGTGTCTATGTCAAATGCAGCATCTCCCACAGGGCTACTGCACTAAAATTGTCCAACACCAAAGCGCAATGCTTGATCCACAGCCCTTTCTCTCAGTTTCTTCGGCCAGCAAAGAATACAGAGGACTCCATATGGAGGCGAGCTCAGAGTCCTGTTTGCCCCGACCTCATCTCTCCTCACAGCTGTGCGTGCGCAGCACATAGAGTCCCTCTGACCCACTCTCCCAGAATCTGTTCACACACTTCTGGCAGTCATACTTCTTAATGCACCTATGGGTGCCCCATGGGGGCATCTGCAGAAAGGCAGGTGTCAGGCCCCCTGGCCCATCCCAGCCTGGTCTCCAAGGCTGCCTTCTGGACCATGGCCTAGGCAGACATCTGTGAGCCAAGCTGGGGGCTCTGCCCCTTCCTTCTCTTCTCAGTGTTGGCCCAGCTCTCAGGGTGGACCCTGTGGCCTGCCTACTACCTTCCTCCTTGGCTCCCTCCCTCACTGGTTGCTGCCTTTTTTGCATAACTGGTAACAAATTGCTTGACTCACTGAGTGACACTGACTATGACTGATTCAACAGCTCCGTGGACCAGATCCCCAGATGTCCAGTGAGGCCCCTGGAGGGATGCTCAGGCAGTCCCTGGTTGAGCCCCTGCTCCCCTCCTTGTGGCAAAGAGTTGACTTGCCTGCTTCCTCCCCTCCCTATTTTTTCTTTCTCTTCTGTCTCTCTCTTCTCTCAAGAGAAACTTGCACTTGATCTAGTGAAAACTAAAGCCAGTGCTTGAGTCAGCCTGGCCCAGAGGAGCCGTCTAGATGGACCTGGGTGTGAATTTGAGGGGGGCGATTTGCAGCACCCCTGGACCACCTCCAGTTTTCCCCTGGAAACCTCTCTCCCCTGACACCCACCCCAAGGAGCCTCACGGGTGTGCTCAGAGTTGTCCGAGGCAGGCGGGCTCCTCCAGGGCTCTGTCTCTGTGTCACGTGCTTCCTGCTTGGGTCTTGGGTACAGTCAGTACAGTGGACACAGCAGAGAAACAGTTTCCCAAGCGGTGCCAGGGAAGCATAGAGCCAGGTTGTGATTTGGCCAGCCTGGTCTGGGGAGTTGAGCTTAGTCTGAACTGCAGGCATGACCTCCACTTCCTGACTGCGATCAGACTGCTGGCTCTCCCCACACACAGAAGAGGCACTGGGCACGGCCTCGTAGTGGGCCATTCCCCAGGACCTGGAGATGGTGGCGGGAACACCATTTTTGATGGACTGTGTTTGTTCGTCCCTCCAGCTGCCTTTTCCAAGGCAGTTTTTGAGGATGAAATCTCTCTCAGTTCAGCTCAGTCCCTCAGTCGTGTCTGACTCTTTGCAACCCCATGGACTGCAACATGCCAGGCTTCCCTGTCCATTGCCAATTCCTGGAGCTTACTCAAACTCATGTCCATTGAGTTGGTGATGCCATCCAACCATCTCATCCTCCATCGTCCCCTTATCCTCCTGCCCTCAGTCTTTCCTAGNCCATGGACTGCAACATGCCAGGCTTCCCTGTCCATTGCCAATTCCTGGAGCTTACTCAAACTCATGTCCATTGAGTTGGTGATGCCATCCAACCATCTCATCCTCCATCGTCCCCTTATCCTCCTGCCCTCAGTCTTTCCTAGGATCAGAGTCTTTTCCAATGAGTCAGTTCTTCGCATCAAGTGGCCAAAGTATTTGGAGTTTCAGCTTCAGCATCAGTCCTTCCAATGAATATTCGGAACTGGTCTCCTTTAGGATGGTTGGATCTCCTTGCAGTCCAAGGGACTCTCAAGAGTCTTCTTCAACATCACAGTTCAAAAGCATCAAATCTTCAACGTTCAGCTTTCTTTATAGTCTAACTCTCACATTGATACATGAATACTGAAAAAAAACATAATTTTGACTAGACGGACCTTTGTTGGCAAANTGGCACCCCACTCCAGTACTCTTGCTTGGAAAGTCCCAGGGACGGGGAAGCCTGGTAGGCTGCAGTCCATAGGGTCGCTAAGATTCGGACACGACTGAGCAACTTCACTTTCACTTCTCACTTTCATGCCTTGGAGAAGGAAATGGCAATCCACTCCAGTGTTCTTGCCTGGAGAATCCCAGGGACTGGGAAGCCTGGTGGGCTGCCCTCTATGGGGTCACACAGAGTTGGACACGACTGAAGTGACTTAGCCGCAGCAGCAGCAGAAGCATGCTGAGTAGTGGTCCAGCATGCAGTACATAGTCAAGCCAGGTGTGGTTTCTGGCACTATGGAACTTGGTCCTAGCAGCTTGGGAATCCAGAAACTGGATCACCATAGTTCTCTTTGTGGCTTTTTGAGGGGCCTAAACTGTTGGTTTGGCTGAGCTTCTGTTGTGGAAAGGCTCCTGTGATGCTCTCTAAAGAAGATGCAGGCCCTTCATTCCCCTGACATCATGGCCAGTTTCCTTGATGCCTAAGTGATACTGACCAGGATTCTTGGCCTTCCCTAATCAATAGAAATTGATAAGAGGCCAGACAAAAATTCAGGTAAGGCTATACTGGGGCCCCTGCTGTACAGGAGCTGTCTCTTATACACATCTTGAGAAGTAAACCACACATGCCATCAGGCCCTCTGTCAGACCCATGGCTCTTGAAAGGAGTTCAGAAAACTTCTTGGCATCCACCCCTGGGAAACAGAGTGATGCGGCATGTTGTTGTCTGAGTGAGAGTGGACAGCGATGGATGTCAGTACCAGCGACCCAGGGGGCTGTGGTCAAGCTGCGTTGGTGGGAAAGGGTCTGGGGCAGGGGGTTTCTGCTGGAGGAACTTGTTCTCCAAGTTCTGCAGTTTGGCTGTGGGATGCTGAGAGGAGGTAGTGATACAGTAGAGTGGAGAGAGGACGGTAAGAAATTCCACTCTAAAGCTTGCTAGCCAGGGTTGAGAATTTCCTGGTCCAAAGAAGGAAATTGGAGGGTGTTGAAATAGCGTGTCTCTTTGGTCACTGGGAAGTGGAGTCCAGTCATCCTCAACTCACCTTGGAGCAGTTGATTAAAACTTTGTGCATGCAAAGTGCTTGGAAAACTTCACTCCACCCACACTTTTATCTGTAGCAGTTACAAGATTGATGGAGGGTGGGGCCTGCATGCTCACTTCTGTGATGAGGAGGGGCAAGAAGCCCAGTGGATATTACTAACATATGCTCAGAGGATAAGTGTTTATATTCATTCCCTCTTTCCTTCAAAGATACTGAGTATCTGCTCTATGCCAGGCTCTGTTTAAGTCAGTGGAGAGAAAATGGGGAGCAAGCAGATGTCCCTACACTCAAACAGCCCCATTCTTGGGTGCTATGTGGCATGCTGATACAGAGCACATATCTTCATATTTAGAGCTACAGTTAGAGCCCTTGGCAACCAAATTCCCGTAGATGCCAAAAGTCATGACTGGGTGGATGTTAACTGTCCTCCCCATGAAAGTTAGCTTGTGCAAAGAGGTTCAGTCATTGGTGGTGAAATCCTGGGATCCCATGGTGCCAGCAGGCCTGTGTACGTACCTTCATCTTGCTTGAATTTGGGGACTTGGTCCAAAGGAGCCAGGCTGCTGACTCTGAACAGTCCCCAGGCTCCAGGAGCAGATTGGTGGAGGAGCCCAGGTAGGAATGCCCTAGTCAGTACACAGTTCTGAGCAACATGGGCCGGCATTCTCTGTGTGGAGCATGGCTGCTGTGATCCTAGTCTGAGAAGCAAGCTGCTGCCTGGGTGCTCTTGCGAGATTTTAATCCTGCCTTTGAAAAGCTGCTTAAAAATAATACTGCTCAATAAATCTTCACAGTGGATGGGACAAGCCAAGCAACCGTCCGTTTCCCCGAACAAGCAGGGAGTGGATGGGAGCAGCAGCGTCAGATGTGGTATTAGGTAGCATCGGTGGGGTGGCCTGCTGACTGCCCAGGCTGGTCCTCTTGCTCCTTACTCTCCCGACATCCCAGCACTGCAGTCTCACACACTCGGGCATCATCGTCATCACACAGGCGTTTGTGGCGTGGGCGTGTTTGATGTCTGCCAAGTGCTCTAGACCAGCAGCTACAGGAGGACCTGCCTGTGCCCTTTTGTCATCCCTGAACCCACAGGGCCCGACGCCATGCCTGAGACAGAGGAGAGGCACTCAGCAGACATGTGCTGAGAGCAATGGATGGATGGATGGATGGACAGACAGCAGAATTTTGTGGCTACAGGAATTGTCAGACCTTCTGGTGCTCAACCTGTCCTCTTCAACTCCACAGGCTCTGTAAAGGTAGCACAGATGGCCTGCACTTATCAAGTCATTTTAAATGAGCAAATAAAAGCCATGTGCTTACCTATAAAAATACTGTGGATCCTGTTTCTTGAGCAGGTAAAGAGTATCTAGATATTCATTTTATTGCTGTCATAATCTTTGATCACTTTGGATATTATTTTGTACATGTTAAATATATAATTTAAAAATTAATTGGAAAAAGAAAAGGAGATGTCACTAATCTGGTACACTGACGACAGGAGTAGAGTTTGGTGTATCATTGGGAGAGAGTGATTTCATAAGACAGTATTATACATAGTAAAATCTTTCTTAAAAAAAAGGTCCATGGGACTAGAAGCATCAACTTCACTTCTAGAACTGAAAATGGAATAATTAAATATGTGCCCAGAGTAAGCTGCAAGGATGCTTAACACACTACTGGGTACAAAAGAGAAGGATGGAAACAGTCCAGAAGTCCAGGGATAGGGGGGTCTTGAATAATTTGTAAAGCACTAAAATGATAAAATACATTTTTGTGGATAAATAAGAAAGCAGCCAATAATATGTTATTAAGTTTCTTAAAAAGTTACAGAAAATACACATAATACAGTTCACTTTTATAAAGATATATAGATTTATATATGCATGAGAACATTTTGAAGTGAATATTCCAAGTCTACCTTATATACTTGAGTATTATATTTTCATAATCCATATATATTAAATTTATAGGAAGTGAAAGTTGCTCCGGCGTGTCTGACTCTTTGTGACCCCATGGATAGGCCACAGAATTCTCCAGGCCAGAATACTGGTGTGGGTAGGCTTTCCCTTCTCCAGGGGATCTTCCCAACCCAGCGATCGAACCCAGGTCTCCTGCATTGAAGAGTATTTCTTAATTTGGAAAATATAAAATAAACTAATAGAATAGTGTAGCTTTAAAATGTAAGTTGTTGAACTTGACCAAAATGTTTTTGGTAAGAATTCTATCAGCTCCACTGGTTTCTTCTTCGTTATCACAGGCACTCATGGGTCACACAACTGCCTTTGATGAGTTAGCATGGGAAAATGAACTAGCTATTATGTAACAGGTTAACTTTTTCTTGGTAGATAAAATCTGTCAACAAATTGAGTTTGTGGGGCTTCAGGAATGAATCAAAAAGGCAATTTTGTTGATTTACAAGTAGCAAACTGCTAAGGTGATTAAACCAACATTCAATTTTCATATGAAGAAACTGAGGTTCAGAGAGGGTGAGTGACTGGTCTGAGGTTGCTCAGCAAACCTCAAAAAGCCACAAAAGCTCTGGGATAGAGCTAAGAGTCCAAGCCACCAGCCCTACATGTGAGAATGGCTTTGCCTAGCAGGGTTTCTGGACCAAGGATACCAGCAAGGCGTGTGATGTCCTTGCAGAGACAGCAGGCTCCCAAGGTAGCAGTCTGGCATTCACAGCAACTCACTCTGCTGGAGCACTTTATACTCATCATCTTGTTTAGTCTTCACCATTGCACTGTTCGTTAAAGACTCTGACGATCCCCATTTTACAGATGAGGAAAGTCATTGTTCACCAGGTGGCAGTTACACGCCCCAGCTGCTGATGCTGAAGGGAGTGGGTAACAGATGACCGGAGGATGCTTTTGGACATCAGAGTACGATGGGTGGGACAAACTGCTTCCATCACCAGACAGATTCCTCTCCTACTTCTGTGGCTGGAATCTCCCCACCTCCAACCCAGCCACTCCATTCTCTTTTTTTTTTCTCCCCATAAGAGGACCAGAATAAAATGATTTCATACAGACCCTGGTTGCTTCAAGTTTCAGTGGAGTCAAATTGATACTCAGCAGGAAAAAGAGGTGGGCTGTTTGAAAAGCCATAAGTTGGGGAAGAGGAACCTGGTCTCTGAGTAGCAAGGCTTCTTTGGGATCCCGAACTGAGATCATGTACAGGTTGCCAGCAAACTGAAAGAGTGTATGTCACTAGGAAAATGTGCCTACAAGGATGCACACACCTCTCGGGGTCTTTGGAAGGCACACCCTTCTTTTCAAGCACTAAATGCCGTCTGCTGTGGCCCCTGGTCTTCATGGCTGTATGATGTGGGCCCTTGGCTGCCAGGGGCTGCCAGGCTGGAGCAGCCAGGGTTTGCCCTGAAGGCACTGAGCCCCCACTGTCAAGAGGCCACATCTTCCTTCTTCTCCCCATGCCTAGTCTAGGGTGGGGGACAACTTACCTGGAAGAATTCTGGTCAAGACAATCTGAAGGCAGATCCTTGATGAAATGAAGACTCCATGAGGACACGGGGAGGACTGGACCTGAGTGTGAATGGATTTGAAACCCGTGCACAAGGGGGAGGGTGGAAGTCACTTGGGCTCTGTAGGCCAACAGTGTGGACTCCTGTTCAGCTGGAACCCTCTCCAGTCTGTGATCTTGAGAAAATCAGCCTCTCCACACCTCATTTTCCTCTGCTATAAAAAGAGGGTTGCGTGATTATCTCATGGAAGAAGTGGCAGGGTAGCAGCAGGGTCCCTGTAAAGTGCTGGCTGCTGTACCAGTTAAGTCAGCATGCATTGCACACTGGGGGTGGGTGTCGGTGAAGGGTCCACAAACAGGTGAGGCGGCATGCTAGAAAGCCCCTGGCTGGAACAGAAAAGGGAAAGGAAGATCAATGTCAAACTGGGTGCCTAGGCTGGCTCAGAGGTTCCCCAGTGTGACGCTGGCATACCAGCCCCAGGCCAAGTCATCACCCCCCTGTCCGCATAACGCTTAACCTCCCTACCAAGTTTCTCCTTCAGCTACAAACTGAGTAACTTACATCGAATGATCTTTTTGCTTCCCTGAAGTGCCATGATGGATGGAATGATTTTTTCAAATTTATTTACTGAAGATTCCTGAATTGCAAACACTGCAAAATGCCATTAGATATTTTCCCATAGTTTTTGTGTGTGTGTGTGTGTGTGACTGGGTAACCTGCTCTCAAATGAGTTTTAATATGTATGTGTAATTTGCTTTCTTTTGGAAAGTGCAAAATGAAGACTTTTAATTGATATTTTGTGATGAAGACATTTTTATGATTATTTTTATTGTGAATTCTAATTAAACTCTCCTTTGTTCATCAAATTTTTCTTTCACATCCCCTCTCTACTTAAATAATTACATTTACAAGTGAAAGTAGCATATGCTATATACATATAGCCTATGTATGTAATATGGTAGATATACATATGTTTTATATTACTGTATTACTGTATCCTTTTACTCTTTTTTATAACTATGATGATACAATAACCATAAAATTGATATTTTCTATAATTTGCTTTTTTTCACTTAAAAAGAATAAAAGATAGATGTAGAGGTACTGACTTGAGTCTCAATTTGTATTGTCACCAGTTGCATAGTATTCTATTATATTAGTGCAAAATTTAATCAGTCTTGTGCTGATGCCCATTCATACAGGATATTAGGTTGTTGTGTATTTCAAACAATATCACCCCAAGTATCTTTTGTGTACTTGCACAATTGTACTCATACAATAAGTTCATAAAAGAGAAATTAAATTTATTTTTCTAAATGGATTTGTTAGGAATAATATTTACAAAATCTTAAATGGTATGACTTACATGAAAATGGACTTTTTCATCAAGTGCTAGACCAGAAGAACCTTGAAATCTGACAAAGGTAATTATGGGCAGACAAAATGGATTTCTAGGAAGTGGTTACCTGGGCCATGTTTTGCTGGTAAACATTTCCTGGGGAAATGAGACGGTGAATGCTTGGCTTGGGCATCTGCAGGTGGCAGAGACCCAGGAGGGTCACATGGGGTGATCTGACGTCTATGAGAATGAGAGTTTGCTGGAGAGAAATCAACTCTGGACCTTCAAAAGAGTCAGTCAGGGCTGGTCCTGCTGGAACATTTACAAGACATCAACTGTCTACACAGCTGTAGGCTAAGTGGCTAGAAACAGATTTAGAGTAAGTCATACTGAGTAGTCGGAGAAGGCAATGGCACCCCACTCCAGTACTCTTGCTTGGAAAGTCCCAGGGACGGGGAAGCCTGGTAGGCTGCAGTCCATAGGGTCGCTAAGATTCGGACACGACTGAGCAACTTCACTTTCACTTCTCACTTTCATGCCTTGGAGAAGGAAATGGCAATCCACTCCAGTGTTCTTGCCTGGAGAATCCCAGGGACTGGGAAGCCTGGTGGGCTGCCCTCTATGGGGTCACACAGAGTTGGACACGACTGAAGTGACTTAGCCGCAGCAGCAGCAGAAGCATGCTGAGTAGTGGTCCAGCATGCAGTACATAGTCAAGCCAGGTGTGGTTTCTGGCACTATGGAACTTGGTCCTAGCAGCTTGGGAATCCAGAAACTGGATCACCATAGTTCTCTTTGTGGCTTTTTGAGGGGCCTAAACTGTTGGTTTGGCTGAGCTTCTGTTGTGGAAAGGCTCCTGTGATGCTCTCTAAAGAAGATGCAGGCCCTTCATTCCCCTGACATCATGGCCAGTTTCCTTGATGCCTAAGTGATACTGACCAGGATTCTTGGCCTTCCCTAATCAATAGAAATTGATAAGAGGCCAGACAAAAATTCAGGTAAGGCTATACTGGGGCCCCTGCTGTACAGGAGAAAGCAAAAACTAGCAACAGGTTCCCTTGCTCACTCCCTGTTTGAAATAACAGGGCGGGTGGCGTATGAACTGGTTTTATAAGGGCTGAAGATAAGACTGTGCCCAGAGGTCAGGCCAGAGGGGTGGTCTAGGTGTTTGCCCACCCCTTTGGTGGTGTTGTGTGTAGGAGGCATGCTTCGTACTCTGTTTTTGCTCCCCGCTATTCAAAAGTGGCGGCTGAGCTTCCGGTCTTTCTGTGTTTTATTGACCATAATTTGCCCCGACTGCACATGCATAGTTTATTTGTATTTTGTTGCTCCAGGGGACATTTATCCAGGTGCAAGCACTGCAGCAGAAGGTCCCAGCTCCCAGTCCCAGTGTGCCTCATAAGGAATGTGCCTCTCGGTCAGAATGTGGCCTGGGAGCTGTGAAGAGAGACTAACACTGTCATGTGGCCACTGGGAAGCTGTTGACTCTCATCTCAGAGCCAGGAGACAGCCCTAGAAGTGGAAAGAGTCAGCTGATAAAATGCTCTGTCCACTTCTGGCTTCCTCTGCCTTTGCTCGCTGCATCTGGGTGGCTGCTTGCTGGGTTTGGTGGACATGGCAGCCAAGAAAGTGATGCTTCTGGACCACAAGAGTGTAATTGCCTTTTTTGCTTTCATCTTCCATTGCTTCCCTCTTCATACACTGTAAACCCCTGCTCCATCCTAGCTCTAAGAAAAGAATTAGGGCAACTTAAACAATTAAAACAAAATCTTTGCCCTCCAAGCAATGGGCTACCAATAAGGAACTGAGACTTCTATCAGTCACTGTAAAAATGGAAATATGGCCAACTGTATGAGAAAACAAGACCCAACAAAATTTATCTTGTCTTCTTCCTATATGATTTTTAGTTACTTATGAGCTGGTATATGAGGAGCTTCAAATGTATTTTTGTTACCTAAGTTCTACTACTGTTTCTTAACGAACTGTGTGACTAGGTCTTAACATTTTTGAATCTCAGTTTTCACAGCTGTCAAAGAGTGTGACAATTCCTGCCAAACCTCTCTGACAGAGTTATTGTGAGCACGCATTGAAAGACAGTCGGAGAAAGTATTTTCTTAATGATAAAACTTTGGAAAATGATTGCCAGGTTCTTGGTCATGGCCTGAGATGAGGCTTGTATTTTTAGGTTGGCCAATAGCTATGCTAAGAGCAGAACTGGTTTTGCTTCACAGCGAAGTAATTCAAAGGCCTTAAGGTGTCCATTCATTCATTCATTCATTCACCCGTTTTCATTCATTCACCCACCTATTCATGCCATAGCTATTCACTGAATACCTACTATGGCTAGGCATTGTGGATAGAAAGATGACAGACAGGGCACACTCCCAGCCCCTCAGAGGCTTCTGTCTAGTGGGGAGACGAACAAATATAGTGGACATGATAACATATTTTCTCCTTTTTTAAATAAAATGAAAAAAATTATGTTTCTGATTTACGTAGATCTAAAAAAAATGGACCTAAATTATTTGGGGGACAGGCAACCATATTCATTCCCACCTGGCAGGGCATTTTCAAAGGACTGGCAAGACTGGTCCTCCTTCACTCCTGGGGCTAGGCTGGTCCCCTCCCTCAAGGAACCCCCCAGTGGCCTGCTGGGCCACCCATCATTGTGTGGCTGTCCCCATCAGGGGCTGGGGAAGCGGAGGGGTCTGTGGATGACTGCTCGGCCACCACATGTGGTCACCTCTCAGTTGACCCTGGAGGGTGAAGTATTCCAGTGTAGTTTCTCTCTGAATGGGGAGCAGACTGGAAGTGTAGTTGTTGAAATAGAAGGGAACAGAGCTTCATGAAGCTTTTAAGACAAACTCAGTTTTTGGACCTATATCCCTTAGGACACCTTTTCTCCAGTGGCCATGTGATTAGTTTGCCTCTTTGAAGGCTGGAAGCTTCTTTGGCAACCAATGGAAGTTCTGTCATTGTTGCAGTAGATGGAGAGCCTAGAGAGGACTCACCTGTGCAAGGCCACACCCAGAGGAAGCTGCCTCCAGCTCTGAGAAGGAATAGCAATGCCCGAATTAATGTATTTGAAATTAATCAAAAATTAGGCTCTACCAAATGTAGCATCATTTCTTGAAAAGTCCCTCTTATTTATTCTCACTGTATCTGCCAACCTGGAAGACTTGGCAATAATTTACCCATCTACTGTATCTTTATTGGGGGCCTACTGTATGCAATCCATGCTCTGCCTCTCTGCATTTTAAGGAACAGGGCCACTCATGCAAAATAGATCAGGCATTGCTAGGACAGGGCTAGGTGAGAGGGAGGCCAGGGCACCCCTGGAGTCAGTGGGAGCCACTCCAAGCTCCATTGGGTGGAAAAAGCTACCTGGCCACTTGACATTGCAGGAAATCTGATTTCCAAGGTGAAGGGAAGCAGCATTAGCTCCTGGAGGCTCCTCTGCTCCCCCTCCCCTTACATTCATGGTACTGTAGCGTCGTATACAACCGCAGCAGAAATCCGAAGTGTGGGGAGCGTGGACTCAGAGGACCTCAAGGCCACTGAGTTTATAAACAGGCATCACAGAGAAGCTGCTCTTGGGCCCCTCTTACCCTTCTTATTATAGTTCATTAGAACCTCTGCTCTGTTCAGTTGACAAAGACAGATAAAAAGGGTCCATTCTAAAATGCACTCATATAAACCATACACTTACCACATAATCCTTAATTACTTCCATACTTTTATGTATAAAGAGCTTTGACTGCATTTCTGGATACTTAGTAAACGGAATAAATCAGAAATTATTCCTCTGTCTAAATTTGGACAATCTGTGGGGGAGGGGGCCAGTTAGCATTAAAGTTGGTGACATGGTGCATATTATTTCTGAATAAATTTTCTTGGAGTCATTGATCTACCAAGTGTCAAATAAAATGTGATACCCACAAAATTCATGTATGACCCTGACATTTTTCCAGTACTTAAAGTAATTGCCCTTCTGTTTAATAACAGTGTTTATAAAATTACTTTCTGATTGGCTAGGTCCATGGCACACTCGTGTCAATAATCTGCTGCAAATATATGCCCATGGCCTTTGGCCTTGGTTTTCAAAATAATTTTCATCTCTTAAGCGTGAACTGGTGGCAGCCCTGGGAGCTAGGAGTCAAGGCTCCAATATACCAACCTTCTTTTGCTCTTTGGTGCTGGGCATTTTGGAATGTTTGTTTCAGATTCCTGGCTTTGTACTCTGGATTAAGGATGGGTCTTGTGTTCTTGGCGATAGGTGGAGCCTCTGAAAGGGATTTGAGATCATGGAATGAGCCTCTCATCTTAAGGATTCACTGCTTTCAGGAGCATTCCTTTAACCTTGTGCTGGTTTTTATTCCTCAGATTTTACAGCTACAGAATGGGAAATTGTGAATAGGTGAGTTACTTTCTAAGACTGCTCAAGTGGGAAGGAGATGGTTTCAAAATCTACCCTATTCTTCAAACCCAACAGGATACTGAGACCCATGGTTATGAGTATTTAGATTTAAGGCTAAAACAGACCCTTGAGGTTACATATCCAACATTTCTATTCTGAAGGGATTTAGCTGATTTCTGGCCTCTGTGCACCCCACTGAGATCTCTGAGTATGGCATTCTCATCTGAGGCCCCACAGGTTCCCAAATCTCCTATTGTGATTTCACGACTGGTTGACCTGTCAGCTATCTTGTATCTTTCATTGTTTGTCCCAGTGGGACTTCTAGGAAGAATATTTTTAAATTATTTAAAAATTTTTTTATTTTGAAATAATTTCAGACTTACAAAATTAGTTTTAAAAACGGCACAGGGTTTTCTAAAGGCTAACGTCTTACACATCCTTAGATTGATTATCAAAATCAGGAAATTAACCTCCATACAATATTATTAGCTAATCTACAGACCTTATTCAAACCTCCCCGCCATCCCACAGATATCCTTTTTCTGGGCCAGCATCCAACCCAAGATCCCACATTGCCTGCAGTTGCCATGTGTCTCCTCAATCTGGGACAGTTCTTCAGTCATGCTTTGTTTTTTGTGACCTGAACGCTTCTAAAGAGTACTGACCAGCTATTTTGTAAAACATTCCTCAATTTGGGTTTGTCTACGATTTTGTCATTTTATACAAGAATGCCAGGGGAGTGATGCTGTATGCCATCAGTCCATCATGGCAGAAGGGCCCCACATATCTGGTGATGCTAACTTCTGGTCACAGGGTTAAGATGGTGTCTTCTTAGCTTTGGGTTATTATTTTCTTCCTTTGTAATGAAAAAGCATCTTGTGGGGATCCTTTGAGACAAAGCAGATATCCTTTTTATTCCCATGCTTTTGTCCACTAATTTTTATATGCATTAGTGAATCTTGCCTATAATAATTATTGCTATGATGTTGTAATTATGATTTTTTTTTATTTCCCTCCCTTCTCCTACATTTCTTAACTTGGAATTACTTTATAAGGAAAAGCTGTTCCTTCTCTCCCATTGAATTGCTTTTTGTCATATTACTCAATGATACTTATTTTATTCTGTGTGTTATAAATCCATTAGTATCATTGTTTTTTTGTTCAAATTGTCAGAGCTTTGGCCATGGGGGAGCACCTTCAAATTGTCTCCTGTGCCCTTTTGATGTGCCTCTATCATTTTTTGAGTACTCAAGAAGGGCTTTTTGTTTGTTTTAGTATATGCACATAAAACTCAAACTATACAAAAGAGTATATCTGTACAATGAGAAGTGAGTTTTCTTCTTACCCCAAACTCTTAGCACAACCCCATTGATTAACTGCCATGAATAACACATATGTTTCACAAATAAACACGAGTATATGTACACTAACTTTTAAACACAACTTGAAACATACCTTTGCTCCTTAACCAATGGAGCATGCATATCTTTCCACATCTCCCATAGTTTTGTTAATGATTTTATAGAGTTCCTATTTCCTTTGTGGATATTCACCATAATTTACACAAACAGTCCCCTGCTGATGAATAATTATATACATGCATGCATATATATGTCTAATATCTAATATTGTTGTTGTTTAGTTCCTAAGTCATGTCCAACTCTTTGCAACACCCTGGACTGTAGCTCAACAGACTCCTCTGTCCTTGGGATTCTCCAGGCAAGAATACTGGAATGGGTTGCCATTTCCTTCTCCAGGGGATCTTCCCCACTCAGGGACTGAACCCAAGTCTTCTGCATTGGAGGCAGATTCTTTTCCACTGAGCCACAAGGGAAGCCCGATATCTAATATATATCTACCTAAAATCTCTATCTAAATTTTTGTTTTATAACTGGTCACCTTAGATGAAAGAGAGAGAGAGAAGGAATGAGAGATTCCTTTAAGACAAATTCTAGGAAATATAACTGCTCAAGTCAAAGATGGAAGCTTTGCCCATCTGATAGGTTTCCCATTGTTTTTATTTGCATGTCTTTAATTATGAGTGACACTGAACATCTTTCCATATGTTTATAAGTCATTTATATTTCTTTCTCTGTGAATTGTTTTCTCATATCATTTTCTTATTTTTTTCTATTGAATGATTGATATATTTCTCACTGATTTGCAAAAGCTTATTATATATTAAGGAAATTAGCCCTTTTCTGTCATTTGTGTTATAAATATTTTTCCCAGTTTGTCATATGCCTTTTGATTTTGTTTATAATTTTTTTATCTTACTGAGGTAGGTTTTAGATGTTTTTATACTTAGATTTAGCTCTCATATTATGGCTTCTGTGACTCACTCCTAGATTTTATATTAATCTCTTACGTTATCTTTTATGATTATTTTTTGCCTTTAGATTTTTAATCATCTTGATTTTATTTTGGAAGAGAATTAAGGTTCCACCATTACTCTTATCCTACTTCTAACCCAATGGCTAACCAGTTAACGAAATAACATTTATTAAAATAAATCTTTTTTTCCCACTGATTAAAAAGGCACCTTTAGTATTTACTAAATTCTCAAATGCATTTACACTCATTTCTGTACACTTTACTCAACTGACCTGCCTGCTATTTCTGCACCTGTTCCAAATTGTATTAACAGCTATATGTATAATTTAATGTAGTATCTGGTAAGTCTTTCTCTCTTTCAGAATTTCGGTATATATTTTCATATTTGCTTTATGATTTTTAGTCTTAAAATACTTAGGAGAATATTTTTGGAGGTGGAAGGATGAGGAAATACAATAAGCTTATAAATGTATAAGGAGAATTTCTATTGTTACGGCTTAGCGTCTTACACCCGAGAGCAAACTGGGGTTTTCCATTTGTGTTCCTCAGTCATTGGAAACTATTGTTTGCTTTTATTTGTATAGGCTCTAAAATTTATATTTAGGTTTATTTCTAGGTATTCTCTCTTCTCCTCTCACTTCTTTCTTCCTCACATTGCATTGCACTGTAAATCAAACCTTTTCTTCAATTATGTTTCACTAATTGGTTATTGTTTGGATTAATAGGAAATACTGATTTTTGAATATTTATTTTACAACCAGCCACATTGCTGAATTGTCCTATTGTTTCTAATATTTTTTTAGTAGTTTCTCTTAAGTATTCTTAATGTAGGAATCATTTTACCTATAACTGATAATAATCTTCCCTTTTAAAACAAATTTAGAATCTCATATTTCTTTTTCCTTCTCCACTGCAATGACTAATATGTTTGAGAAAAGTGTTCATTAATGATGTGCAGTGGAGAGCCTGTTTGTATTGCAGTGTGCATGATTTGAGCATTCCTGCATTAAGCGTCTTGTTATATGTATGTTTCAAAAACACACATGTATTACTATTTCTTAATTATTTCTTTTAAGCAGGGATTTGTATTTAAATTTATAAATGCCTCTTATAGATTTGTGGAGATGATAAAATATTTTTTCTCTCTTTGAAAATTTGTTAACATAGTGTGTCATATTAATTGATTCCCTAATAATAAAACACCTTTTAATTTATGGAATCAACCCTATGTGACAGAGGCCTGTTATCCTTTTTAACGTGCTACTGCAGAAGCCTACTTTTAAAAACATTTAGGATTTGTTGCATTGCTGTTGATAAGTATGATTGATTTATGCTTTTCTTGCTTTTTGGGTCTTTGTCAGATTTTGATGTCAATGTTATGACACTTCTGGAAAGGAATTAGGAGATTTTCCTTCTCTCTTTAAATCCTTAAACAGTTAACTAGCATTGATATCATTTTGTTTTTGAGGGCCTGATAGAATTAACCTGTGCGAACATCTGGGCCTTGTGCATTTTTGAGATAGCTCTCTGACAATTCTCTCAGTGTTTTTCCTCATGGTAATTGACCTCTTTCTCTTCTGTTGTTAACTCTGGTAATTTCTACTTTCAAAAAGATATTCATTCTATCTACTTAAAATTATTTGCGCAAGATGAAATAATGTATTATTTTCTCTATACTTTAGTATTTCTTGTTACCTGTGGTTTTTTCCATATTGTTATTTCTAATTTTGTGCATCTCTGCTTTCCTTCTTTTGTCTTTATTAAGACAACTCAGAGTTCTTCAGCCTCAGCATCATTGACGCTTCAGTGGGTAATTCTTTGCCACTAGACTGTCCTGGGCACTATCACATGCCCAGCAGCATTCCTAGCTTCTACCCATGAGGTGCCCAAGCAGCTCCCTAACTGTGACGACCAAAAAATATGCCTGGATATTGCAAAATGTCACCTAGGGGAAAAAATTTTTCCTAGCTGAGCACCACTGAGATAGCTAGAGATCCATCTATTTTATTGTGTTTCCCCTGCAAAGATATATATTCATTAGATGTTTTTCATTAATGTCTTCTGTCACTCTAATAATTCTTTTCACTTTAGTAAGATATATTCAGTTCCTCTTTTCCTTCATTGTGAATTGAATGCTTGGCTCACTTATATCCATGCTTTCTTACTGAATAACCTATGTTTTAAAGGTTATGACTTTTCCCCATTATAGCTTCAACTCCCTTGATATGCGATGATTTTTCTTAAACCAGAGATTCTGCAATTTTCTTTTTAATTTTTATTCTATCTCAAGTAATGTGCATCTTTAAAGGGCGTTCAGTGTGCATTTATGTTGTTTTGCTGTGTTTTCTATTTCAGGTATTAATATGTAGATTCATACAGATATTGTGCAGACACTGTGATCTATCTCAGATTTTGGTGTTGCATCAGTTTTCTTTGTGGTCCATTGTTCTGTTCATGTTCTACAGGCATTTGGAGAGAGTGTAAATTTTCTATTTTAAGAGGGTGGAGTTTGTCAAATGTCTGGAGGTCTATTAGACGTACCTACCAATTATACTCCTTTTATCTTTTATATCCTTTCTCATTTTTATCTGCCTCACTGTGGTGGACTGAGCATGACGGAAAGTTCTCTATCACTATCTCGTTTTGGTAACTTTGGCTTTAAAAAAAAATTCTTTGTCGTCCTGCTTTTTGCTCTTGCTTTCTCAATATTTTGCAGCACAGTGGCCTACCTAGATCTGTGTGTGTCTTCCTCAATTGATCATTATGAAGTGCTTCACTGGTCTGGCTAAATCTTTTACTTTAAACATATGGGCTTCTCAGGCAGCTCAGTGGTAAAGAATCTGCCTGCCAAGCAGGAGACACAGGAGACGTGGGTCAGAAAGCTCAGGAAGGTCCCCTGGAGAAGAAAATGGCAGGCCACTCCAGTATCCTTGCCTGGGAAACCCCATGGACAGAGGAGGTGGCGGGCTCCAGTCCATGGGGTCTCAGAGTGGAACGTGACTTGTGATTAAACCCCCACCTCTTTAAACTTAAATCTACCTGGTAAAATTATCAAAATCCTAATTTCTTTTATAGTATGTGTTCAAAGTCTGTCTTTACCGATCATCATAATTTTAATCTTTCTGAGTCACTTTGCCTCAGATGAGTCAAATATGCAGCATTATATTTTGTTTTCCTTGTCTGTTTTCTCTTAATAGGTAAGATTAGTCCATTGATACTTATTGATGTAAAAAATATATTTGGTGCTAGTACTATGATTGTACTTTAACTTTTCTTCTGACTTAATATTTTGTTTCCCATCTTCTGCTATACTATTTGAGGTTTCTTTGTTTTGCTGTGTGTGTGATTGTATATCTTTTTTCACCAATGGTATGGGAAAGTAGTATACTAAATATTGTAATGGTTACCTTTATATAACTTTATATATTAATTGTATTCTCAAACCTTTTGTTGATTTATTATTTTTGTTTTATTTGCTTGTTTAGTTGTTATTGTTTTAATATGGAATCTATAGGATTTTTGGTTTTTTTTTTACTTTATCCTTGAAATCTAAAATGCACCAGGATTTCCTGACTTGAGTACTATTTCAGCCAAAGATTCCATTCCTTTCTTTAAGGCCTGAAATATATATCTCTGTATTGTCAGCAGTGTTAATTTAATTAATTCTGCTTCTAATGAGACTTTTATTTTTTAAGAATGGCTTTATTTTATTTTATTCTTTATTTTGGAAAAGTGATTTTTCTTCCCTTTGTAAGTCCTTCTCCTGTTTGATCTCTACATTTTGATTCTTTGTATCTCTTCTATACAGTCTGTTTCAAAGACCTTCTATTTTCATTATTGTGCATGCAAGTTGAGCATTATGGCATGTCCAGTTCCAATACGTTCTTATCCATTCCTGGAGAAACTTCTGTCTTGATATATATTCTTTTTTCTTTCTTTTTCTTTTTTTTGGGGGTAGTTATGCTTCTGATGCCTTTTTTTCTGGTGTCAGCATTAGCTGAGGCATCTGATGAGGTGACTGACTGGAGGAAATGGACTAGGGGAAGTTGGGTTGGAAAGAGGCTGAGGCCTTGAGCGCAGAGTGAGAAGACTTGCCTGCATCTTGTCAGGTGGGAGTCAAAGACAGGAGCTCAGTGGAGCAGGGAAGAAACGGGAGGACCTCAGCGCACCTCACATTCTGGCTCAGGTAACGCCTCCCACACGGAACTTTAGCTACTATTTCTTTTCAACCTCTTTTACAATGCTCAGTATTTTCTTTCACTAGAGCAGTGTGTATGCTTGCTTCAACCCCAGATTAGATTCAGCTTGTGGAGGGAAGGGACTCTACTTCCCCCAAGGAACCAACTGGAAGACCCAGGTCCCTGAAGCAGCTCAGTGCATATTCTTCCTTAGGACCAGTGTGCATGGCCTGTAGTCAGCGCTGTTGTCCCTCAGAGAAATCAGAGATAGGCATGGGGGAAGGTGGTCAGGGACGACTTCCCACAGGAAGTTTGGTGGGAGTCATAAAGGCAGAAAGAGCAAAGCCCAGAGCTCACAAACTCAAATGCGTATTCAAAGCTGGATTCCAGTCCACACACTCCCAGTATTTGTTTTCTGTTCAATTTTTTTCGTTTTAGCATGTTTTACTTTGTAGCATGCATATGAATCCTTCATTTCTCATGTCTATGTACTTTTTAATTTCCTGCCCTTCCCAGCACACAAGCTCCCTGGGGAAGAAATGTTTGTTTGCTTTGCTAGCTGATATCTCTGATATTTAGAGCAGTGTCTGGCACATAGTAGGTGGAATTCTTGTCTGGAAAATTCCATGGACAGAGGAGCCTAGTGGGCCACAGTCCATGGGGTCACAAAGGGTCGGAGCAGTCTTGCTTGCTAGCTGATAGCTCTGATATCTACAGCAGTGCCTGACACATAGTAGGGGCTCAATAAATGCCCAGAGGTGCCAGGCAAGTGGCATAAATGACTGACCTGGGCTTGACATTTGTACATATACCTATAGGGATAATCTTTAGTTTCACAAAGAAGAGTCCTTTGTTGTATCTTACTTAAAGCATGCTGCTTCGCCTATAAATTTTCTTCTTTTTTTTAATCCTTTTTTTTTTTAAAGGAACAGTACAAGTAAACAGAAATGTTTCTTTACTATAGTAAAGAGAACACTCCAGATGTAGGGATAAATGCTGGCTGACACTCAGTCTCAATGACAAGTCCCAATAGGAAGTGGTGGGCACTGTGGAAAACTGGAGAGCATAGGTCCTGTTTAAAAGGGCAGCCTCCAGTCTACTCCCAGACATTGGGATCTTGTATTAACCCCTCGAAACGGAATACTCTGTGGGTCCAAACCAGAGAAAGTACACTGGGTACCGGAAGGGCCCATGGAGCTGCTTGGCTACAACTCCTGTTCATCCAGCGGATGGAAGCCTTGCAGGTGGCAGGTGAACCTCGGCTTTTCCTCCGCCATCCACACTCCCCACTCTGAGACTGCTTCTTCCCTGTGCCACTGTGCAGTCTAAATGTCACCCACATGTGAATCTGCGGTGGCTCCAGAGCCATCGTGGCGAGCTATCTGAAGGGGTGTCAACTCACTGGACAGGGTATAATTTCAGTCAATGCGATCTTGTCTTATTTTAGTTCAACATCATTTCCCAGTTGCAAACCTTTTGAATGACACGCAAAATGCAAAACAACATAAAAGGTCCTCCCTGAGGCAGATCTGTGTCCATGTAGAACTTTAATTATTCTTTTTGAATCCTCATCATAATGTGTTACCCGAATTCTGGCAAAAAAAAAAAAAGTAAAAAGTCTGATGGGAAAGATTTGTGTCACCTGTAGTAGGATTTTACTTTTTATAATAGTCTTTATATTTTTAGAAACAGTGAACAAAAGGAAGGACCTTTCTAATCAAGAGTATTCTTTAGATACAGAGCATCAGACAATATTTGTGATAAATAGAAAATAACTGCTCTTATAGTTTTCGGCGGTGACATTTAGAATATCACATTTGTCTTTCAAAAGTATTTTTAGTTAAGGTTTGAAGAACAGCATCTAACATGCTTGTTGGGTAGAGGAGGGGTGGAGGATCAGTTTAGGAGGTTTTAAGATACTAGATTAAAAAGCAAAATGTTTGCCAAGAGTGAAGCAGTTAGATTTGGATAGATTATTTCCTATATAGACCATTACAGAAGATTCGAAGACCTTTTGGGGGGAATTGATAGTCCTCGCATCCCAGAGTTTTAGGAAGGGGCTGCTGGGGATGAGGCTCAGCTTCTCCTTTTTATGAGTGGGGTGAGTTCCTTGTTCCTCAGGAGGGGCTCCCAGAGGCCAAAATCAAGTATCCTTTTCCATCTCCAGTCTCATCAAACAGTCCATATGAGATGAAATCTGAGCCCAAGAGAGCTCCATTTTCTTTGAAAGCTATCCAGGGCAGCCTCTAAGCGCCAGACCTAAAAACAATATCTTTACAACCGTCAGCCGTAATTCAGCGTGATAATGTAACTATGTTTTTGTTTTAAACCTGACAGCATGTAAAGTTATGACAGATATAAAGCTGGGGTGGAGAGCGGCCGGGAGAAGGAGTTGAGGCACCAAGCCTGCGCAGACAGTTGGGGGCTCCGGTCAGGACCTTCAGAGCATCATCGAACACCACCTGTGCTCCTAGTCTTCCTCAGGGGGGCTTCTCCTCAGTTGATTTGTGTTTTAAACTAAAGCACTTTGTTTGAAACAGTCCCCTAGATGGTTTGCGGTGCCCTTCAATTCATATCCACGCTCCTCAAACAGAAGATTGTAAATAAGTTGCTGGCTTCTGCATTTAAATGGAAACCTTTAGTAACCAAAACTAGCTCACCATGAACTTCCCGGCTTGAAACGTCATTTCTCCTGCTGATGCAAGTGAGAGAGTTAGTTCTTTCCATTGGCTTTTAACTGACCCTTTGGAAGACGGGAAGAATAGATTCCCTGTTATTTATTTCGGTGTTTTTGGCAATTTGCTGTATATAAAAGCTGTAAGTACAGCAGCAGCTGTACTTTCCCTAAAAGGGGCTAATAATGCAGTTTTAAATGGTGTTTAGCAGGAGCAAAAATCTCAGAGACATCAGCAAAGTTCACCTTAATTCCGATTCTATGAACCAACAGTGTTTAGGAGAGTTCAATTTTCCCTTCGATTGCTTGGGCAGCCTTATTCACAAAGCTCCGTCATTTCCCCCTTGGGGCCATGCTTGGCTTGGAGCCAAGAGCAGGCAGGACTTCCTGCCCACTGGTGAACCAGAAGCACCCGCTCTGTCAGTTGTTAAGAAACTGAAGATCTGGTGCTTTGCTGGAGAAATATAATAGACAGCTTCACTTTCACACTTCTTAAAAATCTCTTTAAAAATAGTCCCTCTAGCAGGAGGCTTTTTTGGGATGCTGTGCTTTACACCTCTGTATTTTCAGACTGGGGAGAATTTTTACATTTGTTGTTCCACTGGCCACACGACCAGGGTTGGAGGTCTGGCTGTCGACATCACCGGGCAGGCGAGGAGCATGCCTGTTTCACGGAATGCCTGGGGCTGAGGGGTTAGCAAACCAGGGTGACATTTTTACAACTCTTTTCTGAGCAGTTCTTCAAGGGCCTTCAGCTCATGTGATGGCGCTGTTGGGCTGGCATTGGCCTTCTGTGATTTCAAGGCCCCATATGCCTCAGCCTTCCCACATGCCTCAGGGTGAACACCTAAGAGGCTCCTCCCAAGCTGGATCATGATCATCTAGGTAAGCTCCCACATTGATCTCCATTCCCATTGTGAATCCTGGCCCTGCCCTGTGGAATCTAGGGCCTTCCTCTGAATCTTGGGGTCCTCCCCACACCTTGCCATGGAATATGAATCAAAGCCCCAGTGATCCTATAGTATAGGGAGGGTACTTAGCATAAAGGGAGGTGGCTTCCTAGGGGCCAGCATTCTTTTTTTTTTTTTCAATTGAAGTATAGTTGATTTACAATGTTGTGCTAATTTCTGCTGTACAGCAAAGTGATTTACTTATACAAATATACATTATTTTTCATTCCCTCTTCCATTGTGGTTTATCACAGGACAGTGAATATAGCTCCCCATGCTCTACAGTAGGACCTTGTTTATCCATCATACACATTGTAGTTTGCATCCCAGAAGGCAATGGCACCCCACTCCAGCACTCTTGCGTGGAAAATCCCATGGATGGAGGAACCTAGTGGGCTGCAGTCCATGGGGTCTCGAAGACTTGGACACAACTGAGTGACTTCACTTTCACTTTTCACTTTCATGCATTGGAGAAGGAAATGGCAACCCACTCCAGTGTTCTTGCCTGGAGAATCCCAGGGATGGCGGAGCCTAGTGGGCTGCTGTCTATGGGGTCGCACAGAGTCAGACACGACTGAAGCGACTTAGCAGCAGCATTCTTACTATCACATGTTCTTATCATTCTAGACTTTCAGATATGATCAGCCATACAATGGGCCATCTTTTGAGGAAAACCATAAAGTCCAGTGTCTATTGTAAATTGCATTATTACTTTAGGCGCGTTCAATTTTGAATGTCTGTGAGTCTTAACACAGAGGAAGCACAGCATTATGGGTTTGTTAAGGAACAGAGCTGATGGCCCAGCCATCTGGAAAGCAGCCCAGCCCAACGAACCCCCGCATGAGAGCTTGGGATGAGACCAAAGCTTAGGCTGGGCCCAAGATGAGCATCGGCGACTGGGTACAGGCGAACTCTGCCCATCACGGGATAAGGTACAGTTGTGACCCTCAGAGTATAACCCTCTGGGTGACACTCTGACCTAGCCTCAGAGTCAGAAACCTTATTCACTTGACCAACAGATGCACAAGAACCATCTGATCTAAAAAACACTCACGTGTGTGGATTTTCTGTGCAATAACAGCTTTCCAAATTGGAATTAAGAGGAAAGTGAGTCAATCTGGGCTAGCCCGATCATGCATCACAGCCAGGAGAAATTACCATTATAAATAATTAAATTATTAGTACAACCAATATTATTATCTTATACACCATACATTAATATTATAACAATTATAATTACAACTATTAGAAGCAACCATTTAGGAAGTGCTTTCTTTGTGCAAGGAACTGTGTTCGAAGTTTGATGTTATTTGAATTACCTCAATCATCATAAGAACTAGTCAGCTGGCATGAGTGAGGAGACAGTCTCAGGCAGGTTTAAACATTTGTTCTAGGTCATATAGCTGAGAAGTGGGGGGAACAAGATTCAAAATCGCCTTCTCCCCAGTGTAGCACATTTAGGGAGCCTCCCAAGTCAACTTAAACTGTAGACAGAAGCGTGATAAAGTACTCTAGACCTGACTTCTTCCTGTGTTCTGACTGTTTCTGCACCCTGGCAGCGCTACAATCCCGTGTACTGGAGACTGGCATGACCTTCTGAGAGTGGGAGCTGGGAGGGAATGGGCTGAGGAGGGTCTCCTGACCTATTAAACTGCCATGTCTTAGGACATTCTTGATTTTTTTTTTTTTTTTGAAAAAATGGCAGCTGTGCTAGGAAATTGAAAGGGTGTAAGTGGCTAAAATATTTTTAAATGCTTTTTTCCGCATATAGGCAAGAGGTTATATTGCAAGTTCAATGCTAATTACAGTTATTTACCAAGGCGGCGTGGGGGGTGGGGGGTGGGGAATCCATGTGAAAGGGAAGGAAATTTGGTTCCAGAAAATGCCTGCTCGTTTGTGCCGCCCACAGCGGCCGGTGTCCGCGGAGGGAGCCAGGCAGGAGACATCTCTGGCTGGCGCACAGGGGGGCTAAATAACTCACAGGTGTCAGACACACAAAAGAATTATGGCTGGCTGACCTATGCGGGGATAAATCCTGCGTCTCTGCTTATGGCCAAGAGATGTGTCTTTAAGTGTCATAAAAATTTAGCATTTTTTCCTCCTAATACTCTTCTATAATTTTGCCAGATTTATTAAAATAAGATTTTCTGGGGGGTTACTATTTTTTTTTTTCTTTTCACTGGTAGAATGTGCTCTTTAGTATCATTTTACATAATTTAATACAATTTGTTCCATCCATTGATTTTCATGGGGATACAAGCTGTTCGTTTGTGAGAAAGCTGGCATGGGCGTGAGTGTTGGCAAGGAGGCCCGTNGCTCCCCCATGTCACAAGCACTGTGATTCCTGGACAGCCCCCAAGTATCACCTGCACTGTTCTGCCAGCCATCCCTTTGCTTCCAAACACTTTCCAACAAGATGATCAAAGGGAAAAATAATTGATTCTAAGGGTGAATTTTTGGAAACTCTTAAAATTTCACAATTAATTCACTTCCTTAGTGGGGAAACACAGCAAGAAGACCTTCCATTTTAGATACTGAGCTGAAAACTGACATTGTTCAAAGGTAAAGAAGAAGCTGATGTTTCAGGCATAATCTAGCTTTTAAATGTTTCCATATGATGGCTTTAGTATGTCAATAGTAGATTTTAAACACACCCCAAGGATCTTTTATTTTAGAGATGTAATCTTTTTGCCCCTTTTAACCAGCACATGCGTGTAACATGTGGTGGTATTTCCCTCATAAAGTACCACCGTCCTTGCTCATGTGCCTGTGCTGACACTCCCCTGCTCCTAACAGCCCCCCCTGACCCCCCAGCGTAGCCCCTTCCCAGGGGTGGAGACTGCAGGAAGGTCAATTCTATTTTATCCCTGTGCCAGCTTGGCACTCCACCCATACTGGCATCAGAGTCTCAAACATCTTTTTCTCACACATCTTGGTTGAGCATAGCGATGAGGTCCCATTGGCTTAAGGCGCGGTGCTGGCTTTCTCTGGTGGTTGTGCCGTAAGTTAGCAGGATAAGTTTGACAGTAATTTAATTTTCATTGACAAATGCTGTCATAATATTGAGAAAAAAGTGATATATTGTATCAACAGTAGTGGTCGACGCTCAGCCAGTCATATGGACTGGGCGAGTACCATATGCTTCTCCCAAACTCGCCTAGGAAAGCTCTGGCTAAGAACTTGACAAGCTTAAGATACCAGTTGGGAAAAGCGATTACCCTTGAGAGGTTCTCGCCGTGTTTCCAGCTTCCTCATTTCCTGGGGGAAAGGAGGGATCATTTCCTGGGGCAGCCACTTACTCACCATCACAGGTATCAGCCAGCCTCCACCATACCCCGGGTCAGGGTGGCCCCTCTTGGACACCCGAAAGGCATTAGCCAAGGAGTGTCTCCCAGGCACCAGGGCCAGCGGCAGACAAGCAGGTCCCCTGCTGACAACCGGAATAGCCCAGGGCCTGCGATGATGAAACACCATTGATTTCCTGTTGGTTTGTGTTTTTTTCCCAGCTGCGGTTCCCTCCACTAATGCTAGTGGATGTGCGTCTGTGTGTGTGGATGAGGCCAGGATCCCAGTCTGGCCTGCACTGCAAACTCAAACAAGCCGACCGCAGGGGGGACAGGATTCCCATTTTGGGAGTGTAGCTCACCATTTCCGTATATCCAAAGCCCCTTCTGGTCCAATCTCAGAAACAAGTAAATTAAGCATGGGTGTTTCTGTACCTGGTGCACATGTGTCTGACTGAATTATTGGCCGAAATTTTAGTTAGATGATTCCAGCAAAAGTGTGATTAAGTCAGTCTTCATTTGCTCTGTTTTCTTAGCACTGAGTTTATTTTAATTTGGTTACTGTTCATAAAAAAAAAGCAATTGATGAACAATGTTAAAAATGGTCTGGAAAAGAACACAGTGTGTGTGTGTGTGACTGCGTGTGTGTGTGTCTGCGTGTGTGTGTGTGAGTGTGTGTGTGTTTGCGCACACATTCAGGGACACAGCATCCCTGTGCACATTCGGCTGGTGTCCTTGTCTGGCTTGCCAAACACGCGGGGACCTTCCATTCTCTGAAGGATTCCCATCCCAAACAAGGCTAAGTAAAGAAACAGGCATATGGCATGTATTGGAGATGGTTCAGCATTGGCACAGGGCATCTGCTGTGGTGAACAGGTATCTGGAAAAGACGACAGTCCCATCCGCTCTTTTCGGAGCTTATCATTTATTTGGCCTTTGTTGTTGCTGCTTTGTGTTTATTATTATCTTAACAAAGGGAGGGAGAGTGTGCAGATCAGGGCCCTGGGCACTGGCACAACTGCTGTCCAAGATGGCTCCCTGCTTGGGCCGGAAACCGCCCTCTCCTTCCGCACGGATGGGGTCTCGGCTGCCAGGGGCTCCGGCTGGGAGCAAGGAACACCCCGAGTGTTGGGGGCAGTGTCTGAGTGCAGATGGTCCTCTGAGGCGATGAGAGCTCCTGGGTGTGGCCGAGGGTGTCCTTGGTCTCCAAAGAGAGAGTTGACTTGAAAAAGCAGGCAGATTGGAGGAGCAGCTGCCCTCCTTGTGGATGGCATCCGTTGGTGGCTGCGTGGAGAGGCGCTCCGGACTGCCTCCCATTACCATTTCATTACGCGACAGCAGATCCATACACAGATCCATACGCTGCCTCTTGGATGGGGTTCCTGAACACAGCAGGACGCTGCAGCAAGAGCTTACCTCCTCTCTGCCTGCTGGAAACCCAGCTCCCTGCCATGTGGTGCTTACTGAGCTGGCAGCTTCAGGCTCACTCTGGGCAACCCAGATGATGGGTGCAGCCCTCCTGTGGGCCACACGTGAGCCGCGAGGTGCCAGTGGCTGCCACGGTTTCCGGAGGGGTTCCGGAGAGAAGACAAAGAGCCCAGCTAAAGTGCATTCTCGCACTCGGGTACCTCGAGCCTTTGGACTGTTGCTCAGTGGGGGTAGCTCAGAATGATGGCCGGCCTCATAGGAGTTGTGGGTCTGGTCACCATCATTTTAGTGATGAAGGAAATGAGATCATCTGGGTCGCTGACACTCAGAGAAGGCGAGAGTCGGGGCCCTATCTGCTGAGTCCATGATGGGCTGCCATCTTTCGCTGGTGGCGGCAGGACCAGATGGCTTCCCAGGAACCACTGTGTCTCAGAACCGGCTCCCTCCTCCTTGGGTATTCATCTCCTTATGGATAAAAACTAATGATCGGGATGCATTCCTTGTTAAAGGGTGATGATTCTGCACGTTCTTCCAGCAAGGAGCTTCCTTTCTTTATTGACCAGCAGATTTCTTGATCATCTCTGTATTTAAAGAGAAAAGTCTGCTAGGTGGAAGCAATGAATGACATTGTTCTTTCTCCTTATTTAAACCCATGTTGTGGAGTTAGCTTTCCCCCACCTAACCAGGATGAAATCTAGAAGTCAGGGCTGGCTGTATGGCCACAGCAGGTATTTTCCTCTGGGCTGGATGTTTCTTGGAGTTCTCTACAGACTGCCTCGCATCTTCAGGGTGCCCCCACCTGCACTTTTAGAATGTTCTCTCTGCTGGGTGCCAGCCTCTCAGACACTGCGTTCCATAATGAACATCCAGTCTCTTCCTAGGGAGGTTGTTTTGTCCTTCCAGTGGCCTCTGGGGCCAAGACTTTTGCTGTGGATTTATTCAGGGGCTCCCTTCCAAAGTGAGCTACATCTGGACCTTGAGAAACACTTTTCATTTGTTCCCAAATCCTCTGGAAGTAGAACCACGCCCCCCCCCAGATGGCTCCTCCCCTCGGCCTGCCATCCCTGCAGCCACCAGCCTTATGACTTTGCTAAGCTGGGTCCTACAATGACCTCGTGTCCCACTGATGCCAAAGAACATGGGACAGGCTCATTCTGAGTCTCCCTTCACTAAGGCTGAAGGGGGAAGCAGCCATTGTTCCTCCTCATGGAAGGAGGGCTGATGACCGCGGTACACCGGCAACTCACCCCAAAGGGCTGCTCTATTGTACAGATCCCTGCCTTTTCTAAGTCAGTCCTTCTAGAGCCTCAAGTTGGGGGCTAGTTTGGGAGTCTGGACACTTCCTTGCCAGCTGACATCTCACTTTGGATAAAACAAGTGTTAATCCCTTTTGTTTTATGGGTAGTCTTTTGGAGCATTCATTTAAAGAGCAGAAGAAACACAAATTTTAACATCCTGCTCACTTGATTATCAAGAAGCTCTTCTTAGAATCCAAAGTAAAATCTCTTTCTTTTTTTCTAGAATTTTAGGCCCTTTTCTCCTTCCAGATGCTTGGTGAGAGCAGATTAGTGTCCACTTTCAGTGACCCTTGTTGTACCTAAAATTGATGAAGCTTCTGGTCTCTCACACCACTCTTCTGAGGAGGGCTGTGTCTTTCTTTGTGGTGAGGGTTAGACAGAGCAGCAAGGTATTTCCAGAAGTCCTGTGTAAGGCCACTGCCGTGTGGACAGAATGGCCGGCCTCCTCCCTCTGTCCTCTCTTCTGCTGGATGTTTAGGACATCACAGCACAGTATAAACATCCGGTGGCTTCCTCGTGGACCACCCAGAAGTGGACCAGCCAGGCCCTGAAGGCTCTTCCCGGAATGTTCCAGTCAGAAAACCCTGCGGGGCTGCAGAGCTATCCTGTTGACGTGGCTCCTGACCTCTGGGGAATACCAAGGCCAAACTTGATGGAGGGCTTGACCCTCCTGTCCAGTGTGGCCAGTTCTATCTAAGGCCTGTACNTGCACATTCGGCTGGTGTCCTTGTCTGGCTTGCCAAACACGCGGGGACCTTCCATTCTCTGAAGGATTCCCATCCCAAACAAGGCTAAGTAAAGAAACAGGCATATGGCATGTATTGGAGATGGTTCAGCATTGGCACAGGGCATCTGCTGTGGTGAACAGGTATCTGGAAAAGACGACAGTCCCATCCGCTCTTTTCGGAGCTTATCATTTATTTGGCCTTTGTTGTTGCTGCTTTGTGTTTATTATTATCTTAACAAAGGGAGGGAGAGTGTGCAGATCAGGGCCCTGGGCACTGGCACAACTGCTGTCCAAGATGGCTCCCTGCTTGGGCCGGAAACCGCCCTCTCCTTCCGCACGGATGGGGTCTCGGCTGCCAGGGGCTCCGGCTGGGAGCAAGGAACACCCCGAGTGTTGGGGGCAGTGTCTGAGTGCAGATGGTCCTCTGAGGCGATGAGAGCTCCTGGGTGTGGCCGAGGGTGTCCTTGGTCTCCAAAGAGAGAGTTGACTTGAAAAAGCAGGCAGATTGGAGGAGCAGCTGCCCTCCTTGTGGATGGCATCCGTTGGTGGCTGCGTGGAGAGGCGCTCCGGACTGCCTCCCATTACCATTTCATTACGCGACAGCAGATCCATACACAGATCCATACGCTGCCTCTTGGATGGGGTTCCTGAACACAGCAGGACGCTGCAGCAAGAGCTTACCTCCTCTCTGCCTGCTGGAAACCCAGCTCCCTGCCATGTGGTGCTTACTGAGCTGGCAGCTTCAGGCTCACTCTGGGCAACCCAGATGATGGGTGCAGCCCTCCTGTGGGCCACACGTGAGCCGCGAGGTGCCAGTGGCTGCCACGGTTTCCGGAGGGGTTCCGGAGAGAAGACAAAGAGCCCAGCTAAAGTGCATTCTCGCACTCGGGTACCTCGAGCCTTTGAACTGTTGCTCAGTGGGGGTAGCTCAGAATGATGGCCGGCCTCATAGGAGTTGTGGGTCTGGTCACCATCATTTTAGTGATGAAGGAAATGAGATCATCTGGGTCGCTGACACTCAGAGAAGGCGAGAGTCGGGGCCCTATCTGCTGAGTCCATGATGGGCTGCCATCTTTCGCTGGTGGCGGCAGGACCAGATGGCTTCCCAGGAACCACTGTGTCTCAGAACCGGCTCCCTCCTCCTTGGGTATTCATCTCCTTATGGATAAAAACTAATGATCGGGATGCATTCCTTGTTAAAGGGTGATGATTCTGCACGTTCTTCCAGCAAGGAGCTTCCTTTCTTTATTGACCAGCAGATTTCTTGATCATCTCTGTATTTAAAGAGAAAAGTCTGCTAGGTGGAAGCAATGAATGACATTGTTCTTTCTCCTTATTTAAACCCATGTTGTGGAGTTAGCTTTCCCCCACCTAACCAGGATGAAATCTAGAAGTCAGGGCTGGCTGTATGGCCACAGCAGGTATTTTCCTCTGGGCTGGATGTTTCTTGGAGTTCTCTACAGACTGCCTCGCATCTTCAGGGTGCCCCCACCTGCACTTTTAGAATGTTCTCTCTGCTGGGTGCCAGCCTCTCAGACACTGCGTTCCATAATGAACATCCAGTCTCTTCCTAGGGAGGTTGTTTTGTCCTTCCAGTGGCCTCTGGGGCCAAGACTTTTGCTGTGGATTTATTCAGGGGCTCCCTTCCAAAGTGAGCTACATCTGGACCTTGAGAAACACTTTTCATTTGTTCCCAAATCCTCTGGAAGTAGAACCACGCCCCCCCCCCCGATGGCTCCTCCCCTCGGCCTGCCATCCCTGCAGCCACCAGCCTTATGACTTTGCTAAGCTGGGTCCTACAATGACCTCGTGTCCCACTGATGCCAAAGAACATGGGACAGGCTCATTCTGAGTCTCCCTTCACTAAGGCTGAAGGGGGAAGCAGCCATTGTTCCTCCTCATGGAAGGAGGGCTGATGACCGCGGTACACCGGCAACTCACCCCAAAGGGCTGCTCTATTGTACAGATCCCTGCCTTTTCTAAGTCAGTCCTTCTAGAGCCTCAAGTTGGGGGCTAGTTTGGGAGTCTGGACACTTCCTTGCCAGCTGACATCTCACTTTGGATAAAACAAGTGTTAATCCCTTTTGTTTTATGGGTAGTCTTTTGGAGCATTCATTTAAAGAGCAGAAGAAACACAAATTTTAACATCCTGCTCACTTGATTATCAAGAAGCTCTTCTTAGAATCCAAAGTAAAATCTCTTTCTTTTTTTCTAGAATTTTAGGCCCTTTTCTCCTTCCAGATGCTTGGTGAGAGCAGATTAGTGTCCACTTTCAGTGACCCTTGTTGTACCTAAAATTGATGAAGCTTCTGGTCTCTCACACCACTCTTCTGAGGAGGGCTGTGTCTTTCTTTGTGGTGAGGGTTAGACAGAGCAGCAAGGTATTTCCAGAAGTCCTGTGTAAGGCCACTGCCGTGTGGACAGAATGGCCGGCCTCCTCCCTCTGTCCTCTCTTCTGCTGGATGTTTAGGACATCACAGCACAGTATAAACATCCGGTGGCTTCCTCGTGGACCACCCAGAAGTGGACCAGCCAGGCCCTGAAGGCTCTTCCCGGAATGTTCCAGTCAGAAAACCCTGCGGGGCTGCAGAGCTATCCTGTTGACGTGGCTCCTGACCTCTGGGGAATACCAAGGCCAAACTTGATGGAGGGCTTGACCCTCCTGTCCAGTGTGGCCAGTTCTATCTAAGGCCTGTACCCTGACCCAGGCATCTGCTCTGTTTAGCATGCCTCCTGTGCCTGTCATGATGGCCTTTAAGGTTCTGACATCAAATACCACTCAGCCCTCTGACTCTCTGGGAAGGAGATCTTGCAGACTCCTCAGGAATTGGAAGGTAGCCATCAGGCAGACTATCACAAGTGCAAAGCTTAAATGTCTTTAGGGTTAAGGGCAGGGCACACATGTACTTTGCAAGTGAAATCTTCTTCCAGTTAATGAATTCTTTATTCAGGTGTATCAAAACAACCTAACTAGCTTTTAATTTCAGAGAGACCTGGGTTCCATCCCTGGGTTGGGAAGATCTCCTGAAGGAGGACATGGCAACCCACACCAGTATTCTTGCCTGGAAAACCCCCAAGGACAGAGGAGCCTGGCGGGCTGCAGTGCATGGGGTTCCAAAGAGTCAGACACGACTGAGCGACTAGCCACAGCAGAGTGTGTTGTATTTTTGATTCTAAAATTTCCAGTTGGTTTCTTTGATAGAGTCCAATTTTCTGCCAAAATTCATCACCTTGTCATCTACTTTCTTAAATTTATTAGTTACTATTATTTCAAAGTCTGTCAAGTCTCTCTACAACTCAATAGCTGTGTCTTGTGTGGGTCTGTTTCTATTACCTGTTGTCTCACTTTTCCATTCTTATTTGCATTCATTTGGTCTTATTTCGTGGTGTGCCTGGTAATTTTTTATTGAATATCAAACATCTTATTTAACATTTTTAGGTCATTTTAGCCTCTAGATTGGCACTGTCATATAGGAAGAGAATGTGAGCCACATATGTAATATTAAATTTTATAGTAATTACATTAAAGAAGTACAAAGAAGCTGGTGGATTAGTTTTAATAATATATTTTATTTAATATTAGATATCCAAAATACACTTGAAAATGTAACTGATATAAAAATATTTATATTTTCTGATTTTTTTACTAAGTCCTGGAAATGCAGCGAGTATTTTATCCTCACAGTACATCTCAGTTCTGACAAAGTTACAACCCAAGTGCTCAAAAGCCACGTGTGGTATCTGACCACCGTATTGGAAAGCACAGCTGTAGACGATGCTACAGCCTTCTAGGCCAGATTTACATTTCCAGTAGGCCTTTAGTCAAGGGGAAGATCAAACTGAGTGTGTTTATTTTCTATCTGCCCTTACTCCTAAGCATGTTCCTGCTGGGGTCATAACTGCAAGCACCGGGTATTTACCAGGTAACTTCTAACTTTACAGGTCCTAGATTCTAACATTTGTCTCTTTGGTCCCTTGGAAACCTCTGCTTAGCTTCTCAGTGTCTTAGCTGCCACTTGTAAATTCACAGCTACCTGCAGGGGAAAAGCAATGCCAGAAACAGGCCCTGCTCTCCTACCCCTGTTTTGCTAGGATCTGGGCCCCTCAAGTCCTGGATTCTTTGATAACCATCTTATGCTTAAAAATAATTTACACATACACACACTTTTTTGATGCAGTTTTTCTATTTATTCTCTATTTATCTCTCATTCTCAGCAGTTGATTTGATACAAGTCTTTTGCCATAGCCAGAAGTAGAAACAAAATAACATCTTAATTAACTGAAAACATATATATATATATATATATATATATATATATTTTTTTTTTTTTTTTTTTTTTTTTACCATCAACAGTGTGGTAGACTTTTAAAAATG
>SJYV01018416.1:539657-578116 GCA_006410875.1 Neotragus pygmaeus
TCTGTTCGGCCATCAGCACTGTTCCAGCCTTTAAAAAAAAGACTTACGTCTCCGCCCCTGATTCAGCACAACCAAATCCCTGGGGAATAAGATTATTTTTCCCAGTTCTAAGGATTGGCAAATCGAGGCATAATGAGTTTATTCCTAGGAAGAATCAGGGCCAAGATCCAAACCCAGTCTGTCTTTGTTCTCAGCCCAAGAGAGTCCCACCTGCTCCACGCTACCCACCTGCCTGGGAGGGAGGTTCGCTGAATCTCCATCTCTGTGCAGGCCCTCCACGTGGAAACACAGAGAAATAGCCGGATTGGTAGTTATTCTGGGCAAAAGCACAAGAGGCACGCTCAGAGACCCTCATTTCCTGTGTAGCATTTGTAGAGGTGCTGCTTTATTCCAGACCCTGTGCTTGGTCACGTGGGAGAGACAGGATAATGTCATTCACAGCCCCGCCATTGAGGGCATGTTGTTCACCTTCATGGGGCGGGTGCCATGACCCTGTCAACAGCACGGAGGCAGAGCTCTGGGAACCTTACTGCGCTGTGAGGCTGCACGGGTTCCCAGGTATGTACGGCTCCTGTCCCAGCTTCAGTCTGGGGAAGTTACCTCTGCACCGGCAGCTGGGACCTGCCTGCACATAGGGCTGGATGATATTTCAAGTGTGTGCTTAGTCGCTCAGTCATGTCTAACTCTTTGCGACCCCATGAGCTGTAGCCCGCCAGGCTTCTATGTCCATGAGGAGTCTCCAGGCAAGAATACTGGAGTGGGTTGCCATGCCCTTTTCCAGGGGAATCTTCCCAACCCAGGGATTGAACCCAGGTATTCCACATGGCAAGCGGATTCTTTACCAGGGAATCCCATTTCAAGTATGACAGTGAAAATCACTCAGTCGTGTCTGACTGTTTGTGACCCATGAACTGTAGCCTACCAGGCTCCTCTGTCCATGGGATTTTCCAGGCAAGAGAACTGGGATGGGTTACCATTTCCTTCTCCAAGGGATCTTCCCAACCCAGGGATCGAACCTGGGTCTCCCGCATTGCAGGCAGAAGCTTTACCATCTGAGCCACCAAGGAAGCCCCATTTCAAGTATAAAACCCTCAAATAAAGGATTTTACAATGTGAGTGAACTAAGATCTTTGACATTAATAAAAATTTTAGTTTTTAACAATAAATATCCAGGCTAATTTGAAGCTTATTTTGAATTCACTGCTTTTAACCTAATATGCTTTCTTTTTTTATAAGAGAAATCAACTTGTGTTTTCTAAAAGTAAGAGCAACTTTTACTATTTTCTTGCCTGATTATTGAAAAATAAGAATGTTTTCCAGCCATTTCTCACTACATGAAGACAGCCACAATTTGAGTTGATTTCCTTTCAGATTTCTTCCTGTGCCTGTCTTCTACATAACTATAAACATACCATACATATGACTTTGCATGTAATATATATGTGTAATATGAACATTTCCTCATGTTATTAAAACTCTTTATATGTACAAATTTATGGTTGTAATGAAATATCCTATTTGAGATTTTATAGTCATTTCTCCTACTGTTGAATATTTACATTGTTTCCTATTTTTTTAATATTATAGATATAATGCAAGGGATGTCTTTGGACATGAAGGTAACCCCTCTTAATCCCCCTGTGCTCTCACATTTTAGATGATTTTTCTAGAGCAGATTACTAGAAATGGAGCTAATCCATCAAATAAGAGAATATTTTTGTGCTCTTTAACTTATTTTAAGCCTTGAGTATACTCTGCTGCTGCTGCTGCTAACTCGCTTCAGTTGTGTCCGACTCTGTGCGACCCCATAGACGGCCTCCTACCAGGCTCCTCTGTCCCTGGGATTCTCCAGGCAAGAACACTGGAGTGGGTTGCCATTTCCTTCTCTAATGCATGAAAGTGGAAAGTGAAAAGTGAAAGTGAAGTCGCTCAGTCGTGTCCGACTCCCAGCGACCTCATGGACTGCAGCCCACCAGGCTCCTCCATCCATGCGATTCTCCAGGCAAGAGTACTAAAGTGGGGTGCCATTGCTTTCTCCATGAAGATACTCTGCACATGGGCAATCACTTCACCCCAAATATCAAATATAGCACGAGGCAGGAGGACTTGGGCAGCTCCTCGTGGCGAAGGCCCAGTGCCTGGCTGAAGGTGGTGAGTCCCTAGAGAGCCCTAAGCTGTAAGTGGAAAGGGACTCCAATCCCCAAGGGCTAGGGGCAACATTAGTAAACCAAAGGAAGGCCAGTGTGAGGGGGAGGGAGATACTCAAGCAGGAAAACCTTTTGAGAAGAAAGTAAAATCAAGTCCGCTGGAGTACCTCACTCTTCCCATGGCTGTAGCAATGGGGCTGTTGTGGACACGGTGTGGATATTGAATTTTGGCAACTGAATCCCATTTTAGATGCACTATGAGCTGAATCTCATTTTAGATTGACTCATATAAGGAACCCCGTGGTGACTCTATAAATCAGAAAGTTTGTTTGCAATGCAAATCAGTCCTTTCCTAAGTAATCTTCAGCTCCTTAATTTTACAAATTGTATATTGTAAATTTTTTATTTTTGTATATTGGTTTTTGCAAAGTACACTTGGAGGACACCAGGGGTCCATTTCGGCCATGGGGCTTGTGGGTCTCTGTGGGAGAAAGTTCTTCAACCCCTGAGGTTGACAGCCTGTCCTTGACCTCTAGCTGTCAGTTGAGTCCCGATGATAATGGGATCAGTCCCAGGACCAGCCAATTGAGGAGGAAGTGCCCACAGGTTTGGAGGAGACTGACAGGTGTGAGGTGGACGCAGGTTCAGGGAGGCTAAAGAAAGCTCACATCTGAGGGTCCCAAGCCCCCATAGGAGAGGAAAACTGGATGACTGTGCAGTGGGACTGAAGTTTCCGAAGGAAGCCTTGGCTACCACAGGTGCCTGCAGGGGTTTCAACTCTGACAGCAAATTAGAGCCCACTTGGAAAGATAACTTGTGCTGCAGGATGTTCTGGTCTGGTTTAAGCCAGTGATGTAGAGGGCTTTGTCTGAGGGTGAGGCAGACGAGCTGGCAGACACCTTCTTTGACTCCTTCCATGGGGGATCAAGTGTTCGTAGACTGGATCTCTTTGCCAGGCACACTGGAAAGGAAGAGGTAGGGCGCACCACCACCTCCCCAAGGGACATAACTGAGGCCTTTGATTTACAATAGCCTCAGCTTGAGGGTTTGTCTTTTACCCTTTCCTGTCAGCACCAAGAAGCCATGGAGTTGGGTCTTAGAAATTCAGCAAAGCACAAAAGTCACATCTTAAATCATGATCATGTTTTCAAATGACTGATCTGATTTTGTAAATAAAGCCAGCTTTGCATAAATTAATGGAAATTTGCACTGGGTAGCATGGGAAGTTACTTTCCCAAATTCTTGGGGACCTTGTGGCAGGGGGCATGTGTTCTCCTGCTGAACTCATGAGTCTAACCTTGCCAGTGAGGTGGTGTCCTTCTTATCAGGCTTGAGTGCTGAAAACTGCTAAATGTCACTGGACTTTGCAAGTTGCTGTGTCTGCCGAGGCGCTGTTCAAACCTCCAAACCTAACTGGAGGTAGAAGTGGGAGAGATACCCCAAGACCTAAACTCAACTTTGGGAAAATTTGAAAAGAGCCCCATGAGCCACATCCCTGCTGGAGCTTGTTGAAAATTCACACATGTATCAGTAATTATTTAACAATCAAGGTGTCCTAAACTTTTCTACAGTGTAATTTACATTGATTTCTTCATTTTACATGTAGTAATTAATTTTGTCCTGCTGACAGATGATTCTCAATGACTGATTTCAAGAGACGTTTCTGACAGGTACTTTTTAACCCTTTGTTGTCTTTGGAAAGCCTTATTGTACTCTGGGGTGGTATTATGGGCGCACAGGGATTTCCAGAACATTTGTGCAGCAGCTATGTGGAAGCGGGTGGTGGGAGGCAGTTTACATGTAGCTCATAAGTCTGTTCAGAGTCACTTTGGGGTGGAGCTTGGGGATCATGTAGGAAGGGCCTCTATCTCCCCCTGTTAACTCTTTGCTCCCTTTAAGAGCTGGCACCTATGGATACTGTCCTAGACCATGCTTGAATAGGCTCCAGGGTGTAAGAAGGATTCTCTAGCTTCAGAAGACAAAGTAGAAGTCCCTAAATTTACTTTGAATGAAAACTGGGAGATTTAAAGATAATTATAAGGCAAGTATTTTTTTGTTTGTTTCTGTACATATCTTTTCCCTTATAACACATGAGAGTTAATAAAAGTCCTTGTAGGGTGGAGAGAGCTGCAGAAATGACCATTACATGTGGTGAAACCACAGGTCCTAAGCCAGTCCTGTGTTTCAGTTTTATCTGGACAATGAATGCTTGTTCATGTCCGTTATCTTGGGGACATGTTGGCAGAGGGACCCTGGTGTCAAAACAGCACAGGTTACAATTCTGCTGTGTTTCTTTAAAAAAAAAAAATTCCTTCTCACTTTCATCCCTATTTTATAGACTCTGAGTATTAATTCATAACTCTTGGATTTAAAACATGGGCATATCCAGGTTAGAGTTACAAAAATAGGGATGGAAGTCACAGGGAACATTTCTTTTTAAAATCTGAATTGTGATCGAATGTGTTGCCGCCTTTGCGTTGCAAGTGGTGACCGTTGCACAATATTCTTGCTCTTGTTAACGAGGAGGATGTGTATCCTTCACTTTGCAACTTTCCATCTTAAGTGACCTTTTAAATTTGGATACCACCCAAGTCACATTTTAATATTAATGAATGATGGAAAAGGTAAATGAGGTTCAAAGTGTTTCTAACACTCACAGGTTAGAACCTATGTCTATAGCTATATCTAGTCATAATTTCATATGTAGAGAGGGGGTTTCAGCACCGATCCTGTAGGTGAGTCTTGCATGTCAGTGCCTGCATCCCATTTAGATGGCAGTGACTGCCCTGTAGCATGGAGCTTCCCCTAAAAACATATACTTCTTTCTGATCCCAAGTATCATTTTTGTGCTCCTAAGAATGAAGAAGCATTTGCTTGGCAAATACTAAGACATTTTCGGAGAGTTCCCCAGCACTTTGCCCAGCCTGGTTCCTCCCTGGGCCAGACTCTGGTCAGAGTTCTAGGACAGCAGGTCCCAGATCTGGGTCACCATCATCTTTAGGCTGTTGCTGCTGCTGCATCTGTAGCTCTGCCTCTGAGGGCAAGCTGGGGCCCCTTTGGGGATTTCTGTCGTTATCATTCCTGAGTACTGTGTCCCTCGATATTTCGTCAGAGAAGGTGCCAAGATCTGGCTCGGCTTGCGGTGACAAAGGTCGTTTTGTGCCTCCTGGTCTTCTGCTTTGCCTTTCGTCCCCCAGGCACCTATTATTACTGTAACGTGACTAAGGGGGCCTTTTACCCCCAAAGTGCCTCCCAATATTTCCCAGTAGAAAATAGTTAAGTTCTTCTTTATACACCTGCCATTTCCACCTACTTGTGCAGAACAGTCTCAGGATATGTGTGAGCATGTGCACGCATGGTCTCAACTGTGTGTGTGCCTGTAGTGTGTTTGTGAAAGTGTGTGTAAGTATGTGCTGTGTGAATGTGGGCATCTTTGCAAGGCACAGGGTGTGTTAGANTGCAGAACAGTCTCAGGATATGTGTGAGCATGTGCACGCATGGTCTCAACTGTGTGTGTGCCTGTAGTGTGTTTGTGAAAGTGTGTGTAAGTATGTGCTGTGTGAATGTGGGCATCTTTGCAAGGCACAGGGTGTGTTAGAGTGTCCCCATGAGGTTTCCCCTGGAGAAGGAAATGGCAACACACTTTATTGCCTGGGAAAGCTTATGGACAGAGGAGCCTGTCGGGCTATAGTCCATCGGGTCACAAAGAGTCAGACTCGACTTAGCAACTAAACAACAATGTGTAATGTGTGAGTGCGGGTGTGGATGCGTGTGCTCTGGTGAGTGGAGGTGTGTGCAGGCCCGCATGTGAGAGTATGGTTGTGGGCATCAGAGGGCACTAGTGCTGAGCCGTCCAGGTCATCAGGCTTTGTCTCCTTAGTCATGTCATAGCCTCCTTCTTTATTCGTGTGCATTATTCGTGGGGCGATTAGTGGCTATGCCTGCCCCCTCGGTCACAAACAGTCCCATGGTATTTAGGAATAGTCAATCTTCACCAAACGTTAGTAAATCCTTCCCAATGCTATTGTCTTTGTAGCATGAACTAGCACCTGCCCCCCAATACCACACCTGCAGGAGAAATTCATCACATTTTGACACGTTTCCTAGGCAAGCCTGCTGATGCACTATGTTAAAAAAAAAAGTAATTAAAAAAAATTCAGATCTTGGGAAATTCCAGCAGTCAGTCTCCTCCCTTTATCCTAATCTCTTCATGGTAATGCTCACAAGTACCCTCGGTCCAGACAATTCTTCATTCATTCTCCACCCCCCACCACACTCATACCCAAACTCCCCACCGCTGGAGATTAGCCTTTTGTGAGGCAGTGCATCAAAAGCTTTCTTAAAGTCCCAGTAAATTATACCCCTGGTTTCCCTCTTCAATTCCTTTTTGTTACTTTTTCAAAATATTCTATTAGTTTTGTTACGTATGATCTCCCTTTTGTGAATCCATGCTGAATATCTTTAATTAAATCATAACTTTCCCTATTTTGTCCCTGATTAGTGTTTCCAATATCTTCCCCACCGCTCAAGTCAAGCTTACTGGTGTTTAATTTCCTAGATCTCCCTCAGAGTCGTTATTAAATATAGGTGTTGCATAAGGGCTCTCGTCCACTGCTGCTTCTCCTGTTTCCCAGGGTATTTTTAAAAGGTATTTGCTAATCGTTCCCCCGTCTCCTCACCTCCACTTGCACAAATTCTAAGATGGTTCCCATCTGGTCCCGGAGTTATCAGTCTTCAGACAGTCTAATTTCTTTCTCACCTGTTCTGCTAGGATGCCTATTTCCTTCGGAAATGTTTTCCTCTCCTTGGGAAATGCTTGTCTGTTACTGGCATCTGCTCTCTCCTTCCCTTTACGGACATGGAGACAAGCCTTCTATTTTTTAGATTTTCCTTAGCACTTGTCACCCCTCATTTCAATATACTATGCTCTGTGTCTCCTTATATCTTTCAAAAAGTATTGCAGACTCAGGTCCAGCACTACCTTGCTAAGCCCCCCAATTTAGAAGTCAATATTTCCCTTCCCTAGGGGTGATAGCATCACCGACTTTTAATTTGGGGCAGGAAGTGCTGACCCTTTGGTAGTTAAACTGTTCTTGATGCCCTCAGCTCTTCTAGGGGAAGGGTGATATCTTGAGGCCCCCCCGCCGCTGACAACCCGTACAAGAGGAATCTGGCTCCCACAGCAGCCTTCAGGGGGTTGTAAAGTTTCCCAAGGGTCATTTTGCAAACCTCTCCTCCAGAGTCAGCTTCAGCCCGGGGTGTTTTCCTTTCTCCCATCCCAAGCTGTGCTGCTGGTTCCCCTGCGCCCGATGGATGCACTTCTGTCTCTCGTGGCTCCTCCAGTCTCAGGCTGTATTGTGGACTCACCTCATGAATCTGCTTCCTTCTAGAGCTCTGTTCCCAGGACACAGACTAAAGGGCTGCCCGGGGAGGGTGCACACCCAGTGACTTTCGGACGCTGGCACCAGCAGGTGCCCCTGTGAAGGGGTGGCCGCAGGGAGGGGTTTTGCAGCCCTGCCCTGAGGACCGGGGAAGCCTCTTTAGATGCACTATCCTCTCCTAGCTTGACCTCGTTTCCTTTTCCAGCACATACAACCCAGATCTGCACGCTGAAACATCGCTCTCAGGTTGTAAATTCTACACCAAATCAAAAGGCCAAATCCTTCTGTAAACCCGAGGGCCGCTCGACCTACATAATACCAAAGAGCCTGGCGCTGATGGCTATCGTGGGGCCCGCTGGGCAGGGGGAGGAGAGGTGTGAGGTCCGTTCCCTCCAAGGCAGGCTACCAGCTCGAGTCAAGTTGCAGAAACAACATCAGTCAAAAATTTCAACAAAGTAGGTGTGTGACATCAATAGTCCTTTGACATTGTTTTATGTCAAAAGGCACACAGCCCGTGTCCCGTATCCTTCTTCATGCAAATGATGGTAATTTGCACGCACAGAGGGATTTGAAATTTTAAAAGCTTAATAAAGGCTGTGTATACACACACACTCGAGCCAGTTTTTAAAAACTGCATTTAATTGAGTCAAGTAGCATGTTACTTTGGGGAAAAATGAAGATCGTTTATACTGGTTTTTTTTTTTTAGTTCAAAAGTCTTTTTAAAAAACTGATTGCGTGGTGCAGACTAATTGAGGATCCTGCCCAGATGCGGCAATGAAAAGTAGGTGGGCAGGCCCCCTGAAGCTTTGGGGTTTCTTTTTCACCCCTACAAGTACGTCTCCATCAAAATGGGCCACTATCGCTTCGCCTTGGGGCTGTGGGATGGGATGGCCTGTGCCTGTAATTCTACCATTCATCAGGGCCCTGAAACCGGGGACCCAGAACCTTGATCCACCCACCTCAGCGAGCCCCCCGATGGGGTGCGCCATCTTGCGTCTGCTTCTGAGTGCCTTTCCCAAAGCAATTTATAGATGGACTTTGTAAGTAAAGATAAGAGACACAGGTGCTTTATAATAATTACTTGCACATTTACAGAATCGGACATTCTGTCATTTAATAGACCTAAAACTAAAAAGCTTTTGTCTGTGAAAGGTGACCAATAGAAAAAGGGTTTGGATTATATGATATCCCATAACTTAATCATATGGCTCTTAAGAGGGGGACATACACAGCTGTGTCTCACTAATATGCATGCAATATGTGTAAACTGATACGCTTTAATCCTAAACTTGTTTTTAGCAGGAAGAAAAAAGCATTGAGATGAGGAACATTAAGATTCAATATTAACCATTTTTTCCCCTTTGGGCAAAATTATTCATCACTTAATATTTATTAAAACAGCATATTTTGCAACAGTGAGATGGATCCTCCTGAAAAATTTCCAAACATCCTCAAAGTTATGAGACAAAGTGAAAAGGGGAAGAGAACAGACAACAGCCTCCTTTTGGCCACAGAAAGACAATGGACTTGAAGGACAGACATTTGTTCTTTTCAGGCTCCAGGGTCGTCCTAGCCCCCTAGACCTAGGGCTGGGGCAAAGGTTGGAGTCATTTAGGTGGGCTGTCCTGTTGTACGCCTCCCCTATTATAAATATTTGATTTGTCCATGTGCTCTGATGTTTGAATTGTTCGTTTGTGCTGGTTTAATCTAAATTATTTAAGTTTACTTTCTTTAATAATCTTAACCAAAAGAAAAAAAAAAGAAAAGAAAAAAGAAACTAAGACAAAGGAATTGTAGATTAGAGACTTTATTTTCAGGGCAAAATGATACGGATAAGTGAACATCAACTGACCAGAAATTATTTGCTTCTGTCTGTTAGACACGTAATGGAGTCATTTAACTAGTCAAATTAGGAGCTGCAGAAATGCACCATGCTTCATTACTGAGTTCGAATGGGCACCATTTTACATTTACGTCAAAAATTATCTCATAGCAAATTAATGTTTTCATTGTGCTGAAAAGCTGAAGCTATGCAGTGCTAGCACCACCTAGAGGCCATTGCAAAAATACTTCAAAGGGATCTACACCCAAGGACAAGATGATCAATAGATTAGTTTTAGGGAATAGAGTCTTGACCCCTTTTCAAGTAAGAACGTAGTCATTGACTCTAATTAGCTGGGTTTGGCTTATGATGTAAAGTTCTGAGAGTTCTATGAAGATTTCCCTAAACTTGGCTTAATACGCAACGTGCTGAAATGTTTCTGCAATTTTCCACCCTCTCTCCGTGTTGCTCTTTAAGTCTTGAAAACATGTCTGTTTGTTTTTTCTCACTTCGCTTGATTTTTTTCCACCTTCGGACTTGTATTATATCAAAAATCTCAGATTTTAGCTGAAATAGCATGGTAAATAAACTAGGAGAGTGTTTTCTTCCCATATTGTAAGTTGACATCATTATAATCTTTCTTTTGTTAGTAAAATACTTGTTATCTATGGAAAGAGGCAAAAACATGACATTGTTTCAACTTAAAAAATACTGGAACTAGTAAATTCTCTGTTCACATAGGTTATAAAAGGTTGGTAGATTTCTCAAGAATGTTGGTTTCTGTTCAACTCAGAGAGAAACCATTTAGGATAAAATAGCAAACCTCTCCCTGATAAAAAAATTATTTATTAAAATTATGTGTGGGCATTCAGTGACTCTGGGAAGCCAGAGCATACTGTCAGAGCAGAAGCAAAGGAAAAGATCAAAGCATATAAATAGCATCGAGAACTTGAGAATATCTCAAGACAACCTTGATGTCTGAAATGTACGTGAATGACTGCATAATGATCGAGGCGGACGTATTTCAAAGTACAGCCAGACTCTGACCTCCAGCTCGGAGCTTTAAATTCTCCAAAGGGCCTCTGTTTTCTGAGAGAAAGCCGTACCTACCGCTGCTCCATATAAAGGGAGGAGCCCTGGGCTAGGTGGGGAGCTAACAGGTGGGTGGCCCTTGTGGGTTTTGGATCCAGGCCCCCAGAGGGCGTTGCAGGACACCCTTCCTCTGAGAGTGTAGCAGGTAGGATTGCTCTGGCTCCAGGTGAGAGACGCACCCGAGTTTCTTTGTGCGCTTCCCTAGGGGGCGCCCCACGTGCAGCGTCTCTCGAGGATGAGGTAGTGATGCACCTCTTAGCTGTACCTCCTTTCAGAGAGTTGGCTTCACCCCTCTGGCCCTTGTATTCTCCCAGCTGCTCTTCTGCAACTTAACTTTTTCAGCAAAGCAGAAGCTGGAGGAAAACAAAGTGGCAGGTGTGATTTCTAAACAAAACAGAAAACTCGGATTAAAAAAAAGAGAGAGAGGATAAGCATAAATAAATCGAATAGCACCCATTTTATTCTTAACTGTGATTCACAAGTGACCATTTTTAATTAAAATACTGCCTGCCAACCTCTTTGCAGACCAAAAAAGAAAATTCCCTCGGAATGTTATCAACTCTCCAGTTTCTGCAAAGATGCTGTATTTTCAGATTTCAAAGAGAGAATCTCCTTTTGAAAATAAATAATTGTTGGCGATCGTATGAGCCTGCTAAGTACAGTATTTTAAACCCATGCTGTGTTGAAAAGTTCAAGAATTTTGCAGTGACCTTAGGGCCACAGATAGGATAATGAAAGATGGAAAGATGAGGGCAGGGTCTGAAAGCGAGTTCTCTTTTGTTCTAACGGAAGCTTTTTGTGTGTGTGGCTTAAACTAGTGGTTCAATAGAATTTCTTTGAAACGGACACAAAAAATGTTAAGAGCTGGTTACAAGTACTCTCGTCTGCTCTTCCCCTTAAAATGCAGGGAGAATTTTACCTCTTCTCATGAATCTTGTCTGCTGAAATGTCTCAGTCTTCATGTTATGTTTACCAAGGCCAGGCCGGAGGATCTGATAATTTATAACCATTCCTATTGGGTTTTATGTAATAACTTTGGAACTCATATAAAGTAATGATCCACAAACTCTTTTAATGTTCATTATAAAATATGAAATATTTCTCAGAACCATTGCAATTATGTGACCAGACATAACTGTTTCACACATGAGTAAATACAGGGAGGTTTAACATAACTTTATTATCTTCCTGTCTTTTCTTCTCATTGATGTGATAATACTGTTTTAATATTTTTCTAAAGAAAAGTTAAGTAATTTTAGAATCTCTACTGAGGCCCGCTTTATTGGCTTTTGTAATAGAACTCTCAAATCTAATTGTATTTATGCTCAGACTGACACCAGTAAATGTCGTGAATGGAAGGGAAATGCCCCCAAAGCTGTGTATTCTCTAATTATCGATAGATGTGTCTCTGCTGACAAGGCCTGGGGATTTGGGGAGAGTCGGAGAAGCAAAACCGCGATGGAGGCGCAGCCATCAGAGGCCCTGCAGATGCTGAGAAGGGCTTTTCTAAGGGGCAGATGAGCCCCATTGTTCTGTACTCACCACGAAACTTTCCTCCTTCCCTGTGTTGCATCTACCTCACCGGGGCCCAGAGCCAGCAGCATGAAGCTTCTCGTACGATGGAAGGCTGATCTCCAAAGAGAATTATTCCTGGGATCCTGTCCTGGAGATTTGACTGAGTGGCATCGGTCTGGCGGCTTGATCTTCATCTGGAGTGTGACCTTGGAGGTCAGCTGTCCAGGGTGTGAAGTGTCCTGCAGTGGCGGCAGGCAGTGGGGACTGCTCTGTACCCACGCTTCTTACTCCCTGTCTGGGCAGCCTCTCCTCTGCCACCCATGTCCTTATGACTACAGTGACTGAAAAGTGAAAAGTGAAAGTGATGTCTGACGTGTCTGACGCTTTGCAACCCATGGACTGTAGCCCGTCAGGCTCCTCTGTCCATTCTCTCCAGGCAAGAATACTGGAGTGGGTAGCCATTCCTTTCTCCAGAGGATCTTCCTAGTCTGGTCCCTGGAAAAGATTGAAGAGGGCAGGTTGTATGCTTGGGTTTCTGTATCTTCTGGAAAAGGAGAGGCTTTCATAGTGTCAACCCATTTCTTTTATTTAGTCTTAGACAAACGCTTCTTGAAGTCTAGTGTGCAAACCAGTAGCCATATATCTATGACTATGCAGATTCTGATTCAGTGGGTTTAGGAAAGGTCCAAGAAAAGGCCTTTCTCGTCTGCTCCTGGCTGAAGCCCCTGCTGTGGGTTGCCCTGGGCTGGATTCCTCGTCTACCTTCTCCTCACTGCTCTTCCCCTGGAGGTAAACAGAGCCTCCAGAGAGTCTAGAGGGCAAGGTGAGGTCCTCAGAGCGGCTCATGTAGGATAATGGGATCCAAAGTGTAGCCTGGGGGTTGGATTCCGCTCACAGATGTGTTTTGTTTGGCTTGTGTGATATTTACTTGTTTGTCTTTGATTAAATGCAAACATTCTAAAACTGTGAGGTTTTTACCTACAAACCCAGGTTTCCGGGTTCTCTGGAGAAAGTGGACTGTCCAGGACAGGTGATGGAACTGGATGGGGGGCTCGCTTTAGGTACACGTGGCTCTCGTTTTCTCCAGGGATCTTCCTGCCCTCGGTGCTCCACGCTCCATGCTCAGCTGGGGCTGCCCTGCTCAGTACACAGCATTTGACAGTCTACCCCATCCAGGGGGTCTTTCATTGGAGTTTTCAGGACGAAAACCCATGCCCACCTCAGAAGCCAGACTCCTCCCAAGTGCTTCAACTCTGCCTCTGGCAGTTGCTCCTCCTGTTTTAGGAGCTGTTCCAGAGCTCCGTTCTCCCAAGCAAGCTGCTGGAGAGCAGGAAACTCCACTAATTAAATGTCTCGAGAAGCCCCCTCCGTGAGGCCAACACCAGACAGGCGGGCGTGATGTGCAGGCTTCCTGCAGGTGTGAGCCAAGGGCGGCTGCTCAGGCTGCGAAGGTTCCAGAGGTGCACGGAGCCTGCCTTTCCCGGGCGGTGGTCGGCTGCTGTCCAGCTCGCAGGTAGGCAAGTTGGGAGCTTGTCACAGAGTCGGGAATGTTCCTTCATGCTTAGAAAACACACTGTGGCCCCTGTCACCACCCGCATCCCATGCTCACTCATCCTCAGCCACCCTTGGAAGCCAGTGGGCTGTGTTGGAGTTTGAGGTGGCAACAAACAGGCAAAGTCAACATGTGTGGTTGCTAAAGCAGATGACGTGGACCAGTTGCACGCAGAGGTTTCTCATGACCGCCCCTGGTTGGGTGATGACTTTAAGGGGAAACCAAGAGGCTCTTCTTCTTCCCCGGGCAGCGGCCACCTTGGCCTCCCGTTCCTCTAGCAGGGGACTACGGCTGCTCGAACTGGTCACCACGCTGCTGCTGGGCTGACTCCGCTTGGTTTTCCCTGCGTGAAGACCGGCAGCCCAGCCTCTGCGTGAAAGGTTGGACCTGGCCCTGGAGGATTTGAGAGCCAGCCTCGGGGCAGGCCCTGCTGAGCTCAGAGCAGAAGCCTCTAAAGCAGTTCAGCTGTGCCCACCCTCCAGTCCTGAGCAAAGACTGCTTCGAGCATAGATATTTTTATCCCTGAGCAGAATTCAGGGGGAAAATCTCTTATTTATTTATTTTTTAAAAATTGTTGCATACTGGTTAGAGACGGGTCTTCCTGCTGCCAAATTCCTCAAGCTGCCTTTGGCAGCGTAAACGGGTGAAGGGGTCCTCCGCTCCTGCAGCTGAGCCCCATACATCCAGGCAGTCAGAGGCTCACAGAGGACACTCAGGTCTTCTGTCTCCACTCAGTTGCCGGTTAGGTAAATCTCGCTTGAATTAAAATTTCCACTTCTTCCTTTTTCAAGATCAATCGTTTTACAAGATCAATTGAAAACAATCGTTTCACAGGTGACGCGTAGTTTCTGGACTGTTCAGTGACAGAGTGCACAGAGATAACCACGCTCCGGCTTTCTTAATCATCGTCTCAGAGGGTTCTGCTCAATGCTCTTTGTGAATACGGGCGAGGGAATCTATCACATGTTGCACTCAAGGAAAATGGCACCCAGCTATAACCACATGCAAAAGAAATGCCATACCCACTGCAGCGCACACTCCTAGGCATGGGGAGCTGGCAGCCAGGGAGTGGTGACAGTCTGGAGGAACTAGGATGAAATCAGCCCTCATCCCCAGAGTTTGCAGTCTACTCGGGGAAATGAAACAATAATATGCATATAAGTTAAATGGATATCTGAGACAGTGAATGATAAAGTCAAAATAAATGGTGGGGAGGAAATAAGGTTGGGAGGAGCAGGAGGGCATTGAGCTGAGTCTTGAAAGATGGGGAGGCCTTGATGCAAAACAATGTTTTAAAGCTTCATGCAAAGAAGGCAACTAGCAAGGATGTCCTCTTGCCTTTAGTGGCCTTTTCTCTTTCACCTTCACTCACATCTGACAGTATATGAAACGGCTCAGAAATGAGGCGAGTTCTTAGCTTCAACAAGTCACGATGTTCTAGAGACCTACCCTGGGATCCCTCTCCTGCCTGTCCTTGGTATGACTCTAAGGAACAATTGCCTAGCCTTCTGAATTGGGAACTACTTAAAATAAAATGACTGTGTTTTATATGATGAATTCAATTCTTTTCTAATGAATTTTATCAGACTGCTCTTCTGAGCACATTGCAATATGGCAGTGCCGGACTATTTTCTAGCATAAGAAAATAAATTAATTTAGGATTTTTTAATCGCATTAAAACAATATTAAAACTCTGGCGTGTCTTTTACTAGCCCTTTGCTGGAGCACACTGTGCTGCCGTTGACAGCCCAGCTGGGAGGCTCACTGCAGTCTGTCCCCTAACGTTGCTCGTAACATTCGTGGCTGTGGGTCTTGTGTATGTGCACGGGGCCAGCAAGCTAGCTGCTCTGAGGCTTGCTCTCTAGAGTCAGGAGGTGTCATGCCATCTCGGCAGGGACACAACCACACATGTGCTCTCTGGTCTGTGACACTCACGGCTTTCCCTTCTGTCTCCAGACAGCTATGCCTGTCATCTTGTTACAAGGCTCCACAGAAAGCCGGGCTCACCCCTAACACGGCAGAGACGATGCAAGGCTACCAAGCCAGGCTCATTAGATGCCCTGCACTTGGGGGCCTTGGTCTCATTTCCTAACTCAAGGGAGCCCGCCTGTCTTAGATGGCCTCGACTTGAACCATGGAAATTGCAGGGGAGGCTTGATGGTGGTAGGCTCACGGCCTGATCAGAAAGTGAGAAGCTACTTTGAAGGCTTTCCTTTCGCTTAGCTTGTCTGCTTTACAAAGCCTCTCTTTCCTGGAGTTAATTCACAATTAGNTGTGTGTGTGTGTCTGTGTGTGTGTGTGCATGCATGTGTGTGTACCCCTTCTTTTTGGATTTCAGAGCATTGAGTAGAGTTCCCTGTACTATGCAGTAGGTTCTTATTAGCTAACTATTTTATACATGAGATCAGCAGTGTCTATGGGTCAATCCTCATCTCCCAATTCATCCTACTGACCCCCCTCCCCTTGGTATCTATGTTTGTTCTCTATGTCTGCCACTCTGTTTCTGCTTTGCAAATAAGACCATATATACTATTTTTCTAGATTTCACTTATATGCATTAATATATATTTGCTTTTCTCTGACTGACTTCACCCTGTATGACATTTCAACTGTAAATTCCTTAACAGGCGCCTCTGGAGACCATAACAGGCTTTATGGAAATTCAAAGGCCACTCTTCCTCAGTCCCATGGGACAGGAGAAACAACTTTCCCTTAGTAGAACACAGTCTACGTTTCTTAAAAGAGAAGTAGATTCAAGTCTAGCAGCCAAGTTCAAGCAGTAGATTCAGGTCCAGGAGAATTCCAAGCCAGGCTGCATCCACTAAAGTCGGGTGAAGGGAACATGTATTCCCAGGATTGCTTTGGCCCCTCCTCCTGCACGTGGTGGCCACATGCTTCTCTTCTTTTGGTGCCAACCTCAGAAGAACAGGCTCCTCTTGGACCATCTAAGGGCCTTGCTGGCCATGTTTTCTCCCTTGGCACATCCCAGTTGAACTATTCCTGGACTTTTCTCCCAGGGTGCCTGACGCCCCTCCTCCTGGGGAGCCTGGCACGTCTAACAGCCTGATGACATTTTGGTCAAGGCTTGTCCACTGCTGGGCCCTGGGATGTCATTTACCAGAGTCACCAAGTTCTGTTTTTTGAAAGACCATCCAGCGGCCAACTCGCAGTGAGATCAAGGATCGCAATTCACCAATGTTACCAAAACTGGCTTATTTTAACTGTTTATAAAGTTTTACCAAAACCGCTATTTTTCACTATTTATAAAGTTCGAATGGGAATTAAGAGAGCTGTGGAAAGCGAGCTCCTCTTGGGTCCTTCAGATCCTCCCCCTCTACCAGGGGCTCCCCAACTTCCTTCAGCTGACTCACCCCACCCCAAGACTCCTCTGCTTTCCCTGCTCTCTGCCCCTCCCCAACTGTTACCTCTAACAGTCTCTCTCTTTCTGTCTTTAGTCATCCCTTTTCTGGGATCTGCAGTGTAAGCTGGGTCACTTCTGTTGTTTTTTATCTTTTTTTTTTTGACCTGAGACAAATTCAATATTATTTAAGATGTTGTTTTGGTTTTGTCTTCATAGCCAATTAACTAATATGACCCAGAGACCTTCAAAAGTTGTTTTTAAAGGTTTCCATCCAATAACTTTATACACTAAATCTTATAAACAGATGAACGAAAAACACTGTCAATATGCTGACAAATTCAGTAAATGCGCCATTTGGTAAATGGATTACTGAACAGGTTGGCCCTTGGCAGAAGTGGTCACTGGAAGAGATGCCTGCACCCCGCTTCTTGATCCAGTGATCAGAAGCACGCAGGGACGGAAACTTCTGCTTAAAGACAACATGCACATCTGTCCCTGTAACACCAAAAGAGGGGGAACCTGGGGAAAAGAGAGAAGAAGGCATGATCACACCGAAAACAGGAGAGAAGAGCCAGGATATATCAATGTGAACAGAGCAGAAAGCATGGGGGGACAAAAGGAAGTCAGAGTGAGCCGGAAAGGCAATCAGTATAGCTGTCTGTCTCTGGCCAAGCCTCCCAGATCTCTGTATACATCAGCTCTCAGTGTTTCAGAAACCCACGCTGACAAAGCATATTGCAGCTATTGATGCCTTAACATTCTTCTTTTTATTAATAAAAATACTTAAAATGTCCCCAGCTCACAATACTGTTTAAGCATAATTTTAAGTCTAATGAAATGGACACCAGCCTTTACAGAAAGGGGACAACAATGCGAAGTTTAGTATAATAACATTTACAGTAAGGGTGATCTCACTGAATCCTCCAAAAGCTGTGAAATAAACACCATTTATGTTGCCATTTTAAGGATGAGGATGGTGAGTAAGTTGCTCGACCCAAGCCTTAGTTCCAGGCCCATTTCACTTTAACTTTTTGTCTTAGTCACTTGGTTGTGTCCGACTCTTTGTGACCCCATGGACAAACCCAGCCAGGTTCCTCTGTCCATGGACTTCTCCAGGCAAGAATACTGGAGTGGGTCACCATTCCCTTTTCCAGGTACCCATTCCCTTCCCAAACCAGGGATTGAACCCAGGTATACTGCATTACAGGCAGATTCTTTGTCATCTGAGTCACCAGAAAAGCCCCTACTTAAGTGCAGCCATACTTAATCCCCAAACATAACCTCTGAAATTCTGATACCCCTTCCATCAAGAAGCAGGGCACCTGCCCAGCCCCATCACCTGGGCAACCACTTTAACCAATGCAGGGAGGTGAAAGTAACACCGTGTTCCTTGCAAGGCTTTCGCTGTAACAGGTGACACGGAGGCCACCCCATGCACTGGACCTTCACGCCTAGAGCCCTGCACTATTACATAAGAAGGGTGAGGATTCTGAGAGCATGGGGCTGTGAGGAAGCCAGGCGTCATGTATGACAGCCCTCCTCTTCCAAGCATACACTTCAGGCCCCCAACAGGCATGTGAACAGGCCTTTGAGTCCTTGGACGATGAAGTCCCCGCAGTCAAGTCACGCCCTAAATCTCAAGTTTCCCAGGTGAGATCCCAGACCATGTGCAGCAAAGCCAAGCCTGTGATGCTTCCTGCAAATCCATTCACCAGTCCTGAGCTGCTGAGATTGCAGGTAATTTGTTAAACATTGACAGTCTCTGGAATGATGCCCCTCACCATCAGCCATTATGCTCCCCACCTCACTTGCAGCATGCTAGAAAAACCCAAGGTGTGATGGCATGATGGAATTAGCTGCCCAGCACTGTAGCCGACATCCAACTTAAACCACAAGGGAAATCACAAACACGTGGAGAGGTACCCTCTATGGACTTCAGCCTCCGTGCAAACCATGCACACACCCTCCAGCAGAACTCACCATAGCAACACCAGAACCCAATGAAGGAAGTAAAAAGAACTACTCGAAACATAGCATGTGGTGTTCCACATATTACATCAGTATAGAAATGAAAAAGAGACCACCAGTCCTTACAGAGAAATCCCATTCAACCAAACAGAAGGCATCGGATATTCAAGTCAATGGTTTTGGATGGGGAGGTGGAAAGGCTGTTTGTTACAAGCAGTGGACACAGGAAGCAGGCCTGTCTTGCTCCAGGGCCCTTCACGAAAATGGAGATGGGATCCCACCGAAGGGACAGGTAACTAACTATCCAAAGCAGGGGAGGACGGATGCCTTCTGATCAACCAGTGAGAATACAGTTGTTGTTTAGTCGCTAAGTCATGTCCAACTCTTTGCGACCCCATGGGCGGTAGCCTGCCAGGCTCCTCTGTCCATGGGATTTCCCAGGTAAGAAGAGTGAAGTGGGTTGCCATTTCCTTCAGCAGGGAACCTTCCTGAACCAGGGATCAAACCCACATCTCCTGAATTGGTTAAGCGGATTTTTTACCACTGAGGGAAGCCCGTGAGGATACAGCATCAGCAAGAAAAACCTCCAGAGGAAAGAGCTTAGTTGTGAGAATCCCTGAAGGGCTATGGGGGGGAGGCTTTCCAGGGGGTAAAATCCCACCTGCCAATGCAGGAGACATGAGAGACGTGGGAAGACGCCCTGGAGGAGGGCACGGCAACCCACTCCAGTCTTCTTGCCTGGAGAATCCCACAAACAGAGGAGCCTGGCAGGCTACAGCCCATGGGGTCGCAAAGAGTCGGACATGACTGAGCGACTAACACACACTAGCGGCTGTGGGGACAAAGACGGCCGACCGATGCTAGCCTGTATCTTAGTGGAAAGCAGGGAAAGTGAAGTCCGTCCCTGGTGAGATCCTGGCAGGCTACCGAAACCCACCACGTGGAGGAAATGTAACTGCTATCTGGATTTCAGGATGGGCGCTTGCATCATTCAGGTTTCAAGTTTGCTGCTGAATGTGCCTCTTTCTGAATCCTCCCACTCAAACATACCAATGAGGGCTCGCCACCTGGTGTTCAGAGGAGGGACTCCAACACAAAGCAAAGCCCTAACTTTTGCAANCAGTCTAGGCGCTCTCGGATAGGCCCACTTCTGACATGACTGCGGTCCGTCCTGTGAGTCAGGGACCTCAGGGCAAACTATGTTTGTTAGGGTCTTGCGAGATCATAAAAGCAACAACTGTTCATTGGGCACCTGCTGTGCATCGGGCCCTCCCCTTACAGCTGTTTATTTACTCCTTGGGTGTGATCGTGTCCATTTCATGGGAAGGGAAACTGAGGTTCAGAGGCACTGTGGCATGCCTCAGTTAGTACAATAGGGACCTGTGCCTGGGGAACGCCAGGCCTTCAGGAGCGGGAGGGGCTCTTGAGCTCCCCTGAGTTCAGCCCCCTTCCCAGGGGCTCTCCACCCCTGTCTCCCAGCCCCCATGTCCATTACTAGTCCAAGAGGCCTTGTCCCTGCTGAAGCTGCCTGCTGTGGGTGTTGTGGGGGTAGGAGACCCCAAGGTGACAAAGTGCCCCTGCAGGCCTGAGTCAAGATTCACTGAAGGAAATGATAAAGACTGTGCACAAAATAATGTCAGAAGACTAGCTTTCAGTTAGCTGTGGTTTAGCAAGAAATAAGGTAATTCCAATTTTTGGGTGCCCAGACTAAATGAATGCCTACCTGCTCTGGAAGCCTGGCGCATGTCAGGTTGTCTCAGATGAACGGTGGTAGGCGAGTGCCTAACAGCCCGTTTATGACAGTGGTTGTGGTAGCAGATTGTAATCGTGAACAGTGGAGGACACCCAGTGTGTCTTGAAGGCTACAGTGTGCTAGGAGACTATACTCTGAGCCTCACATATTTTAGATAATTTTATCCTCAAACCCTGTGAAGTATGAATTATTATTAGTCTCATTTCACGAATTAGCAAATACAGGCTCAGAGAGGTTAAGTAACTTGTCTAAGGTCACACACCTAGTGATCAGTAGAGTCAGATTTGAAATCAAGTCTGCAGGGCACCATCATTTCAAGGCATTTTATTTCGATGGGCATGTAATTTGCCTCTGAAATGACTACAGTGCTCTTTAGAAGTGCTAACCACCCTGAGCTGTCTGGATGCCTCTTGGACGTTAAGTGCAATATTAGACAAAAATTTAATTCTTTGGTTCATGTTAATGATCTTGGCCGCATTTTGTCCCTCTCCAGGAAACAATTTTCGCGCAATTAGAACATTTACCCTAGAGATGCTCTTCCAAATTTGGCTGAGTGCTCCTAGAGTGGCAGTTCCTGACCTTGACTTAAGATCTAAGTAGCTTTTCTTTGGGGTTGGGGGTTGAGGTTTTCTCTCCTTTTGCTTGCAGAATGGTTCCAGCATCCCTTAGCCAATGATGGAACCCTTCTAGACATTTCCCCCCAACCCCTAGCCAGGCTACAGATACTTCATGCTGTGTGTGGGTACAGGACAGCTCCTGAGCACAGTGGTTCCATCCAGGACTCGGGTCCAGGTTAGGGGTCACTGCAGCCCCAGAAAGCTCTAGTAACAGCAACATTTAAGCTGGGCCCCAGTTCCTTGCTTTAGAGTTGACCTAGGTCTGTGCTGGGGTTTGGAGGCCAGCTTCGGGGTCTGCCCTGCCTCAAGTGCTGATCCTGCTCAGAGACGATGTGTCCTTTCTGTACGGGGTCTCACAGTGCTGGCCCCTCTCAATTCCCGGCCAGGTGAGCGACAGCAGGGAAGGTCCCAGTTCCTGGCCTGGGAGAAAGCCTTTAGCTGCCATCACCCCTGGAGCTGTCAACACGCCCACCAATCCCCCCTCCTCAGCTCAGCTTACTCTCCCGAGGGCCTGCTGGGTGCAAAATGCACCCAGGGCCTTGCTGGTGCAAAATGCAAGACATCTGAGGAGCTTCCATTTCTTTTGGAAAAGGACTACTCCTTGAATGTCCAGAAGAAGGAGTCAGGCCCCTGAGGAGAAGGACTGATCACATCTCAGCTCAGAGAGTGTGAGCTCTGTGTGAGTAGCAGGAACAGGTGGCTTTGGGGGGCCCTTAAGTGCCAGAGCATTGGTCCCAGGGCAGTCCATGGTGTTATCAGTGGGGCGGGCCAGAGGCTTCTCAGCCTGGCTAGATCATTCCTGGATGCAGCAGGAGCAGAGCTCAGACTGTCTCTTGGAGGTGATGCCCTGGCTGGTAGGAGCGAGCGTGTAGTTTCAGAGAGGAACTACAAGCAATTCTGGGAAATACCTCTTGTCAAGTCAGGTCCCCCATTTCTATTCCTCACTCACTTCCCCAAACTGGACATCTGGCAGGCTGAGCTGTGCAGATGTTTTCCAAGGACCCTTAGAGATAGCTGAGAGCGTGGAGTCCCCTGCTTGAGGGAGGAGCCACCCACATGCCCACTCTTTCTGGAAGCCTGCCTGTCCACCTTTGGCATTCCCCGAGGACTCAGCCTCAGTGTCCAACCAGACTGAAGGAAGAAGGGACAGGTTCCTGGGGAATCTGGGGCTGCAGGCAGGTGGGACGTTCCGGTAGGCTCAGTTTCCCAGTTCAAGGACCCGGTGGCAGGAATCCGAGATGGCCACAAGAGGGCGCCCGAGGCCTGCAGAAGGCATCCTGCTCAGTCGCTTCAGGCGTGTCCGACCCTGGGCGACCCCATGCACTGCAATCAGGGATTCTCCAGGCAAGAATACTGGAGTGGGTTGCCATTTCCTTCTCCAGGGGATATTCCCGACCCAGAGATACATCTCCTGCATTGGCAGGCAGGTTCTTTACCTGGGAAACTGGGCTCTATTTGTGAGGGATAGGTGTGTTCAATGAATAAAAGTTCGTATTGACCATCCCCAGGGTGTTGGGAAAAGATATGGGACTAAAATTGCTCTTACTCTCGGAAAAAATTAAAAGAGAAAAGACATCAGGGTAGTCACTTCGTTAAATTCTGTACTCATAGAGACAAGCTGCATTTATGGAGCATCTACTGTATACAAAGTTTGAGGGTATGCTGTAGGCGAGACAGAGTCCCTTCCTTCCACAGGACACGGGGGAAAGAGCTGGGCCCAGTCCCCACTCCACGTCCAGACCCACGACCACCCAGTCCAGCATCTCCACTCTGTCACTTTCCCCAGGGAGGAGAGGGCTCAGATGCGAAGGGCCTTAGCGTGAGACTTGACTGGCCTGAGCGCCTTGGTGTGGGAGTCTGGGCCCACTCTCGATCCTTGAGATTCCCAACAAGGATAAAGGACTTTTCAAGACAGGTGGGGTCGAAGGGAGACTGGAGCACGCCCTCAGTTGGGTTTGAATCTGGTCCTCAGTAGCTGTGTGCCCTGGGGGAACCAGGCCCTCCTCTGGGTGGCAGAGTTCTGTCTGTAAAGCAGGTAGGTTCTCAGTTACTGCTCTAGCTTCGGACAGACTGGTAGCTCCAGTGAGATCTATGCAGAGAAGCCTCTTTAGCCTGATGCTGGTGCAGAGCAAGGATTCTGCAATGGAGGCTATTATTATTATTGACATCGTTGTTGTTGTATCCTAGACCCTGCCAGGCAAGTCCTGGGAGATTCCAGGATCGTTCACGATGACGAGAGCTTTTTCTTTGTTGGGGAGCATCTTCAATGCTCCGTCTGTGGGGTCAGGTCCCAGGAGACCCTTCTGGAGTGGCCCCTGGTTCATCACTGGCAGGTCTGAAATCGGGAGCTGTCCTGGGCCGGTCCCGTCCATCTGTGCAAAAGTACGTCCTGTCGGTTCTCCCCAATTCACGGCCACCTCCTGCTCCTCCATCCTCTGCTCTTCCCCCCATCAGATCCTGCCCCACCCAGGGTCCCCCTCGCATCTCCCGAGACATCTTCCCTCGCACTCATCCCCTGTTCAGTCATTCATCCATCTCTCATTCACTCAGCACATGTGCAGGTCAGGTCCACGGCAGGCCCTGGGACAAGGAGGATGCACAGATCTTCGTTCCTGCTCACAAAGAGATGGTGGGTGCGGGCATGTGAGTGTGTGGCTCGTGCCCTCGGGCTCTGCCCCCCTGACCTGTATTCAGGCCGGAGACTGGGCAAGGGGCCAAGGGAGGTTCCTGAAGGGAGTGCCAGTCTGAGTTCTGGAGGGCTGGGCGAGGTGACGGTGACATAGGTGACCCGGCTGAGGACATAGACTGTAGTGACAGGCCCAGCTTGGGGCTGATGGGGGTCCTGGGGCTGATGTGGGAGGGCAGTTTGGAGGTGAAGGCAGGGGCAGGGTTCTGCAGAGAGACAGAGACCAGGTCATGGAGATCTTGTCAACCTGAAGGAGATGTTGGTGGCCTCATCTGAATGGTTCTGGGCTGCAGAGGGCTAGGGCAGGGATAAATGGGGGAGGGGGAGAATGGGGCAGGGCGGAGGTCCCAAGCTTGGTGAGGACCTGGCCCAGACTGGGGGGAGAGGGCGGGGAGGGTCTAAGTCAAGAGCACCCGCCCTGCCTCATGAAGCACTGCATAAACAGATGCAGTGGTGAGCAGCAGAGAGCCTCCTTCCAGGCCTCATGCAGCAGGCAGAACGGCAGGAGGTCCCGTGGGCGCCAGGCTGGGGCACGTGGCTGCCCTCCAGGCACCAGACGACTGTCCATACTAAGTCTAGACGCTTCCATGTCAGCCGGACTCTGAGGACTGGAGTCTGTGGAATCCTGGGAACCCAATTCACGCAGCCCAGACCAAACCACTTACTAGAGGTCCTAACTTGGGGCAAGAATGTTTTATTCCAAATAAGACTGATTACACGGCCAGAGAAGCTGAACTAGACAGAAGCAAGCAATTTCCCTCTCTTGTGGAACTCAGAACTTCTGATGAGTGCTCACCAGCGGACGCCGTCTCCTCTGGTGGTGTCCGTGTGTCTGCAGAGTGTGCCGGGGTATTCCAGGGCTGTTGCTGCCAAGGTCCATCCCTGATAGTCCTGAGTTTACCACCCAATGTAATATTTTATACATTAATATGCATATTTGCAGTAGTGCAAATAGTGAACACATCAGCGCGGTGCTGGAAGAGTTCTGAGGGCTGGGCTGGCCATCAGATTTGCTCTGGAGCATTACTTCCGCAGAAAAGTGTGTTTTGAAGTTTGTTCAGAAAACAAGATCAAAGCTGAGAGAGGCACCCCCTCCACTCCATGTTTCCTCCTCACTCGTANGGGCTGGGCTGGCCATCAGATTTGCTCTGGGGCATTACTTCCGCAGAAAAGTGTGTTTTGAAGTTTGTTCAGAAAACAAGATCAAAGCTGAGAGAGGCACCCCCTCCACTCCATGTTTCCTCCTCACTCGTAACGATGTGAGTTCCTAGCTTGGGATCTGTTAGAAAGAGCACTGGAATTCGACGATGAGAAGTCCTGGTTTGGAAACAAACAAAAACAAGCAAACAAAACCAGTCCCCACTGATGGCTCCTGTGACCTTTGTCCTTTGCTTGGATTCTTGCAGAATCAGACGCCGAGACCAGGATTTCCCTAGAGTTAGTCTCTGGGGGAGAAGATCCTGGTAAGGATGAGGCAGGGCTGGGGATCTGAGGCAGGAAGGAGGGGCCGAGATGGAACTCGTTTCGGAGCAGGTTAGTGCTATGGGGGAGGGGGCTCAGGCTTGCTGGGGACCCACTGAGGCCCACGGGAGCTGGGTGTTTATAAACCAACCGCTTGGTTGACTGAACCTCGTGCTTCAAACCAATGTGATCCCCAGGCTGGAGAACAGCCTCAGAGACCCTGCAGCCTTTGGCTCATGTGGGGACAGGCCTGAGACCCATGGGAGCCTCGCCTCGGGAGCCTCGGTTGCCTGGTCTGCGAGGTCAGCGGTTCGGTCCTCCCAGGACCTTCTGGGGTGGTGCACGTGGTACCGTGAAAGAGCTGAGCTGAGCCCGGGGCCGGCGCTTCCGAGGCGCTGCCGACCTTGCTTCTTTCACTGCTTTTCTGTGTGGTCTTTTTCTTTCCCGACTCCAATACTCATCTTCCAGTTTATTTTCAGATCTTCCTTCTCCTCCGCCGGGGACGACTTTTGATGCCCACGCTTGGGTCCCGAGCACACCCAAGCTGTCCTCTTTGTACTTCAGAAGCTCAGTCTTGCAGCCTGCTCTCCCCACCTGGGTTTGCACGTGGGCCACCAGAGCAGCACCCCTGCACTGGTCTTCCGGCAGGTCCAGACACAAGGGGTGTCGACTTTTCCTCCTCCTTGCTTCTCTGGCCGAGGCAGTTGTGCCCACCGCCTCCTACCTCAGGGCTTTCCGCTGCCCCCCACCCCCAGCACCTCTGGCCTGACAGACACACCTCCCGATTTCAGGTTCCCCGTGTTTATGGCTAAAATATTACTGGTGACCGACACGCAGCCCCTTTCTCCTGCGTTGTCATTTTATGTTAATTGAATGCTCGTGTTAATCTAATAGAGTTTAGATTTATGCTGGGTTCCTTGTAGAGCGTCATATTTTAATCAATACACATCCCAACATTTAGACGGACAGATGAGAAAACCTGCTTCGTCTCTGCACTTGGGTTCCATCAGCTGTCAATAATTCCTAATTTGAATCCTTCAGACAGTCAGATTTATGGGTTTGAGTATATTGCATTCATCACAGAAATTAACTTTGGGGGGAAATGATGTGAAAGGTCGCATGGCATCTCGCAGAGGCAGATATTGTGTTTCAGAGATGAAGCGCTTGAAATATTTATCTAAGCGAAGTGGGCTGGCAGGGTGGTGGTGAGAGGGTTTCAGGGCCTGGAGGTGGAGCTCTGTCAAGAGATGCTGCTCCTTAGGGAGAAATGGCATCACGCAATTCCAGGAAGAGCCGAGGTCTAGGGTGGTGCTGGTGTCAATGTCTATGGGCCACCCAGGGATGGAGAGGGAGTGTGCAAATGTTAGGCAAAAGGGGATGCCGCTAGCATATACAGCATATACAGTTCAGTTCAGTTCAGCCGCTCAGCTGTGTCTGACTCTGCGACCCCATGGATGCAGCATGCCAGGCCTCCCTGTCCATCACCAACTCCCGGAGCTTGCTCAAACTCATGTCCATCGAGTCAGTGATGCCATCCAGCCATCTCTTCCTCTGTTGTCCCCTTCTCCTCCCGCCTTCAATCTCTCCCAGCATCAGGGTCTTTTCACATGAGTCAGTTCTTTGCATCAGGTGGCCAAAGTACTGGAGTTTCAGCTTCAGCATCAGTCCTTTCAATGAATATTCAGGACTGATTTCTTTTAGGATTGACTGGTTTGATCTCCTTGCAGTCCAAGAGATTCTCAAGAACCACAGTTGAAAAGCATCAATTCTTTGGCACTCAGCTTTCTTTATAGTCCGACTCTCACATCCATACATGACTACTGGGAAAACCAAAGCTTTGACTAGATGGACCTTTGTTGGCAAAGTAATGTCTCTGCTTTTTAATACGCTGTCTAGGTTTGTCATAGCTTTTCGTCCAAGGAGCAAGCGTCTTTTAATTTCATGGCTGCAGTCACCATCTGCAGTGATCTGAAGCCCAAAAGAAAGTCTTGCACTGCTTCCATTGTCTCCCCATCTATTTTCCATGAAGCGATGGGACCAGATGCCATGATCTTCATTTTCAGAATGTTAAGTTTTAAGCCAACTTTTTCACTCTCCTCTTTTACTTTCATCAAGAGGCTCTTTAGTTCTTCTTTGCTTTCTGCCATAAGGGTGGTGTCATCTGCTTATCTGAAATTATTGATATTTCTCCCAGCAATCTCAATTCCAGCTTGTGCTTCATCCAACCTGGCATTTTGCATAATATACTCTGCATATAAGTTAAATAAGCAGGGTGACAACGTACAACTTTGATGCACACTTTTCCCTATTTGGAGCCAGTCTGTTCCATGTCTGGTTCTAACTGTTGCTTCTTGACCTGCGTACAGGTTTCTCAGGAGGCAGGTAAGGTGGTCTGGTAGTCCCATCTCCAACATATATACAGCACTGTATATAAACCAGATAATAAACCAGGACTAGTATGTGTAGCACAGGGAACTCTACTCAATACTCTGTAATAACTTCTATGGGAAAAGCATCTGAAAAAAGAGTAGATACATGGATTTGTAACTGAATCACTTTGCTAAACATCTGAAATTAACACAACTTTGTAAATCAGCTATACTCCAGTATAAAATAAGGATTAAATTTTAAAAAGTGGTTGCCATTCATGTCAAGTGGAGGACTCTTCTCCTCTGGAATTCTGCTTCCCCTCTCTCATGGAGGTTTCTCTGGAATCAGATCCTGAGTGAAGGATTTGCGTGGTGTGGGCTGGTGACCTATAGCGAAGAGAACAGAGCCCGGGGGCTGCTGGAGCTTTGGAGAAACTCCTTCAAGTCACCCTGGGAAGGGGGCCTTCCAGGTTGCAGTGCTCCGTGGGGTGAGGGCACCTTCTGGGGACATGAACTCTCGGACACTTCCTGCTCGTCCTGTCCGCTGGCCAGGCAGCCTCTGCAGCCAGGAAGAGAGGTTATCAAAGCCTCGGGTGCTGCCTCTGTGCTTGTGGGAGGCAGACATGAGTGTTCAGAGCCCAGGGACTAGGAGACAGGGTGCTCAGGGTGCAGGAGGAGATGGCAGGTGGCCGCTAGGCCCTGGGAGGGGCCCCCTGCCTACCTTCCTGCCTTGCCAAACCCCTACCTCAAGAAACTACAGTAGCTGAAGATGCCTGGAAGGCTGTGCTTTCAGGGCCCCCTAAGTGACGCAGATGACAGTCCACAGCTTCCTGGGACTTCATTTTCCTCTTACAGCTTTACTTCCTGTAGCATCTGTACAACATCGCCCGTTAGTCTTGGAGTCCTTTGGTCCTGCGTCTGGGGAACTGGAGATGCCCCGAGACGCTGGGTGCCCCCAGAGGTGCCCCCAGACCCCGTGCAGAGATTTATTCTGGGATAGGGGCTGCTCATCTCTGTTTCTGTGTGTGAAAGTGAAAGTCACTCAGTCGTGTCTGACTCTTTGTGACCCCATACAGTTCATAGAATTCTCCAGGCCACAATACTGGAGTGGGTAGCCCTTCTCTTCTCCAGGGGATCTTCCCAACCCAGGGATCAAACCCAGGTCTTCCGCACTGCAGACAGATTTGTTACTGGCTGAGCCGTAAGGGAAGCCCATGAATACAGGAGTGGGTAGCTTATCCCTTCTCCAGTGGATCTTCCCAACCCAGGAATCAAACCGGGGTCTTCTGCATTGCAGGTGGATTCTTTACCAACTGAGCTATCAGGGAAGCCCCATTTCTGTGTGGAGATAAGCAAAAGGACTTGGCCTGGAGTTTGCTGTCTCAAGTGAGCGTAAGACCCCCACTGAAGGACCCAAAGCAGGTTTCTGTAGCCAGTGAGAGGAAAGCTTGAAGAGGGCCCCCGGAGACCAGACAGAGCTGGGCAGGTTCTCAGCTGCATTCTCTGCTAGACTTGTATTTTTTTTCACTTGATTTGCAGGGGGAAAGGCAGGGAGAACCCTCTGAGTTCTGCATGTCCTGGCACCCACAGGAAGGACGGGGCATTGGTTGGCCTCCCCAGTCTAGCTGCTCTGCACCCAGAGGACGTATTTTCAGGGCTGGAGAGAGGACGGTCCTCTGGGAGCTTCTCTCTGCATGACACAGGTGTTCAGTAGCGAGCTCTCACACAGATACGCACTGGCTTTTAAACTCTGAACACTGTAACTGAGAAATTCGTAGCACTTGGTGTCTTTGGAGGCATTCTTTTGTGAGCTCTCCAAAAATGGTGTCCTTGGCTCTTCTGTGCCTTAATATGAACTTGAACCCTTGTGCATAAAGTCTCCTGTGTTCTGATTAGCCTCCATGACAATTTGTGTATCGGTAAATAATGTGGCTTCCACCTGTCCTTGCCATGTGCCGGGAAGTATGCCCACCAGGACAGGGGGTTTCTTTACATTGACAGCATTATTTGGGAACATATCTGTATTTGCAAAAATCCATTATAACCCCATTGTTGTGGGAGATGCAGTTAATAATGAAGGTAGCAAAAAATATGATTTTAAATCAGTTTAATAAAATTATTCGAGTAGATTTTAAATCATTTTTACAGTTGATTTAACATTTGTGACTGGTTTATAGATTATGATATAGGATGGTGTTTGCATCTTTGCAATTTTATTCCAATTTAGAAACAGTACAAATATTAATTTTTGCTTCAATAATGGAGCCTTTGAGAATTAAACTTGTCTTTTCTCAACACACATTTTATGAAAATGATTTTAATATGATTTTTTAATATATTTTTGAGGAACCTCTTGCAGGAAGCCTTTTAACAAGGACTGAAATGGAAGTCTTTTCTTGGAAGTTTCTCTTGAGACAAAGCGGGACGGTTTTCAGGGAGCAGGTTTCTTTGTGGGAGACCTGATGCTTTCTCTACAATTGAAGAAAGTTTGGAAGCTTCTAGAAAAAGTTTCTTAGGCATTAGGAGCCCAAATTCAGTAAACACTGATCGGTAACCACGGGGTTACCTTGGTTACTGTGGGGCCACCGCGGTAGGCTGGGTCTGTGGAAAAGTCAGACACCTGGCTGGTTCGGGGGAGATGGGGCTTCTGTGGGCCCAGCTTTTGTTCTCATGGTTAGTGGGGACTGGCCACTTCTCAGCTTCGTGGTCTCAGTAGCTAGGCGACCTGTGTGCAGGTGTTACCTGCTCATGTTAAGGTGGCCTCTTGAGGGCCTCCTGTCAGCCTGTGATGACCCTACAGAGCATGCTGGCAGGCTGCAAGGATGGGACTTCGGTCCCTCCCCTCCCCAGAGGGGCCCTCTGGCCCTCCGGCTGTCTCACACCGCCTGCGGTGGTCTTGGCACCCCCGTCTTAGCCCAGTCTACTGTGGGAGGGCATCCACTCTCTCCAGCATGGGGCATGGCTCGCAGCCTGGAGTCTCAGTGGGAACAGCTCCTCTGGAACAGCTGGCCACACACTGACCTCCTACATCGCCTGTCTGGGCCTGACCCGTGGGAGCTGCACATTTTATGAACTGTGTGTGACGGCAGGGACTGAGGCAACCCACCATTCCCGTCAAATGTGAATTTTTGTCTTCCTTTTTAAAAGTCCCCCGAGGACTTCGGCACGCAGCCTGGATCTAAGTCAGGGCCGCACGTGTGGACCATCCTCTCAGGTCTGCGGGGACTTGGTGACTCCTGAGTGGGAGCAAGGGCCCTTGGAGAAGGCCTGGTGTTCTTGTCTCCTCTGGGCGCAGGGCTCACCGGAGCACGGCAGCCTCCAGCATCACCCTGAATCACAGCGTTTTTCTCCCCTGGGAGTGGAGGAGGCAGAGTTTAGAGACCTCTCCCTGAAGCAGTGAACATCAAAACAGTGAGCATTCAATGGGAGTTTCTATCTAAGAAACAAAATGTGTCAAAAGGGCCTAAAGTGAGAAATCAGCAGTATATGGAGCATCTAGAAAAACTCAACGATGCATCTAGAAAGACTCAACCACGACCATCTAGAGCATCTAGAAAGAATTAACGACGGCGGAGAGAAGCCAGGGCAAGGTGTCTTCAGGTGCCTCACGAGGGTGGCCAGGTTCTGGTGATGAGTGCGAGGTGCTCAGGATGTGGGGGCAGGCTCGGGTCCCGGGGCTCAGGGACCCTGGCAGCCGTCAGAGAGGCTCGTGACCCTCAAGGTTTCCCTCCCGAGGCCTCCGTCTTAGCACTGATCAGAGGCCAGAGCTGAAAGAGCTGTCCAGCCCTAGACTCTAGACTCGAGGACAACTGTGCACAAGGCTGGGTCTCCCCACCCTGAGCTGGCCCTTCATACGTCACATCACGGGACTTCCCAGGGGGCTCAGTGGTAAAGAATCCACTGCCAGTGCAGGAGCAGCAGCAGACTCGGGTTTGATCCCTGGGTTGGGAGGATGCCCTGAAGGAGGAAATGGCAACCCACTCCGGTATTCTTGCCTGAAAAATTCCATGGACAGAGGAGCCTGGCAGGCTGCAGTCCACGGGGTGGCAAAGAGTCGTCGTGACCTAGCAACTGGGCACCCATGCACATCACATCACACCACCTCTCAGGGAGGAGCCACCAGGCCCAGCTGAGTGTTCAGTGCAGCTCACAGCACGGGTGATTGTGGGACGTGAGATAAGAAACCCAGTGCATTTCAACTGCAGGTCGGGAGCAGAGCTCAGACCCCAGCCTCTACCCCCAGCCTGCTGGGCCCTTAGGCAGGGGGTGGGCACTGGGAGACTTCAGCGTGCCCCCACCTGACTGAGCTAAGAATCATCCCAAGGCTTAGGATACATGCTGAGTCCCACCATCTCCCCAGGGCAATAGCTGATGTGGAGAGCCTGGGAATCCATATTGTATCAGGGCTTTGCCTCCCCTCCCCCTGCCAGGTGATGCTTCTGCTCAGAGTTGTAAACAAGGGCAAAGGGAATGAGCTCTCAGTGCCAAAGCCTGCAGGGTGTAACAGGGCCTGGGGCGGGGCCTGCTGTTCTGGAATTTCTCCCAGGTTCCTGGGGATCCTTGGTCTCCCCTCAACCTCCCCTACATCCGAGAGTTTGCTTTCTGCTCTCCAGCACCCCATCAATTAAATCTTCGTTCACAATGAGGGAGGGGCATGTTGTGATCACAGCATCTCCCCGTGGCCCCCTTCAGTGCTGAGCTCTCGGTGGGTGGGAGCAGTTCCCTTCCCTGGCAACAGGTGGTCCCCTAGAAGAAGAGGGGAGGGGGAGTTGAGCCCTAAATCCCTCTCCAACCGCTTATCCAGGCACCTGCCTGATGTTTTATTTTTGAAAGTTAATCCATCTACGAGGTGGATTACCAATAGTGCCTTCCCCTTTTCTGCGGCTCCATGATAATCTCGGAAGAAACAGAGGGCAGAGTCAGTGCCCGTGGCTGACTTATTGAGGAGACGCCTGGGGCAAAAGAAGGAGGCTGGTGGGGGGTGCCCTTGACTGCAGCAGAAACAAGGCCTGTGGGTGGACACCAGGGGCCCCTCAGGGTGTGGGGCCAGGAGCAAAGCTCACAGGAGGCCTGAGGAGCTCAGGGCTGCATTGCTCCCTTGGAAGCTGCCTCTTTGGAGGATGCCTCGTGCACAGAGGGGGCAGTTGGGGTTTTCTGGTCGGGCCCTGGGTGTGAGCCAGCAGGGAGGGGCTGTGCAGGCATGGCTGAGTGTCACGGCCAGGGCTCAGAGGCCCTGCCCGCAGCTTCAGTAGGAAGGTTACAGGCAGGTGTGTGTTGGCTCCTGACAGTCTACACACCCCGGCGGCCTGGCCCCCATAGAGCCTCTGACAGCCTGGAATTGGTAGTTAACATTTAAAACTCAAGGGATTTCACATAAAAATCTGCATTTCTGGCTCCTCTGGAAAATTTAGAGGTATTGCAACCCTCAGTGTGTTTTGCTGCAAGGCGGTGGGCAGCCTAAGCTGGTCAGCTACTGCCCTTCCAGGGCTGGGGTCCCTACCCAGCCCTTCTTCCCCCAGCCTACATCAGGAGCTTGGTGCACAGGTGATGGGGTCCTTGTCCCTTGGTAACCGGGGCTCAGTGTACCCAAGGTCCCTGTCCCTACTGTGCATTCTGGCCAAGGCTCAGGCCCCTGCAGGAGGCAGGGAGGGGCAGGGGTACAGGACGGGGCTGGGGTGGGTGGCATCTCTGAAGAGGAGTCAGGCTGAACAGAGAAAACTGGCAGGTGTGGACAGGGGGACCCTCTTGGCTCCTGGCTGTCACAACAGGAACAAGGAAGGGAGAGGCAGGAGCTGATGGGCAGTCTGCCCTCCGCTGACTTGTCCAGCCTCCAATCGTCATTTACAGCTGCTACAGAACGCCTGCCAGGTGTGCCCTTCACCCACCCCAAGAACATCCCGTCTTCCCACCCTCGCACCCAGACGTCTTCCCAAGCCCTGCAATAGCCCAGCCTGCTTGGCTGCACTCCAGGGAGAACTCTGCTTGGTCTGAGATCCTCTGTTTATACAGAAAATCTGTTTTCGAAATTGAGACCCATGGAGTGGATCACTGTTCAGTTGGCACCTGGCAAAGTAAGTAACCTCTGGAGGGGTCTTGATTTACCAGGCTTCAGGCAGAGCTGAGGATGAAACAGGCAACTGGGACACAGCCAGAGTGCTCACGGTGGAGGGAGAGGAGCACGGTAGGCTGTGCAATACCACAGGGGGGGCTTCCTGGTGGAGGGGGCATCTGAGCTGGCGAGGCTGGGGGTCCCCAGCAGAAAACGCAGTGACAGGGAGGACTCTTGGAACAAAGTGGACCGAATCCTTCCTCAGTGTTTTCGACCTGCTTTTGCTGAATGATGGAGCTGGGTTGATGCTGGGATGTTGGCCTGGAAGCACCTCAGGGCCCAGGGCCCTTCCTCCAGCTCTTAGGGTAGCACCCCACTGGCCCAGGAGGTAGCCGGTGTTGAGAGTTTTTATCTTTCTTGCCCATTGTCCTAATGTGGATTCCGGGAAGCCAGACTGCAGGCTGGTTTATGAGGCGGGAGACTGGTGCAAACCAGCCTCATTTGATGGGTCCTAATTACTTAGGAGCAGAGTGGCTTGAGCCCTCCTGTCCGTTTCCACACTCTGGTCTCTGCGTACCCCCCGCCCCCGTAGCATCTCCACTGTGTGAGAGAGAACAGCACCTCCGGAGGCCGCGATGGTGTCAGCCCAGCCAACATGGGATACAACAGACGCTAATTGTGTCCCCGAGGAGGTTTCCTGAAGTTGGGGTCACTCCACTGTGTCTTTCCTAAGTGATTTGTGCATAATCGACAGCGAGAACTGGAAGGGGAAANTACTGTGGGAGGGCATCCACTCTCTCCAGCATGGGGCATGGCTCGCAGCCTGGAGTCTCAGTGGGAACAGCTCCTCTGGAACAGCTGGCCACACACTGACCTCCTACATCGCCTGTCTGGGCCTGACCCGTGGGAGCTGCACATTTTATGAACTGTGTGTGACGGCAGGGACTGAGGCAACCCACCATTCCCGTCAAATGTGAATTTTTGTCTTCCTTTTTAAAAGTCCCCCGAGGACTTCGGCACGCAGCCTGGATCTAAGTCAGGGCCGCACGTGTGGACCATCCTCTCAGGTCTGCGGGGACTTGGTGACTCCTGAGTGGGAGCAAGGGCCCTTGGAGAAGGCCTGGTGTTCTTGTCTCCTCTGGGCGCAGGGCTCACCGGAGCACGGCAGCCTCCAGCATCACCCTGAATCACAGCGTTTTTCTCCCCTGGGAGTGGAGGAGGCAGAGTTTAGAGACCTCTCCCTGAAGCAGTGAACATCAAAACAGTGAGCATTCAATGGGAGTTTCTATCTAAGAAACAAAATGTGTCAAAAGGGCCTAAAGTGAGAAATCAGCAGTATATGGAGCATCTAGAAAAACTCAACGATGCATCTAGAAAGACTCAACCACGACCATCTAGAGCATCTAGAAAGAATTAACGACGGCGGAGAGAAGCCAGGGCAAGGTGTCTTCAGGTGCCTCACGAGGGTGGCCAGGTTCTGGTGATGAGTGCGAGGTGCTCAGGATGTGGGGGCAGGCTCGGGTCCCGGGGCTCAGGGACCCTGGCAGCCGTCAGAGAGGCTCGTGACCCTCAAGGTTTCCCTCCCGAGGCCTCCGTCTTAGCACTGATCAGAGGCCAGAGCTGAAAGAGCTGTCCAGCCCTAGACTCTAGACTCGAGGACAACTGTGCACAAGGCTGGGTCTCCCCACCCTGAGCTGGCCCTTCATACGTCACATCACGGGACTTCCCAGGGGGCTCAGTGGTAAAGAATCCACTGCCAGTGCAGGAGCAGCAGCAGACTCGGGTTTGATCCCTGGGTTGGGAGGATGCCCTGAAGGAGGAAATGGCAACCCACTCCGGTATTCTTGCCTGAAAAATTCCATGGACAGAGGAGCCTGGCAGGCTGCAGTCCACGGGGTGGCAAAGAGTCGTCGTGACCTAGCAACTGGGCACCCATGCACATCACATCACACCACCTCTCAGGGAGGAGCCACCAGGCCCAGCTGAGTGTTCAGTGCAGCTCACAGCACGGGTGATTGTGGGACGTGAGATAAGAAACCCAGTGCATTTCAACTGCAGGTCGGGAGCAGAGCTCAGACCCCAGCCTCTACCCCCAGCCTGCTGGGCCCTTAGGCAGGGGGTGGGCACTGGGAGACTTCAGCGTGCCCCCACCTGACTGAGCTAAGAATCATCCCAAGGCTTAGGATACATGCTGAGTCCCACCATCTCCCCAGGGCAATAGCTGATGTGGAGAGCCTGGGAATCCATATTGTATCAGGGCTTTGCCTCCCCTCCCCCTGCCAGGTGATGCTTCTGCTCAGAGTTGTAAACAAGGGCAAAGGGAATGAGCTCTCAGTGCCAAAGCCTGCAGGGTGTAACAGGGCCTGGGGCGGGGCCTGCTGTTCTGGAATTTCTCCCAGGTTCCTGGGGATCCTTGGTCTCCCCTCAACCTCCCCTACATCCGAGAGTTTGCTTTCTGCTCTCCAGCACCCCATCAATTAAATCTTCGTTCACGATGAGGGAGGGGCATGTTGTGATCACAGCATCTCCCCGTGGCCCCCTTCAGTGCTGAGCTCTCGGTGGGTGGGAGCAGTTCCCTTCCCTGGCAACAGGTGGTCCCCTAGAAGAAGAGGGGAGGGGGAGTTGAGCCCTAAATCCCTCTCCAACCGCTTATCCAGGCACCTGCCTGATGTTTTATTTTTGAAAGTTAATCCATCTACGAGGTGGATTACCAATAGTGCCTTCCCCTTTTCTGCGGCTCCATGATAATCTCGGAAGAAACAGAGGGCAGAGTCAGTGCCCATGGCTGACTTATTGAGGAGACGCCTGGGGCAAAAGAAGGAGGCTGGTGGGGGGTGCCCTTGACTGCAGCAGAAACAAGGCCTGTGGGTGGACACCAGGGGCCCCTCAGGGTGTGGGGCCAGGAGCAAAGCTCACAGGAGGCCTGAGGAGCTCAGGGCTGCATTGCTCCCTTGGAAGCTGCCTCTTTGGAGGATGCCTCGTGCACAGAGGGGGCAGTTGGGGTTTTCTGGTCGGGCCCTGGGTGTGAGCCAGCAGGGAGGGGCTGTGCAGGCATGGCTGAGTGTCACGGCCAGGGCTCAGAGGCCCTGCCCGCAGCTTCAGTAGGAAGGTTACAGGCAGGTGTGTGTTGGCTCCTGACAGTCTACACACCCCGGCGGCCTGGCCCCCATAGAGCCTCTGACAGCCTGGAATTGGTAGTTAACATTTAAAACTCAAGGGATTTCACATAAAAATCTGCATTTCTGGCTCCTCTGGAAAATTTAGAGGTATTGCAACCCTCAGTGTGTTTTGCTGCAAGGCGGTGGGCAGCCTAAGCTGGTCAGCTACTGCCCTTCCCGGGCTGGGGTCCCTACCCAGCCCTTCTTCCCCCAGCCTACATCAGGAGCTTGGTGCACAGGTGATGGGGTCCTTGTCCCTTGGTAACCGGGGCTCAGTGTACCCAAGGTCCCTGTCCCTACTGTGCATTCTGGCCAAGGCTCAGGCCCCTGCAGGAGGCAGGGAGGGGCAGGGGTACAGGACGGGGCTGGGGTGGGTGGCATCTCTGAAGAGGAGTCAGGCTGAACAGAGAAAACTGGCAGGTGTGGACAGGGGGACCCTCTTGGCTCCTGGCTGTCACAACAGGAACAAGGAAGGGAGAGGCAGGAGCTGATGGGCAGTCTGCCCTCCGCTGACTTGTCCAGCCTCCAATCGTCATTTACAGCTGCTACAGAACGCCTGCCAGGTGTGCCCTTCACCCACCCCAAGAACATCCCGTCTTCCCACCCTCGCACCCAGACGTCTTCCCAAGCCCTGCAATAGCCCAGCCTGCTTGGCTGCACTCCAGGGAGAACTCTGCTTGGTCTGAGATCCTCTGTTTATACAGAAAATCTGTTTTCGAAATTGAGACCCATGGAGTGGATCACTGTTCAGTTGGCACCTGGCAAAGTAAGTAACCTCTGGAGGGGTCTTGATTTACCAGGCTTCAGGCAGAGCTGAGGATGAAACAGGCAACTGGGACACAGCCAGAGTGCTCACGGTGGAGGGAGAGGAGCACGGTAGGCTGTGCAATACCACAGGGGGGGCTTCCTGGTGGAGGGGGCATCTGAGCTGGCGAGGCTGGGGGTCCCCAGCAGAAAACGCAGTGACAGGGAGGACTCTTGGAACAAAGTGGACCGAATCCTTCCTCAGTGTTTTCGACCTGCTTTTGCTGAATGATGGAGCTGGGTTGATGCTGGGATGTTGGCCTGGAAGCACCTCAGGGCCCAGGGCCCTTCCTCCAGCTCTTAGGGTAGCACCCCACTGGCCCAGGAGGTAGCCGGTGTTGAGAGTTTTTATCTTTCTTGCCCATTGTCCTAATGTGGATTCCGGGAAGCCAGACTGCAGGCTGGTTTATGAGGCGGGAGACTGGTGCAAACCAGCCTCATTTGATGGGTCCTAATTACTTAGGAGCAGAGTGGCTTGAGCCCTCCTGTCCGTTTCCACACTCTGGTCTCTGCGTACCCCCCGCCCCCGTAGCATCTCCACTGTGTGAGAGAGAACAGCACCTCCGGAGGCCGCGATGGTGTCAGCCCAGCCAACATGGGATACAACAGACGCTAATTGTGTCCCCGAGGAGGTTTCCTGAAGTTGGGGTCACTCCACTGTGTCTTTCCTAAGTGATTTGTGCATAATCGACAGCGAGAACTGGAAGGGGAAATGCTGGACAC
>SJYV01018416.1:578594-591133 GCA_006410875.1 Neotragus pygmaeus
AAGGGGACACAGGGAGGGGCTTGAGGGCCCCAGGGCAGAAAAGCCACCTCTCCAAATCCCTGAACCACTGGTGTCACCTTGAGCCTGGACCCCTGACTCCTGAGCCCAAGGCTGGGATATGCAGCTGTGTCCCAGTTGCCTGTTTCATCCTCAGCTCTGCCTTGTCCCCAGCTGCCCCCAGCATAAACCCACTGTGTGCCAAGGCCATTAGGGCTGGTGTGTGTTTCCTCGAGGTAGGAGTGATCAGCTCAGAGGAATCACGAGATGTACAATCGGAATTGGTTTCTCTCCCAAAATATACATTCGTGCTGGTTACGCGCACACGCAGAGCACCGTATAATTCACACAGGCAAGCGAACCAGCCCCATCTAGATTCTTGGGAAACGACCAGCTCTCAGATGAGCTGGCAGAGGCATGCGATTCAGACATGACACCCATTTCTTTGGAAAGATGCCTTCCCCACCCCCACCCTCAGGGGCAAACGCGCCAATTGGGCATAACGTTAAGTAACATTGGCAGGGGGCACCTAGGGTCCCTCCCGGCACTGCTTCTGGGGTCTGCAAAGATGGTGTCTTTCTTCCCTGCTCTCCCTGTCTGCCTCGCCGCGGCCCCGGGGAGAGTGGCGCTGGGATCGGGGCGGTGGCACCTCTTTCCTTCTGGCCACCTTCGGGCAGCACCTCCAGCCGCTGCGATGCCCTCTCCCCAGGAGTTGAAAGAATCACCTGTCTCTTTTTGGCACCAGCACCCTCCTGAATGCCATGAGAAACCCGTGACCTTCACTCTGGTCTCCATGACGACAAGATGGTATATGTTTAATTAGTTCAGGCTTATTTTAGGACCAATTTTCTTTTATTTTAGGGCAATGCGAGCTATGATAACTGTAAGCATGTTTACGACGCGCGCGAGGCTTAGCTGAAATGTGCCAACAATTCTAGTCAAACAGATGGTGACCCCTGATTCAACTTGCCCTCTCATTCAATTATTCAGCTGTATTTAATTTTCCTCCGGGTGACTCACATGCCATGCCTCCATCTGTCCTCTAGGTGGCGGAAAAGACCATCTTTATGGATGCAATAAACTGTTGAAAGCCAGGTCTCGGGGAATTTTCCCAGCCCGGCCTTGGCTGCAGGAGAGGATAATGAATTTCAGCATTGGAACAATAGTTTCTGCCTAATATCAAATGATGTGAAAGGGTGGAAAAGAATTGGGTCAAATTGTATGTGATTTGGCCACAAGCTCTAAGTAATCTCCATTCTAATAAGAAATTTGAAAGACCTTCCAGGCTTAATATCCTCCCAAATAATTTGTTTGGAGTTCAAGGAGTATTAGAGTGTTAGAGCTGTTTTTATAATTGTGGAAATGTTCTGTTTTCATTTTGAAAACCTCTGCTATTTAATTTTTAGTGGCTGCCAGCCCACCTAGTCTGGGACTGGGGGTGAGAGGGAAGGGGAGCTGCGTCTCTGCTCTTTTCCTCAGTATTCTCTGATCTCCTTTCATGTTCTCGGGGCTTAGCATTTGGAGTTGAAAACTGGATATCCCTGTAAAAAGACGAATGGAATTGCTCACTAAATATCTTTGCAAAGATATGAACTTTCTAAGGAAGGAACCAAAGAAGCATGTGGTCACAACCCATACTCACTAAAGACTGGAATTTTTAGAACCTTTGGAAAATGAAACAATCTACTTAATTACCGTCTGCTCCAAGCTGGTCCCCTAGCTCCCCAAACTCCTGCAACAGGAGGAGCTGTACCTCGGATGCATTGCACTAACGCTTCCTGTTAATGGACATAGCTGGGTTAATTCAAGCATGGAATTCAGTCCTTTATTCATATCTCATTCAACTTAAGAATTTATACCTTTAACACTGCTTTCTGGTTTTTTTTTTTGATTCATTAAGACAAGCTCATAGCATGTTACATGTTTATTTCCCCCCAGGGAATATCTCACTTTAAAAATCCTCTTGGAACATTGTATATCTTCCCTGTCCTGCATTTGATCAAACCACAAATAAAAGCACCATGTGTCCAACCAAAACCAAGCAAGGTCCACATGTGTGTGGAAGTATCAATGCAGAGACTGCTTCCAAAGACAATAAATTAAATTTCCATGGAGTAATGGGAGATATGTTCATTCTACCTGAAAATGCTCAGTTCTCATTTCTGCTTAAGGGCAAAATCCTGGCGATGGAGAGGTTAAAACCACACGACACGCACAGACTGTATTCCTGGAACTTCATTTTAAAGGCTTGGCTTTGGCCTGCTTTCATGCTTTATTTTATCCAGCCAGGGCTTGGTTCAGTCGTTTCGCATTAAAGGGTCTGCATGTAAACCAGGAAATCTTTAGTTCAGGCAAGGGAGAGGGCTGTTACGCATCACAGGATGACTTCGTAGGGGCTGATGGCTTGTGGGGGAGAGCCATGCGCATCCAAGAGCTGACCCCACTGCCCAGCGAGGCGGCCTCACCCAGCCTGGGAGGGCGGGCACAATTGCTCCCTGTTCGTGGCTGGGACACTCACACTTAACCTGGTGAGGCCATTTATGGTTTCAGTGAGGCTTCCAGGGGGTTAAGTGGGCATGGGGGCGGTGGCGGTGGGTATCTCACTGACAGCTACTCAGGCCACGTAAACTGACCTTACTTAAACACNTCGTGGCTGGGACACTCACACTTAACCTGGTGAGGCCATTTATGGTTTCAGTGAGGCTTCCAGGGGGTTAAGTGGGCATGGGGGCGGTGGCGGTGGGTATCTCACTGACAGCTACTCAGGCCACGTAAACTGACCTTACTTAAACACCTTTGCCCTCTCAAGGCTACCAGATTGGGCTGGTCACCTGTCTTGTCTTCCCAGAACCCTCTTACTGTTGGTACCACCAGATAACTTCGAGGGGGCTTTCCCAGACTCTCACAAAGAACTGAGTAGAGCACCAAGAGGGTACGAGTGCCATCCCCCGTGATAACCCGAGGTCCCGTGGCATCTGTTTCCCAGGCTTCCCCCGCCTCCCCGGGGATGCAAGGACAGCGAGACCGAGGCTTTGGAACGAGCCTCGGGCCTCTTAGAAGCGTCGTCACCTGTCCTCCTGGTTGCTCTGTCAGAGCTGCTGGGGATGCCAGTTGGGCAGAGACGCCCAGACATCTGGGGGCTCTTACGACTGGGGAGTGTTTTTATTTGTGTGTGTCTTGTGTGTACGCAGCACAGGCTCGTATACGCGAGAATCCCCGCTGATTTGTGGGGAAATCAAACTCTAGGATCCCCATCCGGTTTGGCTCCTCGCAAGCGGCACTTGCAGCAGAGTGGAGGCCACATCGAGGGAGCAAGGAAAAGGAGGGCTGCCTGGAGAGGGGGAAGGCAGGGGGACATGTGCGGTAGCCAAGTGAGGTTTAAAAAAATAAATAGTGAAAACGAATCACGGCTTCTCTGGGCCTCTGGCTTCAGTCTGGAATTTGTCCATATTACATAATTGGTCCTGATGGTATCAGACGTTAAAAAATGGGTCCCGTGCAAGTGCCACCTAGGGGGTGGGGACTGGGCCCCTCCAGGGCCGCCCTGACCTCCATCCCCTGCGGGCACCCTGCCACCCGCCGCCTGCCCCCACGGTCCTGTCCTGCCATCTTGCTGAGTTCCCAAGTTACTCTGCCGCCAGGAACATCATTTGTTTTTCTTTGTTCGGAAGACACGCTACATGAGCATTTGCGTGAGGCCATCTGTATCTTTACAAGCAAATAATGGGGCAGGTAAGAGGTGGGTGGGTCAGGATCCTGACCCCGGGCCGGGCTCCTACATCATGGGGCGAAGGCCAGAGGAGGCAGTTCCTCCCTGGTGGGGCTCAGAACCTTGTCCCCAGGCCAGTGCAGGAGCCCACCGACCTCCCCTCCCCTCCCCTCCAGTCTCTGCCTCTGCCTCGCTGCTCCTGCAGCCTCGAGTCCCCCTCCCAGTCCCGGGGAGGGTCGCTGGGAGGGGGAGGTCTCTCTAGCCAACTCTTCTGCAGCAGCCAGCAGCTCCCAACTCCCAGGGACTGCCCCCCCTTTTTGGAAAAGGCCAACTCTTTTTTTTTCTTTAATTTTTCCTGAAGGTGGCAGTGAAAGAAAAAAAATGACTCGCTTTGAAGATTTAGGAATTTTATTACAAAACAGATGGAGCCAGCGTCCCCTTCATCCCCTTGCGCCCAGGGGCACCGACAATGGAAAGCCACAAAGTGGTGCTCACCTGGGCCAGGCCACCCCTCTCCCCTCTGACTCCCTCGCCGGGGATAATAGAGGATCATAATGCCAGGGAGGGAGCGCAGCTCGCCGTCTGTCAGGTACCTGCGCGTCTTCATGTCATCCGTCAGCATTCAGCCCTCTGTCATCTCTCCTCAGCCTTCAGCGTCGCGCTCTCTCATCGTGTTCATTATCTCGGCTCAGACCGGCCCTCCCCCCGCTCCCCCCATCCAGTAAATGCATCTTTGTGCAACTCTCAGTCTCCGATTATGAATCGATGATCATGTGGTATAAGAGAGATAGATGGCTTTTAGTTCCATCTTGTCTCCCCTAATTGTAAAATATTAGTTACATTACACTGTGTCTTTTGATTAATGGAACTTATTTGGAGTAGCCTATCCGAACCCTCCCCCTTCTAAAGTCCTCCACTGACTTTTGAGAATTGAGTGATTTCACTTAAAGCAGACAAATAGGCCCTTCAGCGGGGAGATAGTGAGACTGTGCTACTGTGGGCAAGACAGGCTCCCTGCGTGCACGGAGCAGCCAGTGCCGGGGGAGGCTCCCAGGTCAGCCAGGCAAACACGGGGCTGCTAATACACGCCCGCGGGGAACTGCCTTCCCTTCCTTATTTCACCCCCTTTTTGGCAAACCTAGCCCATCTTGCTGACTTGCAAAACAGGATGTGAAACAAAATTGAATTAAAATTAAATAAATTGCAGATTGCCACATTCCCACACTCAGCCTGCGAGAAGCCAGTCACATCTGAACTTTGATGAATTTGAGCTCTCACTGGCCGGCTCCTTTCTCCCCGAGAAGGGCAGGGCGGCCAGGGGCATGTTGCAGCCCACAGTTGAATCTGTCCTTTAATGCAGAGTTCGCCTTATTTGGCACTATTTACTTAAATATGTCTGTTGATAAAATCCTTGTCGTACAAAAGGGAACTCGGTGGCTAAATCCCTTCTTATAATCACTGTCTATCTTTTAGTGTAAATTCAAGGACACGTTCACTTTCAACCTATCAGCTCAATTAAAAAGGTCTATTTACTGTCGCTGTGTGTAATGTCTATATCTCAGGGAAATAGGAAGACTGACTTCATAAACAAACTATCAGAAAAAGGTGCCATAGATTCAGAATTCTAGAATACATCTTGATAGAGGCACTTTCAGGACACAGGCTAAGTAGAATGCATGCAAATATTTATCTGTATTTTTGTAGGATGGTCTTAGTGCTTTATTTTGACCTTTGGATTTTTATTTTTACTTTTATTTGCGTGATTCTTGTAGACACTGACTATTATGTATTTTCTGGGGACACGCTATTTCATTTAATGTACTAGAGGCAGAAGATTGATTTTATTATGTGTATAGGAAGCTGGTAATGTTTTACTTATTTATTTATTTATTTTCGAGAGCATAACAATGTGTTTATGGCTGCCAGGAAAAGTGAAGGCAGCAAAACAACGAAGCTGGAGCATAAAATCCATCCTGAGGAGTAGATGCCCACAGACATGTAGATCACAGACAGGCAGGATGAGCCCACGCGGCTTCAGCCCCCGCTCACCCCCCATGCCTGTCTGCGCGGGGACCTCGCGTGTGTCCAGAGAACCAAGGTCCGCGTTGGCTGTGGGTTCTCTCCCAGCTACCTGGGGTGCTCCTTCCTGTCACCAGAGCCTAGACTTCAGATTTTATTTATTTCATTTTTCTGTGTGTTTTGAGTCCTTGCTATGGGGAAAGTGTATGCTTGAGGACTCTTTGTTCTGAGTATCAAGGGACCTTTTTAAATGTCAGCTGAGTTCGGGCTGTTGTGTCTCATAAGCCTCCTCGGGGCTTAAGATGTACNTTTATTTCATTTTTCTGTGTGTTTTGAGTCCTTGCTATGGGGAAAGTGTATGCTTGAGGACTCTTTGTTCTGAGTATCAAGGGACCTTTTTAAATGTCAGCTGAGTTCGGGCTGTTGTGTCTCATAAGCCTCCTCGGGGCTTAAGATGTACTTTCTCCAAGTTTTCATTAGCGGCATCACTCAGTTACGCACATCCATCATATTTTGAGAGTATTTTATAGAATATTCTTACTACGGCGTGTGAATGCATATTGACAATTGTTGGCACTTTTATATATTCCACGATACACTTTTATCTGTTATGGATCCATAATACCAAATGTGTATTAAAAAGCTATATCAAAAGGCAGTTATCCCACGTGCATAAAATGCTCTGACTTAGTCTCTTTAATTTTCTTACTGCAGCTTCTGAAACCCCCACTTCATCCTGATGGACTGCAGTATTTCATTTAAGAGAAGTGCATGGCTGAGAGGGAGTGGAGTGATGGTGTTTCTGGGGCCAGCAGTGGCTCTAGTCTCAGGGAAGCCCCCATGCTGGGTCTAAGAGCAGATCATGAGGCACTGCACAGCCCTGGCTGCCCCACCTCCAGCCACCTTCTGCTAGAGACATATCATCCCAGGGGACATGGGCTGGAGAGAAGGCAGACAGAAACTTCAGGGACCTGGGCTCTGCCAAGGATAGGCAGCTGACATTTATGGTCATAGCAGTCGGCAACGTCTGTGCTAACCTCTGGGTGGGTATCACCAGGTGGATCTTGCCACCCTCACCCTCACCCTCCTCTAACAGATGAAAAAATGGAGGCTTGCAGCTGTGGGGAGCTCATCGCTCAAAGGCCAGGCAGCTAAGTGCTGGGGTCAGGCTGCCTGCATCCCATGTCTGGCTCTGCTGGTTCCTCTACCCTTCTGCATGTGTGTTTGCAGTAAGTCTGGGCTTTAACTGACTGCTTGATACCATCCCGTCATTTTGAGGATTCGGCGAGATGATGATCCTTGTACCATCTCCGACACATCGTTAGTGCTGAGACACCGAGAGCCTGTGTGTTGGGGGGGNCCCATGCCTGTCTGTGCGGGGACCTCGCGTGTGTCCAGAGAACCAAGGTCCGCGTCGGCTGTGGGTTCTCTCCCAGCTACCTGGGGTGCTCCTTCCTGTCACCAGAGCCTAGACTTCAGATTTTATTTATTTCATTTTTCTGTGTGTTTTGAGTCCTTGCTATGGGGAAAGTGTATGCTTGAGGACTCTTTGTTCTGAGTATCAAGGGACCTTTTTAAATGTCAGCTGAGTTCGGGCTGTTGTGTCTCATAAGCCTCCTCGGGGCTTAAGATGTACTTTCTCCAAGTTTTCATTAGCAGCATCACTCAGTTACGCACATCCATCATATTTTGAGAGTATTTTATAGAATATTCTTACTACGGCGTGTGAATGCATATTGACAATTGTTGGCACTTTTATATATTCCACGATACACTTTTATCTGTTATGGATCCATAATACCAAATGTGTATTAAAAAGCTATATCAAAAGGCAGTTATCCCACGTGCATAAAATGCTCTGACTTAGTCTCTTTAATTTTCTTACTGCAGCTTCTGAAACCCCCACTTCATCCTGATGGACTGCAGTATTTCATTTAAGAGAAGTGCATGGCTGAGAGGGAGTGGAGTGATGGTGTTTCTGGGGCCAGCAGTGGCTCTAGTCTCAGGGAAGCCCCCATGCTGGGTCTAAGAGCAGATCATGAGGCACTGCACAGCCCTGGCTGCCCCACCTCCAGCCACCTTCTGCTAGAGACATATCATCCCAGGGGACATGGGCTGGAGAGAAGGCAGACAGAAACTTCAGGGACCTGGGCTCTGCCAAGGATAGGCAGCTGACATTTATGGTCATAGCAGTCGGCAACGTCTGTGCTAACCTCTGGGTGGGTATCACCAGGTGGATCTTGCCACCCTCACCCTCACCCTCCTCTAACAGATGAAAAAATGGAGGCTTGCAGCTGTGGGGAGCTCATCGCTCAAAGGCCAGGCAGCTAAGTGCTGGGGTCAGGCTGCCTGCATCCCATGTCTGGCTCTGCTGGTTCCTCTACCCTTCTGCATGTGTGTTTGCAGTAAGTCTGGGCTTTAACTGACTGCTTGATACCATCCCGTCATTTTGAGGATTCGGCGAGATGATGATCCTTGTACCATCTCCGACACATCGTTAGTGCTGAGACACCGAGAGCCTGTGTGTTGGGGGGGAGGGGGGGTGGCGGTAGCATGAGGGGCAACTTACCCCCCAACCAGAAATCGCTTCCTTTAGGAGACCCTCATTGTTTCCTTCCTTTTCTGGTTTTCTGAATCATTCGGGGGTTGGGGAGCATTTGGAAGGTCAGTTCTTTGGGCAGGCTTACAGATTGGCTGTGGTTATTATGACAAGGTGGTCATCAGACAGGAAATGGAAATTTGGAGATTTCCTCTAAAAAGAAGACAGCCAGGGACCTCAGGACAGTGCGTGGATGGGCTGTGCTTAGAGTGACCAGCAGGAGCTGTTGAGGTCACCTGTAGTCCTGACTTCCCCATGCAAAACGTGGGTGGTAGGTGTGGAGTTTCTCAGCCAATCACAAAGAGTGATGCACGTGCAAAGGAAAGAATGACGGCAATGACGCTGGAAAGGAAAATGGGCACACGTGCCTGTTAGTTGGGGCTGCAAGGCACAGAATGAGGATCTCCTGCTCAAGACCAGAAAGTGGAAATTCCACTGTGGCTTGTTGTTTGGCATCGTGTATTTTAAAATATAAAATAAACATCTGGTTGTTTGAATGCAAGTGAGATTCCCCTGCTTCCTTCCTTGCACACCACCCTCCCCACCCCCATCTTAATTTCAGCCAAGCTGTGTGTGTAAACACTGTCTTAATTGATTTCAGGTTAGGGGAGTCTGAGAAACATGCTACAATTCAGAGTCCTGTGGTGCTGGACATCTTGAGGCATCTCCAAAAAGCCAACAATAGGTACTTACTTGCCAGCCACCTACTGTGTGCAGGGTCTTGTCAGAGATGGGCTGCAGACAGATGCCAACAAGGCTAGGCCACTGTCCTCAGGGAGCCTCCGAGCAGGGAAGAAACTCCACATGCGGACCAATTCCTACCATTGAGGGGGAGATCAGGGCCCCTGGAGCGAGCAGGGGACTCGAGAGAGGAAGTTCAGGGGAAGGGGCTAGAAGAACCTGGATAATTAAACTTAGGATGAATTTGGTGACGAAGTCACATTTAGTTCCCATTCAGCTCTAATCTTAACGACGCATCTATTTTGAGACTCAGGAAAGGCTTCAATTTGTAAAGTAAATGTTTGGTTGTTTACTAATGATCATATAAACTATTCCGTTGGATCATTGACACTAAATGGCTTCCTCTCCAGTCTCATCCTTAAGCCAGGATCTTTGATGGTTTAGAGAAGAGGGGTCTGGAGTTGGACCACTTGGTTTCAAATGCTAGGCGCCCATTTCCTGCTTCACCTGGGCACACCACTGATTGCTTTCACATCTTGGTTGCTGCACCTGTGAAATGAGAGGACCTACTCATTGGGCTGTGTGAGGACTATTAAATGTGATGACAAAGCCCGTGGATGCCATCCGTTATCCCAGGCTTAAAACAAGGGCAAAGAGTATCTGATTAAAATGTACCTGCTAGAAACAAAAATTACCTTTTTTTTAAAGTGATGCTTGGTCCTTCTTTCCCTTCCAGTTTAGTCAACCACTTTAGAAGGAATTCTGTAGTGAGTAAAGATACTGGCTAATTCTTATGAGGAATTTATGGCCTGCTCAGAACAGTCTGAGTGAGGAAGGGTGGAAGAACATGTCTCTTCAGGTGGGGAGGGAGATCCCTTTGCGTGTAGTCTAAATCCCTCCAGAACAAAATCTAGAATATCTTCTCACAGTGAACCAACCAGTTGACTGGTTCGCGGAACAGGCCGAGACGATCAGGATCCCTCTGTGTTAAGAGTGGGATCTGCTCTGGAGACCACCTCTTCCTCCCTGGTGGCCCCACCTCCTACAGACACGTCTGAAAGAGACAGACTCTGCATCTGCTCCAATTGTCCCAGAAGGTCTGTGGCTGGGATGAGCCGGCCCCTGTCCGTGTCCCAGGCTGCATGTAAAAGGGATATCTTGACAATAAAAATCTTCTTGTCACTGAGACATTCCTCAACTGTTAGCAATCAATTTGGAGGTAGGGGGGTGTGGGGTGGAAATACCAAAGGACATCAAAGAGGGTCTCACTCCCAGACTCTGCTCTGTTTCAAGGCTCCCATAATTTGGGAAGGTTGTATGCTAAATAATTTGTGAGCCTCCAAACACGCAGGTTATTGTTTGTGGACAGATGGTGTATCGCGTTTTATCGCTTTTCCTTCTGTGGGTCCTCATATGTGGGACTGATGTGCATTCTGAAGTCTTTGTCTCCTTGCTAAAATCTCTAATCTAAAACAGGCAATCAAGCACAGAGGCAGGGCTTCAGAAGGCATAATCAGAGTTTTAAAAGCAAAGGGGAGGGGGGAACACCAGAAATCCAAGTGCAGTTATGAGGCAGATGTGTTTGCAGAGAATGCGAGAGGTTATTAGGGTATTAGAAGTGGACAGATGAAAGGGACTCCACTGCGCACAGGGAGAAGGCAGAGGGAGGGCCAGGCTGAGGCGACTGGCACCGGGGCACGCCCAGCGGGGCTGAGCCCCTACCTTCCCCAGGAGCTGGAGCTGGGGTAACGGGGGTCTTTGTCTCCGCAGGCGGCCGTGTTGGGGCCTGGGAGGCCCCATCTTGGAGCTGCGGCTGCCCTTAAGAGTTAAATCATGTTGATCTACAGGAAGGAAATGAAATAGACGAACTCGCTCTTTTCTTCCTACGGATTTTTCTTTTTTATTCTGAAGATAGAATTACTGTTTGTAAGCATCTGAAAGTCATTAGAGGCCCTGCAGTCTGTCAGGTGCCGACGCAAGAAACTGCTGAAACCGAACGGGAGCCTGCACCGAGGGCTGGGAATTTGTCATGTGCTGATGAGCAGTTATAATAATATATGAGCAAATCACAAGCATTCTGCAAATTAATCAAATTTTTTTCCCCTTCTCCCTTGTCTCTGGGAGAGTGGCTTTGCAGGCAGACGTAGGTGAAGCAGTTTTACTCACAGATGGTCGCTCTGGCATCAGATGGAATTTATATAACAGTAATTCTGATTTCCTGCCAAAGTAGCAGTGAACACACCAGGGAGATTGTAGAAGGCGAGTCATGTGGTTTTGCTGAGGTTGTTGTGGGAAGTTGAAGGGGGGAAATCTCAAATTTTCCTCTTTGCCTTTACTGTTTTCGCCTGAAGGGCCAGAAACGGAACGCCATTCTGCCATGGGCGAAATCCGTCACATCTTTTCTTGTGACTTGCGCTGAAAGAGTGCTTCGCAGCTGTTGGGACTGCTGGCGGTGACAGAGCCCCACGCCTCCTGATCCTGGCCCCGCTCCTTACAAGACGGAGAGGGGAGCCGGTTCAGGAGGTGGTCGCACCGCAGGCTGGAAGGAGGCAGGGCTGGCGCCTGGCGCGCTGAGCTCACTTACCCTCCGCTCCCCGTGGCATTGCTAAACCTACAAGGGCTTTTCTTTTCAAGTGTTTTATTAAATGAAGAGTCTAACAACCCTCACTTTAATTACACACGGGCTCCGGGTATAATTCCTCTGGATTTATTCAAGTAGTTGAAAACGATGGTGCTGGTGATTAAACCGATCGTCTTAGTTTAGCAGCTCAAAAAACCCGGGAGCGCGTTGGTGTGTGAGTGTGCGTGCACGTGGGTCCTGGCACGGGGTCCCGGGAGGGCCTGCCTTCAAGCGGACACCCTCTTCTCCCCCTAAACTTCCCTCTCTCGAGGAAACCCTGTCCCTCCCGGGGTGGAGGGGACACGACTGACACTTTGGGGGCCACACTTTGAGCGGCTCTCACGCGAGGTGCCTTCCCTGCGGAGGGAAAATGATACCAAGATGGCGTGTCGGCTGCATTATGCAACGAAGTCCTGCTCCTGTGGGGCTTCTTCCTAATGTAAAGCCCTGCCCATTTGTTTTGGTTTACGTGACTACAGAGAAATAAGTGGATTAGACGGAAACTTTAGCATGCTTCATTGCAGCTGGGTGCCGACATCTGTCATTCCTCAGCCGTATTCTGGATCATGCCAGCCAGAGAAAGCAAAGTCTGACACCTTTGATTTGAGAGAGAGCCTTTTATAGGGGGAAAAAAAGGGAAGAAAAGAGTACCGTGTCCTTTGTGACTTCACAGGAAAAGCCACCTCTCTCCTGTGCTCTGTTTATTTAATTTTATTTTTTGGCATGTGACAACATTAGTGGCGCTTGTAGACCACTGAACGTTGAAAAGTTTGTGTTTCCACCTCCCCTTTTTAGTTTGTTAAATTTTCCATTGTTCATGGTACCAATTTGTTGAATTGGGCATGATAAAATGTAGCTATTTAAAATGTATTCAGTGTGCCCATCTATATGGATATATACTGTGGGTATGGATA
>SJYV01018416.1:596686-676247 GCA_006410875.1 Neotragus pygmaeus
CCTCCCCACCCCCAAAATGTACTGTGTTTACAAAAGATGAGCATGGGTAGAGTGGGTGGTGAGTTGGCCACAGATAACCCTGGACACCAGCCTTTAGTGGATTTGCTGTCTGCAAACGTACAGTGTTCTGTGTTGGGTGACTTGGTGGGTTTGCCCCCCGTCCCTCCGTATCTTTTCCAGGGTGGCACTGTGCATACCACAACCTTGGCACACGCCCAGTTACAACATTGCCCCCTCCCCCTAATATTTAAATTGTCTAATAAAACAGAATCTACAATTAAGGGTTGATGTGTTCATCTTAAGGGACAGAATGGAAAACAGGAAATGATTAAACCAGCAGAGACCACCCACTTGTTTATTTCACTGGGTGTGTATAGGAATGCTATTTATCTTCCCCTGAAAAACCGCAGGAAGTCTTCACCCACTGACCCACCCCACCCAAGGAGGTGAAGCACTGGGTGTTAGACTCAGGCAGTTCTCAGGGGTTGAGAACTGGGGTCCCGGTGCCAGGCAGGTGGCTGCCTCTGGGAAGATCTCGCCAGACTGTTTCAAGATAAACTGTATTTTTACATGAAATCTCTTTGTTCTGAAACATTGGTAATACCTTAAATTTTTTAAAAAATAGCACTGGGGACAAAATAATAAAACTGTGGGGCTTCCCTGGCCATCCAGTGGTTAATATTTCATGCTTCCAGTGCAGGAGTGTGGGCTTGATCCCTGGTTGGGGAACTAAGATCCCACATGGCATAAGGCAAAAAAAAAAAAAAAAATCACTAGAGAAACCAAGGACATAGAAAGCTAAGAATAAAGACAAACTTAAGAAAAATGTGTATGCCTCCAGCTTGTGACTTCTGAGGAGGGCGAGAGCATGTATATCCAGAGCAGTCGTGGACTCCGTGGAGCTGGCCCATGGTCACCTGGGCTCTGTCCCAGCACCACACAGGAAGTGGCATGATTGAGGATGCTAGGGAGGGGCGTGGGGCAAGAAGGCTTGTTCATGGCACCGTGATTGGGAGATGGAGACCCAAGGTGACCCAAGGTGCACCTGGAAATGATTGAGCTCTTGTGAGTCCTTCACAGATGTTGGGAGGAATGCGGCGGCTGGGACTGGGAACCCTGGGGGCCTCCAGAGCCCAGAGCACTTGGATTTTCCTGGTGTGGAAGCCAGGGCAAGGCAGAGGGCATGGTCCGGTTGTGCAGGGAGGGTTCTGCAGGGCCACCTCTTGGGAGGTCGTCTGAAGAAGAATGCCACACTGGGTGGAAGGAAGCAAGGTGGGAGTGTGTTCTTGCAAGACCAGAAGCTGGGAGCAGCCTCTTTAAGGTCAGGGCTGCCACCTCCAGGGTGTCTCTTAGGCCTTCGTGAAGGCAAGAACATGGAGCAGGGCAGAGAGGCACCCAAGGCAGGCCCGAACCCTTCCTAAGAAGCCACCCAAAGGGAGCAACTCCCAGCTTCTGGAATCCATTCTGAGATGTGCATGGCAGGCATCTCCAGCCCCCTAAGGGAAGGGAGAGATCCACCACGCCCGTCACAGGAAGCCATTAGTGAGCAGTCCCCCGACAGAACTCAGTTAAAATGCCTACTTGTGTGGGCCTTTGCTGAGTGCCAGTGGGGCTCTGGCAGCTGGGTCCTGAGAAAGGCTTCAAGGAGCTGAGGCTTTGGTGGGATCTAATTGGAAAGAAATTTGGAGGTTGGCAAATTCCTGGTGGCAATGGCAATAAATATTAGGTAAAACAAGGTTGCACATTGGAAAGTCAGGCTGAGGAGGCAAGATGCTGTGGTCATCAAAGGAAGTCCTCAAAGGCTGGAGAGCCGAGGTGGACGCAAGTACAGAGGGGATCTGGGGACTGGTGTGGTGTGCAGAGCAGGCCCACTGCCTTTTGGTTGTGGGTCTTTCTCTTTGCTGTTTCTGGGGTGGTCTGTTGACCCAGTGAGTCTGATGGTGCCAGGTGTGGGTTCACATGGAGCAGGGCTGGCTGTTACAGCTTCTGCTAAATGCCTAGCATCCACCTTATTGCCGCAGGAACTTCAGAGAACTGCATTTAGCCCAATATTCCTAAGGAGGGGAAGATGTGGATATCAAAAGTGTGAACAGAAGATGCTGCATTGGCACCTTCTATTTTTGTCATCGCTTGAGTACCACCTTAATAATTTTACTTGCTATTTATTAAAAGCGTATCCAACTTTGATTCACTCGTTTTTTTCCTAAGGCTGTTAACCTGAAAGTGGTCAGTTCCGTTCCATCTAAAATCACCCCGGTTAGTGTGGTTTCCAAGTATCCCCTTCCTGGAAATGTTGGGAGAGAAGAGTTTCAGAGGGCGAGGCTTGCTCTGTGACAATAGAGAAGCTGCCAGCCTGTCTGTTCTCTGGCTCCCACCTTGTGTTCTCTCTCTTTGGTCTCTCCTAGCATTTCTTTCAGGATTAAGTGCGCTCACCCAGAGACAAACACTGGGTATTGTTAGAGCATTATTATATTACGCATCTAAAAATCTCCAAAAAAGGAAAATAAGTTCATCGACCCTTTGAAGGTTATTTAATGATAAACATAAATGCTTTCATAAAATCTGGGGAATGATTTAAGATCTCAGATCAATAGTTGCCTGTGAGTGCTGGCGGCCGGGCCTGCGCTGCAATCTGGCTCTCCTGACCACCCAGGCAGGCTGGTGGCTCGCTGAGTGCATAGACAGCCTGGGGCAAACAAATAAACAGAATTTAAGGCAAAATCTGCATGGCGTGGGCCAGAGCATGGGAATGAAGTTGCTAAGGAAGGAGCCACTGTGAGGTCAGCAGGAGGGAAGGGCAGGGTCTCCTGAGGTTGAGTTCTGAGGTCCTGGGTTGGGGGTTGGGGGGAGAAGAGGGGACAGGGCTGAGCTGGAAGGGCCTGGGGAACTCTGACATTCCTGCCAGATGCTCTCTTCTGCAGATACCTCCTGGAATCCAGTCTCGTCTTCTCAGCTTTCATACTAACTGAACTTGAACCTAAAGCTGCAGAGCGGAAGCGAGACAGTGGGTTGAGCCCTGTCTGTAGTCTAAGAGGGAGCTGGTGCAAAGCTGAGTTTTCTGCCTCTCTGGCTTCGTGGGTCCAGACACACATGGAGCCTCTCAGAGCCTCAGTGTCCTTCACTGGCAAGTGGAGTCCTGACACTGGACTCCAGCACCGGCTTTGGAATGACAGTTCCAATTCAAGGCTCTCACATAACAGGCACTTAATAGGAGTATTTTAATATGCAAAACCATATTGAACAAACGCTGATGTAACTCTTCCTATGTGCCACACATTGTGCTAAGCATTTTACAAGTCTTTTCTCCTCGAATCCCCACAACCCGATGAATGAACTATTATTAGGAGTACACACATTTTACATGGGTGAAAAAGCTAAGACCTGGAAAGTTTGAATAGCCAGCTCAAGAGCACGTAACCTGTAGAGACAGGTAAGGTTCGAATCCAGGTGTCTTGCTCAAGAACCCAGGTTCTTCATACTGGACCAGAATACCACGAACACTGTATCCTGGTAGGGCTGCTCCTCCTACTAACATCTAACATTTGTAGGGTACATCAATTACAATTAACGACTTAGTATTGATACACTATTACTAAGTAAAGCCCACATTTTCCTCTTATCCAATGTTCTTTCTGTATTCCAGGACCACGTTTCATTTAGGTGTCAGCTCTCCTAAGGGCCCTCCTAGCTGTGACAGTTTCTCCATATTTCCTGGGTTTTGATGACATGGCTAGATTTGAGACATACTGTATAGAATGTTCCTCGATTGAGATTTCTCTTGGGTGGACTTGGATTGCAGGTTTGGGGGAGGAAAGCCACAGAAATGAAGGGCCTTCTCATCCCATCAAATCAGAGTACATGCTCTCCGCCTGGCCTTGGTCACCTGGCTGAGCTCATGATTGTCGGATGTCTGTCCCTCCAGTTCCCCATAAGAGCTTTCCACACTGCAGTTCTGTGCAGGTCACCATGCAGCCAGCACAAACAAGTGGGAGTTTCAGCCACCTCCTTCAGGGGGAGCACCTGTATAGTAAGTGGTTTGGAATGTGTGAGGCCTCTGTATTTCTCCAAGTAGGTATTTATACATATATGGGGCTTCCCTGGTGGCTCAGTGGTAAAGAATCCGCCTGCCAATGCAGGAGACCTGGGTTCAATTCCTGGGTCAGGAAGATCCCCTGGAGAAGGAAATGGCTACCCATTCCAGTATTCTCGCCTGGGAAATCCCATGGATAGAGGAGCCTGGCAGGCTACAGTCCATGAAAAGTGAAAGTGAAAGTTGCTCAGCTGCATCCGACTCTTTGTGACCCCATGCACGGTAGCCTGCCAGGCTCCTCTGTCCATGGAATTCTCCAAGCATGAGTACTGGAATCGGTAGCCGTTCCTTCCTGCAGGGGATCCTCCTGACCCAGGAATTGAACTGAGGTCTCCTGCATTGCAGGCAGATTCTTTACTGTCTGAGCCACTAGGGAAGCCCTGGGGTCACAGAAACGTCAGACATGATTTAGCAACTAAACAATACCACCACCAGCACATATCTTCTAAGTTTTATTTAGCTGATTGGGTCTTCATTGCTGCACATGGGCTTTCTCTAGTTCTGGCAAGTGGGGGCATACTCTCTAGTTGCGGTGCATGGGCTTCTCACTGCACTAGCTTCTCTTGTTTCGGAACACAAGTTCTAGAGTGCACAGACTTCAGTAGTTGCAGCTTATGGTCTCCAGACCGTGGCATTCAGTAGTCATAGGCTTAGTTACCCCTCGACGCGTGGAAGCTTTTCGAACCAGGGTTCTAACCTGTGTCCCCTACATTGGCAGGTGTATTTTTAGCCACTCGACCAGTGGGGAAGTCCTCTGTGTAGGTATTGATTCAATCATTCGTTTATGTCAGTGTGACTTGCGGGGGCTTATTTTATACGTCGTCATTCACTTCGTTGCTGAAGCTGTTCCAGCTCTGGCCACTGGGGGCTCTCTCACTGGACTGCGTGCTGCTCTGATACCCCCACCAGCTTATGGCTTTGGAGCAATTCCTTACTCTCTGGCACGAAGTGCTTCAGGATCACCGTGTGTATGTATGTTCTGCTCCAGCCCCGGAATTAGCTATTTCCCCGAGAAGCCCTGGCTCCCTTTCTTGAGAATAGAATTAGAAGTCAAGTTCTGGGCTAATTGTCCTTGTTACCACTGGGATGTCATGGGTTCTGGGCCCTCTCCACTGAGAAAAACGAAATATTTGTGTGTAGACTAACCCCTGTATGTACTATGTACCCACATCTCTACTATACACATTAAGCTAAACACAAGTTCACATTGATGTCTCCAGTCTATTACCACATGGATCAAAATTCACTTTTAAAATTGTAAAATATTTTTTTGATAGTGTTTTAAATTAAAACCCAAATCACAGGAAATTTAAAACCTAAAATTATTTATACTAAGGATATTTCAAAGTGTTTTAGCATCTTTGATTAGACGGATGAATATTTTTTTGAAAACTGAAAACATAAATTATGTACCTGATTAGAACCATTCTTGCCTATTTGGAATTAGGGAAATTAAAAAATATATATGGAATGTGTGTTACTGAGAAATGGCTCTTTCTATCAGCTCAGTGCATGTTCTTGTATATTTTTACCCATTTCTTTGCCCCAGCAGAGCATGTTGAAACTTGAAGGATGGCTGGGGTCTTGGGCAGGGATTCCCCAAGCTGGCAGCTTCAGGGTCAGACAGAGCAGCAGCCAGTCAGAGGGAGCAGCAGGTGAGGGCCAAGTGGAGACCAGCACCACCTTGGAGGCCTGGGACCACCCAGCCTGGATTTCTCCCAGGTCCACTGGGCACAGTCCTCCTCTGGGAGGCTGTTTTCAACTTATAAAATCTGCCCCATATGTGGAGCCATTTTCTTTCCTACTAGCATGCAGTTTGCAAAGGTTTTTGTGTGTGTACTAGGTCACTTCAGTCATGTCCAACTCTTTGCAACCCTATGGATTGAAGCCCAGCAGGTTCCTCTGTCCGTGGGATTCTCCATGCAAGAATACTAGAGTCGGTTGCCATGGCCCCCTCCAGGGGATTTTCTCAATGCACGAATCAAACCCGTGTCTCTTACGTCTCCTGCATTGGCAGGCAGGCTCTTTACTGCTAGTGCAAGTGTCCTTAGTTTCAAGGAATCCAAAGGGCTCTGGGTGGTGCAACAGGGGCAGGGCTGGTATTAAGGAGTCTTGTTGGTACTTCCCAAGCCTCATTGCCCTGTGCATGTGAGCTGCCTCTGAGGGCTACTCCCCTCCAGGTCATTACCAGGAACTTTCTAGAAGACAGCACCATGGAGCATGACTGTGGGAGACCTTTCGGTGGTAGTTTAGAAATACTCCATGATCCTGTGCGCCAGAGAGGCTGTTGCAGAAAGGAAAATGAGCGTGTCACAGATGGGTCACCTGTGGGCTGTGGCAGGGCCCGATGCTGCTGGTCCCCAAGATTCTTCCTGGGTCAGCCCGGGTTCTCTCATGCTTTCTGGCTTTCTTAAGGGTCTACACTCACCCAAGGTAGATGTGGATGTGGTCAGGGTTGATCTAGAAGCCATGGCTGCAAAGTTCCTCTTTACCCACTGTCTTTTTCCAGTTATTTCAATGAACAATGAAGGGCACCAGTGAGATTGATCTGAAAAGCTTGCCTGGTGTGAGAGACGGCTTGGCAGTGTGAGGACATGGGGGGATCGCTCCTTTGCTGTCTACCTGTCCCAGGGAGCCCCCTCCCCACCACTTGCATACATGACCGTCTTCTGGACGCCTTTGCTTGTGTTGACCATGGAGCATGAACCGTGATTCTGGAGACTGCTCCTCTCCACCCTAGGATGCCCTTGTTCCAACATCCAGAGTTGTGCCTCTGTCACCCTGTATAGGCCTGGCTCTGGCAAGCAGCATATGTGTCTTTCCTCAAGAATGTTTCTTCTCTCCTGTGAGTCCCCCCGACCTTTGAGCCATCTTTCACCTGGAAACTGGAGCCTTGCTCGAAGCTGGGATGTCCTTCCCTCATGAATGATTGGCCTTCCTCCTCCCACTTGGGTCTCCAGTGGATTGCAACTCTTAAAGTCAGCCTTTAGGCATGTGAGCAACCATTCAGCATGTATTGGGTAGGCCTGTGTCAGGCATGCGGAATAGATGCCCTTCTCAGTGCTGAAAGTGCCACATCACTCCAACAGCAATCTTCTCAGGCTAATGCATGCAGCAGCTGTTCAGTGTGTGCTCCTGGAAGTGGTCTGGGGTCCAGGAGCTGTGTGATGGGAGCTTTGACAGAGAGTTTACAACCGGTAAGTTGTAAGTTGTGGCTTGGTGCCAGCCGTGTGCCCAATGCCAGCCTTTGATGGCAGAGGCCACGGTAGTGCTTGTGTCCATAAAGAGTATGGCGCGTGACACGTGTGCAATATCACACATTATAGTACACACTCCTCCACAGAGGAGTGCACTCTCTCCTGGAGCACCCTTGGGTCCTGATCAAAGACACCCCTTTGTAGAGAATTTCCACAGGTGGTGTGTAGGGAGTGACTGGAGGGAGTAGAGACGTGATTGTCTGTTTTGAGAAAACCCGAAGGTGGAATTCCTGATCAGGACCCAGCTAGCTGTGCCCACCTGACTTTTGACAATTATTTTATCTTGGTTTTCTTATCCGTAAAGTGGGGAGATGTTTCTCCACTATATATCCCCACTGATAGTCATGAGGACCATCGAGGCAATTCCTGTAAATGTGCTCTGATGAACGGGTGTCGGACTGTTTTCTCATCATCCAGCACCAGAGCTTGGTCACTTACCTCACACCCACGCCCCTCTCTGCCATCACGCACCTGAGCAGAAGCCACCAGCGTGGAAAGTCTGGAGCCTCGTGGATGCAGCCCCGGCTCTTCCCTGAATCGAGTTGCCCACAAGTGCAGGGCCGTAATGAATGGATGGTCCCCCAAGGGCAGGCATTTTCCTTTCCTCCTCAGGTACAGGGAAAGAGCAGATATTTCCATCGTAGCAAGTAAGAAAAATATCTCGTTTCCCCACTTTTGCTATAAACAATGTACGGCTTGCTTTCTCCTTACTCCTCTTGACCCTCCACACTGTATACATATTTATATATTATTCATAGTGGATTAAAAATGAATGTGCTCTTTACCACGGCTCTGCGGTGCTGTGACAATACAAATTAACGTATGATGTACTTACGTTTTGCATGGCTGTGATGGGAAATGTTGATGGACTGAGAGAGAGGTGGGAAGCGGGGTGATGTTGGGGGCTCACATCTGGCCACCTCATCAGGCCGAGGTCCTGCCTTCAGATGGGGATGGGGCCTGTTTGGGGCAGCAGACTTGCTGCAGAGCTGGACAGGCCTTCCCCCTTGGAGTGACGTGCAAGCTCCCCAGGGGGTCCTGTGGGCCCCACCCCTGCCCAGCTCCCACCGAGCTCCACCTTCACCACACTGGAAGCACCAGCTTGCAGGCCCCTGCACCCACACAGCCTTTCTGCTTCTGTACTGAGGTCAGGCGAGTCTCTGCCTGGGATAGCACGCTTCTCCTCTTTTCTCTTGGCTGCCTCCCTCTTTCCTTCATCCATCCATCCATTCACCTGTCCTTTTGCTTGAAAAATTCCTGATGGAAATCTGTAACACCCCAAAGTCTCTACTAGNGACAGGCCTTCCCCCTTGGAGTGAGGTGCAAGCTCCCCAGGGGGTCCTGTGGGCCCCACCCCTGCCCAGCTCCCACCGAGCTCCACCTTCACCACACTGGAAGCACCAGCTTGCAGGCCCCTGCACCCACACAGCCTTTCTGCTTCTGTACTGAGGTCAGGCGAGTCTCTGCCTGGGATAGCACGCTTCTCCTCTTTTCTCTTGGCTGCCTCCCTCTTTCCTTCATCCATCCATCCATTCACCTGTCCTTTTGCTTGAAAAATTCCTGATGGAAATCTGTAACACCCCAAAGTCTCTACTAGTAAGAAATATCAATAATCAGAAAACCAAAAAAAAAAAAAAAAAAAAAAAAACCAGCTAAAAGATCGATAACACCAAATGGAAAATATACATTCTCATATATTACTGATAGATGCATAGGGCAGTTTTGCAATAGCTACCAAAATGGCTAATGACTGTATCTTTGACTAACAATTCTACTTTTCTGGGTATACTTGTGAAGTAACCACTNACACCAAACCAGCTAAAGCAAAACCCCACAGTTCCTGAGTCCTGGAGCTGACTGTCTTATGGGGCAGACAACATAACTGTTTGTTGATCTACTCTTGTTGGACACTATTGTGGAAGAGGAGAGTTTGCTGTGATGAACCTCAGTGGGTCTGGGGTCATCAGGGGAAGCCTGAGGCAGCTGCGCTAAGGATGGAATTATAGTACTTCCATGAAGCAGGGGAGGGAGCATTCAGATGCAGGAAATGAGACAAGATTGGGCAGAGGTCCTATGGCAGGAAAGAGAATAAAGCATGTAAAGCATCTGGAGAACAGAGAGGATCCTGCGGTCAGAGGCAGCAGCTCAGTGGCTTTGAGGGCAGAGGCTGGAAGTGCATGCAGGGGCTCATATTCCTCCCGGCTGAGCTCTCGGAGCCCCCAACCCTCTTGACCATCTCCCCCACTGCATGGCCTCAGACTGGCAGCCCTGCACCAGAACAGAATCCTCCAGACACGATATCCTTCCCACGTGGACCTGTGACCACAGCCCAGCCCACATCTGCTGAATTTCACCAAGGGAAATACTACTAACAGCTACTTCCTTGCTAACAACTACTTTTTGGACTCTGAAAGTCTTGCAGATCCCAAAACCCCAGTCAAAAGCAGGAGCCCCAAAGAGAGACTATTTCAGGCTTTGTTCCCCGACTATCTGGGATAAGATCACCTAGGACAGGCAGGTTAGTACAAAACTGGCACAGGGAAGTCTTGTTGAATGAGTGCTTTTGATGAAGAACAAAGCATAGCCTCTCTTGACCAGTCTAACTTAGATAAGGAACAGAATGATAACAAAGAAATCAGCAATTACAGCAATGACAGACAGCTGACATTTGTAGAGCTCTTTGTCATTTACAAGCTTGACATGCTGTCTCCTTTGATATTTACAACAGGATTAGGGTGTCAGTATTCGTATTATTCCCCCATTTCCAAGATGTAGAAACTGAAGCCTTGAGAGATCAAATTCTCGCTCAAGGTCAGACAGAGGGGAACCCGAATCTTGGGTGTTAATGGCCTCTCAGACTCACGAAGGGGTGATGCTATGCTTTGAATGCAAGGTCCCGGTCAGACTCACACTGGCCACTGTGGGGCAGGAGGACACCTGAAATCAAAAATGCAAAACAGAGAGCTCTCTGTGGTCAGGCCTCTGCAGGAAGGGTCTCCTGTGTTCAGAGGGGCCAAAGGCCGCCCTAAAGCAGAGTGCTTCCCTGTGGGGCTGAACTTGAGAAAGGCTAGTGTGTTCATATTCTCCTCAAATGGGGACCTGGCTGGAGTGGGTGCCCTTATTCTTTTAAATTCAATCCAAGAAAGGCTGTTAGACTCAATTCTGTCTTAAAGCCTTTGCTGCTTCTTAGACATTGATGGACAGTAATAGCATCTTCCGGAGAAGGCAATGGCACCCCACTCCAGTACTCTTGCCTGAAAAATCCCATGGACAAAGGAGCCTGGTGGGCTGCAGTCCATGGGGTCGCTAAGAGTCAGGCATGACTGAGCGACTTCACTTTGACTTTCCACTTTCATGCATTGAAGAAGGAAATGGCAACCCACTCCAGTGTTCTTGCCTGGAGAATCCCAGGGATGGGGGAACCCGATGGGCTGCTGTCTATGGGGTCGCACAGAGTCAGACAGGGCTGAAGAGACTTAGCAGCAGCAGCAGTAGCATCTTCATCTCTACCTATAGGCCCAGGTGAATGGCTACCTCCATCTCCGGTGGCACAGGCAGCATGGCTGGTCTTTCTTCTCATTAAAATGTGCCAGATGGAAGTTTGCAGCCTGTCACCCTGAGGGCTTCTCCCCAGGGGATGTGTTGACCTACCTCCATCTGGAGATCTGATTTCCTTGGAGCCCCACATCCACCCTAGCAGGAAAGTAAGAAAGCTCCCCTTGGATTTCCACGGCCCTCTCACTGCCTCTGCCTTCAGGTGGGTCCTTTGTTCTGTCACATGTATTGGAAAAGCACCGTGGAAATTTCAGTGGAGCTCTCAGCTGTGGGGTTTGTTCTGAAAGTATAAGGTATGTTCCCAGACCCAAAGGTAACAGATCACTGAGTTTGTGCCAATACCAGGGACTTCGCATGGACAAATGGTATAGAGAAATTGGAAACTTTTCATCCAGATTTAGCTAGACTGGGAAATGAATCAAGTTTCCAAAAGTGCTTTGCATACCAACAGCTTTCTGTTTGGGAGTAAATGTTCCCATCACCAAAGGATCAACCTTTCACTTACATCCTATTCTCGGGGGAACACAATGCTTTCTTCTGGCCCCATCTCGGCTCCTCACAATCACCTTCCCTCAGGATGGACGTCTCATTTCTTCAAAGCTTTTCTTCCACCTCAGTCTCATGGGAACCTTTCAACAAACCATTTAGAAGGGTGTGTGTGTGTGTGTGTGAATCCTAAAAAATCATATAATTCTTATAGGAATTTTAGAGAATTAGATCTGAGTACTTTCTACACATTTGAAATTTGTTTTAAAGTCAAACCATCCAAGTTCACTCTATTTTAAGTTATTCATCTGAGCTATGGGGTTGATGTTTTTGACATAACAGCCATAAAGCTCAAATATAAGGAGAAAACCTGTGGGACGGAGGCCTTTGGGATCTTCAGGTACTACTATTACCTACAGTGCTTCTATTTAGAAAGTACAATGCAAGATCAAGATTTATCATGGTTCCAGTGTTGTATAGACTTCCTCCTACAAATGTACACATGCATAACATTATACCTTTATATATAACTTTTCAGCTCACCTAAGTTAAAATAAAAACTGCTTCAGTACTAATGGTTTGACCACTAAAGTATCCAAATATGCCAGAATTATTGTATATCTTTGACTCTCCCAAGATACAGATATTCAGATATAACCATAGGATAAAATCATAATTAATATTTAAAATCAGTTGGTGACAAAATTATACTAAATGCTTTTATGCCAAGTTGGCCAATTCAAAAAAAGCTTTTATTGTGAATAAAGGTGATATCTCAGGTTCTCCGTTTGGTTTACCAAGATGCATGTGGTTCCCACAGTGACACAATTTGCAGAGAGGGTGGCTTCCAAAGTTTGTAGCATAGATTCATACAGAAATAATAATAGGAAGTATAATAGGCAACTTTGACAGATGGGAAAAACAGTGGAAGAATGTAGGAACCTGATGAATCACGGTGATCTAAGGTAGAGTTATTAAACAATACCATGGTTTGGTCATTTGCTTCACAATTCTGTAAGACTCTTTGGATTATGGTGCCAAGAGTTTTGATTTTATTTATTTATTTTTAATTATTATTTGGAGTTTTTAGCTCCAAAGTCTTGTCATGATGATTTTCCCCATCTGTAAATTATTGCCATAAAATAAGTGAATTGATGAGTTAGCCCCAGCTGTATCTGAGCCATGGTAATTAGGACGGTGTCACCTTTCCTCTGTAAACCACTGCAGAGCTGCCCTTGGTGGGATCCGAGAAGATAGTCCATTTATGAGAAGCTTTGGGCAAAACTTTAGAAATGTTTCTTAGGCTTCCTGAGGGAAGTCTCAACTCTTCTCTCCGGTTCTCTGAATGAACTTGAGTTGGTTCCTATACCTCTGGCTGCAGACTTGGGCCGTCCTTCCTTCTTTCTCCCACTTAAGAGCTGCCCTACCAGAGAACCTCAAGCCACCTCACTGAGCCCTGGGCATAACTTCATGTCCATAGGGATGACGACTTCATGAGTTGGATGGTTGAGCCTTGGGATCTGTTGGAAACTCACTGACACCCAGCTTAGTGCTGACGAAGATTCACGATCATGGTGGGGAGAATGGGCATGACTTCTATCTCAGTGCCATTGATCAACACCATGACTCTTCCCTTCAGCCTGTGCTTTAACTCCAACATGAAGAAAAGTAGGGCCATATACACTATTCATAAATATCCTAAGTCCACTAGGAACAGAGTCTCAGTTTTCTCCTTCTACACAAACCCAGATTCTTCCCTGTCATCTGTATGTGGGGGGTGACCAAACCCTAAGGATGGGGTTGGATAGCAGGAAGGCAGGAGGCAAACGGTACTCACGAATGCTCCTTTTACTTGATAATTGTGGTCCAGGCCCCTCCTTCGGACAGACTGTGCTCTTCTTGCTGTGGTAGGCCATGTAGAAGGGCCAAGAGCAAGTGTGTTCTACTCTATGGACTTACGCAAGTAGGAAAGTTGATCAAATTCAGTCTTGTGTTAGGTGCAACAATAGAAACAAAAGAAGAGAAAACTCTGTCTGAAAATGTGTAATTCATTCGAAAAAAGGCAAGGGGAAACAGTAAAATAATAACGCAATCCCTGCAAACAGTTCATACCTGCTTGTTCTGTGCCAAGCAAAGGGCTTGGCACCAGTGATGTTAAGATGGCTATGCTTCCTGCCTCAGGAACTCACAGTCTATCATGGCGGCCAATGCACACACACACCACAGTCACACAAAACAGAGCCTTGAAAGGAGAATGGGGTTTGGGTCTGCAGAGAACAGAAGTGATGTCTCAGGGAGAAGGTGGCACAGTCAGAGCATCGGGACCGTCTGCAGAGGCCATCTAATCGTTTGGTTTGGAGTGGGCAAACAGGGGAAGCTCCTGGAGACGGGAGAGGTGTTGGGACTGAGCTGAAAAGGCGAGGGGGTTGGTGGTCATTAAAGATTTGGACAGGGAACTCAGAGCTGAGCTTCTGCTTTAGGTACTCACTCTGATAGACCTGGGGAGGATGGGCAGGAAGTGGGGAAACTGGAAGCAGGACGCTCTCCTGCAGGCTGCCATGTTCATAGTCTAGCATGAGCTGGTGTACACTGGATCAGGCTCAGAAGGGGATTATGGGAAGTAGAAAGATTCAACAGGTAGAATGGATTTGACCTGGGGGCCAACTGGCTAGGAGGGAAGATGGAGAGAGCTAGTTCCCGAAGCCCACTAAGAAAGGAGCAAGAATCTAGTGCTGTGTGCAATTTGGTGTGGAAATGAGTTTCAGTTCCAAACATTTGGTTGCTCTCCAGTTTCTCAAGAACAAGACTGCTTTGCTAAGTAGATACACAGGACTTCTCCAATTATGCTCTAGAAAAAGTGATGAATATGCTGTTCAGATGTTTTCTGGGGTAAACAATTGGGCCCATTTATTTGCTTGTTTATTTTACTGAGCAAATGAAACCCAGCACTGGGTCTTGACCTCTCTGGGTACTGGGTGGGACAGCACTCGTGGGCTTCCAGGAATGGCATATCCACAGCTTCCCAGCATTGGGCAGAACGCATTGTCCAATTAGAACTTCCCAAACTAGATGCTCTATTGGTTCCTAAAGACAGCAGAGATGTGTGCATGTCTGTGGTGCACCAGAACAGAGAAGTGAAGCCTGAAGGAGCAGGTGGATTTTCACAAGAATCCATCTTCTGTTCTTATTTACAGCCTTTCTGGAGAAGTTTGATTCCGGGCGTCACCATTCAAAATTGAACTTTAAAACTAGGCTGGCCTTAATTATCTGAGTGTCCCAGTTCTTGTCTGATACTTTCTGCTGCCTCCTCTTGAAACAGAGCTTCCCAAATTCCTCCAGCTTGGCACTTCCACTCCACCGAAGAGCAAGGCTTGGGGAACATCCCTCTCTCACCCGACCCCAAACACACTTCCTGGTCACGCTTGACTTGTTTATCTGTAGAGTTGGTGGGGCATGAGGAAGGGAAATGGCTTGGAGATGAGTCAGTAGCCCAGATGGAGGGATTTATGGGATTTCTTGGTATGGAGCTAGGGTCACAAAGTCTAGTCCAGGGCTCAAATCCACCTCCTGTCTGTTCTCATACAGCCTGTGGAGCTAAGAATGGTTTTTACATTTTTAAATGGTTGGGAAAAAAAGCCCAACAAGAATAATATTTCATCACATATGAAAATTATATAAAATTCAAATTTCAGTGTCCATAAATAAAGTTTTGAATTTCATCAACAAAAAGTTGGAAATTTATTTCCTCTCTTGTTATATAAGTGTCTACGTCATATCTTTGATCTTGGCCTGCAAAGTCTAAAATCCTTGCTATCTTACTTTTTATAAAAGAATTTCCAGGTGTTGGAACTTTCTTTTCTCTCACCTAGAAAGGCTGAATTAAAAACCCTGGCTAGGATGGAAAGATCTTTTAAATCCTTCTCCAAGTTAATATTATTATTATTTGGCAACTTATTGTTTGAGGCTTTCCTGGAGGCTCAGCAGTAAAGAAGCCACCTGCCAATGCAGGAGACCTGGGTTCAATCCCTGGGTTGGGAAGATCCCCTGGAGAAGGAAATGGCAACCTGCTCCAATATTCTTCCTGGAGAATCCCATGGACAGAGGAGCCTGGTGGGCTACAGTCCACGGGGTTGCAAAAGAGTCAGACAGGACTTAGCAACTAAACTGCAGCTTATTATTTATCCAAGTAAGTTATTACTTATCCAAATTGATACATTGGCTGCATCTGTATTCTTTGCCATTTGACCTTTGCAGGGCAAGGACACTGCTGATATTGTACTGGTAATAATGATCACGGTCCTTTGAGCTCTGGGAGCTGGGGAGGGTACGCAGCAGAACTGACCGGCCACTCTTTCTGCCCGTAGGTCACAGGCCTTTCCAGTGCCGCTACTGTCCCTACAGTGCCTCTCAGAAGGGAAATCTGAAGACCCACGTCCTCTGTGTCCATCGCATGCCTTTTGACAACAGCCAATACCCTGACCGCAGGTTCAAGCGCTCCAGAGTCGACTCGGAGGCTTCTGGGAATTTCGAAGACCCCGCAGCTGTCAAGGCGGGGAGCTCAGCAGAGTTAACGGAGGAAGGCAGCAAGGCCCAGGAGGAGCGCAACTGAGCCAACCAATTCGGAGATTGCAATATTATTTTACACAGTTTTCAGATTATGCATCTGGTAAAAGAGTTTGCTAACTGCATTCCAAGGGGAAAAAATCATGTACAACCCCCCACTAGTGTATAGAACGTTTAAAAATTTTAAAAAGATATCTATATATATATTAAAAAAAAAAAATCCCCAGCCCTTGAAAATGGCTGCTAAACTGTTACCCGGCAACAAGTACTTCCAAACAACGCAGGTGGGAGAAAAGGGATTTCAGAAATGCTTGGTTTCCTCCGAGCTCAAGAAAGCTCGGGGGCCCTTCCAATGCTGGAGTCGCCTATGTCCAAAAATCAAGCTCTTAACTGCAAAANTGGTCAGGAAACTAAGATCCCACAAGCCTCGTGGTGTGGAATAACAATTGGTTGCGAGAAAACTTGAATACCTCTAGGTGAAAAAAATCAGCAACAACAACTGATCATACCATGCGCCACAAACAAAGACTAACTCAAAATGAGTCATAGACCTAAATGTAAAATTTAAGGATTTTAAAAGGATTTTAAAAAACCTTAAAAATATCGAATATCTCACCTCTATCATTAAGCCTTTCCTCTCTCTCTCCACACACACACACACACACACACACACACACACACACAGAGTCTCTCAGTCACATCTGACTCTTTGCGNGTAAAATTTAAGGATTTTAAAAGGATTTTAAAAAACCTTAAAAATATCGAATATCTCACCTCTATCATTAAGCCTTTCCTCTCTCTCTCCACACACACACACACACACACACACACACACACACACAGAGTCTCTCAGTCACATCTGACTCTTTGCGACCCCATGGACTGTAGCCCAGCAGGCTCTTCTGTCCATGGAATTCTCCAGGCAAGAATACTGGAGTGGGTTGCCATTCCCTTCTCCAGAGGATCTTCCCAAGCCAGGGATTGAACCTGGGTCTCCTGCATTATAGGCAGATTCTTGACTAAGCCACTAGGGAAGCCCTTCCGTATCCAACTCTGGGATAATTATCTCTCTCTGTGCTCCCAAAGCACATAGTTCTACACAGTTCAGAACTTACTGTGGTTTGTCATAGCAAGCTCTGTTTGCTTCCACCTAGACTGGACTCAGTCATAGCCCAGACAGTGGCCTGGGCTGGTTCATTTCAGGGTCAATGGTGACCCATGATGGAAGCTTCATGTATGCTTCCTGGTTCCACCTATGTAAATGACCCAAGTTAAAAATCCAGACTTCCTGAATGTTGGTTCAACATAACCACACCTTCTCCCATTTTAGGTTTCTGGAAAGAAACTACTCAAACAATCAAAATTACAGTTGGTTTTAAATGGCAAGCTGTTACCAAGGCTGTCGCCCTAGAATCCTACTCCTGCCTCTCTTCGACTAGAAACTCTTATCTACATTTAAGGAGGAAGCTGCAAAGAGAAAAAACAAGAACTGGTTAGAAATAAGTAAGCCCACGGTGGTAAAAGATTTGACTTCCAATAGACCTTGAGCCTCATTATATGCTCATTGTAATATATTAGCATATGCTAAATGGTACACCCGTGGGTGCCATAACAGTTGACGATTGCTAGAAGAGCCTATACAGGCCTGGAAAGGAGGACCGCATCAGTTCTGGGTCCAAACCACACCCCTATTCTTGCATTACTCAAGAATATCCCTCCCACTCTTTCTGATTCCCTCCACTTTAATTCCATTCTCCTATATATTTGGTGTCTCCACCTGAATTAGGTTGAGAAGTTGATATATATACTAGGTTTCCCCTCATTTTTTTGCCACTGAATAAAGCTTGTGTGTGTGTGTGCCTGTGCGTGTGTGCATGTGCTCAATCATGTCTGACGCTTTGCAACCCCGTGGACTCTTTGCAAGCCCGCCAGGCTCCGCTCCTCTCTCCATGGAATTTTCCATCCAAGAATACTAGAGTGGTTTGCCATTTCCTTCTCCAACAGATGTCCCCGACTCAGGGATCGGACCTGCATCTCCTACACTGGCAGGCAGGTTCTTTACCAGCTGAGCCACCAGGGAAACCTTGAATAAAGCTTATGCTGTTCCATTCTCAGCACTGGTTTCATTTTTGGCTGCACCAGTCAGATGGGGAAAAGAACCTTCCTGGCGGGGGTGAGGTCCCATCCCAGGCTAGGACCCTGGAGGTAGTCTGCTCTGTCAATCAGAGCCAGAATGGTATACCCCTCAAAGCCTTAACACAATGCCTGGCATCGGTGCGCATCCAGTCGAGGTCTACAAAATAAGTGCTTTGGAGCCATAGCTCATGTTAATTCCCGGCCCATGTCCCCTTGGCTCACGCCCTGCAGCTGCAGTGCAGGGGACAATCCCAGCCTCTGACCGCTTCCTGCATAAAGAATCATAGGAGTGTGCCCAGCTGCAGGTAGGCCTGAAAGCGCTAGGGATTTAATGCCTCCAAGAAACAACCCTCAGTCAATGGGAGAGGGGAATCAGGGAATGAAAACCAGCAGCTGGGTTCTCCACAGTCCTCTGAGGGCCCTCTGTGGGACTGAGTCCCAGCGGCCTGCAGCAGCAGCCTGCCCATCACTGGCCCATCACTGCGCTGGTACTGGCTTTCCCCCTTCCTCATTTTAAGCTCCCACTCCTCAAGTGTGTTGGAATTCTCTTAACGAACTACTCACACCCATGTCCTTGTCTCACCAAGAATCTGCTTTTTAAGGGAACTCAAACCAAGGCAGGAGCTACATATAAATGTATAAATGTTCAAAGAAGAAAGGAATATAAATGAACAAATGAGTGAGTAAAATGATGAAGAGATGGAGAAATCTGAGAGCAAACTGTGCCCATTCCACCTCCTTCTCTGGGCTGGTCTGAGACAGAGAGGATGGACGGAAGGCCTTGCAGGTCCTTCCTGAAGTGCAGGCTCCAGTGGACAGTCTCCGTGGACTTGCTGCTGCACTGCCACGAGGTGCCAGGAGGCCTCTGCATCCAGCAGGGGCACCCGAGTGGGTGACTGCCTAGGACCACGGCTTTTAATACATTCTTCTCTGTGGCAGGGCTCCGAACCCTTCCACCCGGAGTCCTGGGGAACTCCAGCCACGATGCTGGAGGCGGTCACCTTGGAGAGGGAAAGCTGTGCTCCGTGCCACAGAAGACCTCGGTGATCTGTGTTGGCAGCCGGGTCTTATAAAAATAACACAAAGGCCCGGATCACTGGGTAAGGGGTGCGGGGAGATGGAGGAGGGGGGAGTGGGTTGAGGATCTGGCCGCACCTCTCCCAGATGGTGCCTGCCCACCCCCACCCATCCTGACACGAGGGGGACAGGAACGCATCACGTACCTGAAGGCGGAAACAGAAGGCTCCACCGAAGATTGGACGCAGAAAGCCAGACGCTGCGCAACAACCAGGCTTCTCCGGGTACCGGCTGTGAGCGCTGCTAAGAATAGAGCCAGGCGGACCGAAACTCTGCGCAAGAGCCTCGGGAACGCTGGAAGCTCTTTCCGCGGCGCTCCACTCTGTCTTCGTGGGCTGGGCTGTGTGGTGGCCTCAGAGTGCCTCTGCCCCCCAACCTTTCTGCAGCAGAACAGTCATTCTCTAGAGCGAAAGGTCCAGCATTTGGAGCAGGGAAATGACCTTCCAGTCGGCGGTGGCAGGCTGGTCACTTTGTAGCCACTGTGATTCCAGTTGCTCTGTATGCACTGAGCGTCTATTGTGTGCATCATCTGTGCAGTGGCGCTGGGAGGGTCACTCGGGAGAGAGAGGACAACCCCTTCCTTGGAGAGTTTGGAGTCTCCTTGGAGGGCCAAACCACCTGATCCGGGGCAGGGCAGGGAAGAGAGGTTGCCAAGGAGGCGGAGGAGGGAACCCAGCGGAGGTCACCTGGAAGGGAGTGAGGAGGGACGCTGCCAGACTCAGGCCGGCGGCCGGAGGAGTAGGACCGGGAGACGCTGCGCCTCGGGCCCTGGGTAGGGAGCGTGGGGAGTGTCCTCAGGCTCAGAGCAGCCGGGCTGTAGGGAGAAAGCTGGGGTGGTGCGGGAATGCTCAGGGGCGGCTTGCTGGGGCGGAGGAGCAGGCCGCGGGGCAGGGGTGGGTCCTGCAGAAGAAGGAGAGGAAGGCTGATGATGCAGGAAGCAGGTGGGCTCCTTGGAGAAAGTTGGGAGGTCAAGGGTGGGGTCAGTGAGCATGAGGTAGGGTTGGCTGGCTGCTTCTTTGGGGTTAATCTGCCTCACTCGTGCTGTCAATCGAGAAGCATCCACAGATACACAGCCTGCGGCCCCGCCCACACTTAGCAGACAGATGCTCTTCTTTTTCTTCTCAGGAAATCCAAAACCTGCTCATTACCTGCAGAAACTGAACTCTTCTCAGAGTTGCCCCGCAAGTCAAATCCTGTGGTTTGAGCAGGACAGGAGCTAAGGGAGTTTGTCGAGGATGGTGATGGACACCAAAGTTTGGCCACGGATGAGCCAGACTCACTGGTCCTCTTAGGAAGGAAGCCTTAGCTGTTCCCAGGGAGCACTGCAGGGGACCACTGTGTGCACCAGAGCAGGCCTGGCCACGGCCCAGGGATGCTGTTCTCTGTGATCGTGTGTGGTTGCTGGACAGAATACCTGCTGGCCGTGGGTCTCTGTAGGGCAGGGACAGGCTGAGGAGCCGCCATGCCTGGTTCTCAGGGTTAGGTATGAGAGTAAGTAAGGACACTGACATTAGTCCAATCTCCAAATTGTTCTCTAAGAGCTTTCTCTGAAATAGACACTTACCCAGGGCTCCTCCTGCCTGGAAGTTCAGACTCTTGGAGGAGATAGAGAAATAAGTGAACATTTTAAAGGAATCCCATCTCAAAGGCTAGCATGAACTGCAGTGATTTTACTGTGATTTCCCCTGACATAGGGCCTCAGGTTTTGCCCACCACCCTTCAACTTCAGGGTCCAAAAGGGTGACCCTCGCTTCACTCATACCCCTCAGCAGCTTCTGGTTGGTAGAATTTAGGAGCTGTAATTCCCATCAGAGTGAACAGGTTGATGTCAGCCTAGCAGACACTGAATGCCTCCTGGGCCAGGTCCACCTGTTCCCCTCCTCTCTGAATTCTGTCTTAGAGCTTCTGACCAGTGTTGGTCTCCTCACCTTGATATCATTTAGAAATTCAGTTTTACATGTTGTTGGTCTTGAGTGTGGACTGTTGCATTTTATTAATTTGAAAACAATTTATTTTTAATGATTCCTGTGGCCTCTGCTTCCTCCCCCAGCTGTGCCCTCAGGGAAGGGCCCTTTGCTCTCTTCTTACTATCGAGAGTAGAACTGAGAACTGCCCTCTGTGGGTACTGTGGGCTGCAGAGCATCACAATTACACATATGGCACTTTCCTTGGGCTAAAGTGGTATTCATGCCTCTGGGGAGTAATCACTGGGCAGTAGATAGTCCTTTCAATGACACCCAAACAATCCCTGGCACCCTGCACAGAACTGATCAGTTCTACTGGCCTGAATTATAAAGGCCCATTACCAAGGTGGAAACAAAATCCCCTCCTTAGAATGTCTTTTCCCTCCTTTTTGTAAACGAGGGCTTTTCACCTGTGGCTGGTCATGGCAGGTGCTCCCATCCCTGCTGTAGAGATGGCTCTTTGTCACCCAAGGCATCACAACTCAGCCCTCATTACCTGCGTCCCCAGGCCCACATGCTTAATCTCTTTGCATGCTCATAAATTAGTGTCCTCAAAGCCAGCCGTCCCAAGAAGCTCTTTCTTGTCTATGCCGCCCCCCAGCAGTAGCCCTTAAAGATTTAGTGTGCGCCCTCCCTTTCTCTTGGAAGCCCTCCTTGGGTCCTGTGGGCTTCATGGTTTCTGCGTCTCTGAGCTCTTCAGTTGCTTCTGATTCAGGCCATAACAGTATGGCCTGCTCCGCACATGATGACAGTTGGCTTGGCTTTAACCAGCCTCTCTGCACTGAAAGTGGAGAAGGCGATGGCACCCCACTCCAGTGCTCTTGCCTGGAAAATCCCATGGACAGAGGAGCCTGGAAGGCTGCAGTCCATGGGGTTGCTGAGGGTCGGACATGACTGAACGACTTCACTTTTCACTTTCATGCACTGGAGAAGGAAATGGCACCCCACTCCAGTGTTCTTGCCTAGAGAATCCCAGGGACAGGGGAGCCTGGTGGGCTGCTGTCTATGGGGTCGCACAGAGTCGGACACGACTGAAGCGACTCAGCAGGAGCAGCAGCAACTGCACTGAAAGAGCTCCGGGGACCCAGCTCTTGCCTCACTCTTCCTGTGCATCCTTGGGGTACCCGGCATGGGAGGAGGGATCAATAAGTGCTTGCTGAGGAGTTGACCAATTGATTGAGAGATGGCTGACCGGCCTCACAGTCTGTGTAGTTCTGTGAATTGGGTGCTCTTTTGGCATTTCCAAGATCAAAAAAGGGCAGGAGAAGGATGAAACTACAGGCAACATGGAAGCAGATCTTCCTACAGGTCTCTCACCCTGCAGCTGTGGGGTCCCGCATTTACGATCCCAAAGCTACAGACCTAGGGACATGGAGCAGTAAATCCTGCCTGTCAACCGCCAATCAGTACCCCCTTTTAGAAAACCTCCTTGCTCAGTATTAGGATCATCATCTAACTGATGACTGCTTTCTATACAAGGGGCCTTAGCATCTCAAATAGCCTTGTGTGGGTCTGAGCAAATAACATGAAATATTGTTATTTTTGCACATTGGCTAACCAGGCTGACTGCTTTAGGACTGCTCATGGCTCCTTCTGGAAGACACAGTCATTAAAGAGAGTATGCGATTTAAAACAGAAATAACAACAGCACAATCTGTTAACGTGCTTACCCTTCGTAGACAGTGGTCGGTGATAAGTCTATATGGGTTGACCATCTGCCTTTTCCTTCCCTATTGTTGGTTTCCTTTCTCCTTCCCTTCCCGGGTGGGAGTTCGTGTTGTCTCACTCTGTGCGTTATCTGTGTGGAAGGCTGGAAACTTATTGTTTCCTTGGACTGACCCAGATTTGCATCCCAACTCTGCCTCATAACTGGTGTGTGACCTTGGCCAGGTGGCTGGCCCTCACCCCTGCAGGTCTGTTGTGAGGAGGCCGGCACCATGTGTCCGCCGTTCTCATGGAGGATGCACTGATGCACGCGCATGTGCGGCGAGCAGTGATAATGGATGGACTCGGCCTTTCGGTTCACTGCAGTATCCCCCAAAGTAGATCATTATTCTGTATGGAATAAATAGTGTTATCGGGCTGATATGCTTAAGGCTAATGAGCCCATGTCTAGCATCTGAGGAGCCAGATAACAAGACATGTTTTTCTCCATTGGCTTCTATTGATGTATTAATTAATGAAATCCAAGATTCCCCTTTGAGCTGGAGGAGTGTTTAAATCACTGCTGAGCTGTATACGTGGTGCGTCCTCCTTCCTGCTCCTCGATGCTGCAGAGGGCTGGGAAGGGAAGCAGGGTCTGCACTCCGGCCTGGCCCAGGTAGGAGGGGAGCAGGTCCAGCCAGGAGGTAAGCCCCTCCTCCGTCGGTAGCCAGGGAGGACCAGCCGAGCAAGGGGGGCATCTTGGTTACAGGCCGGCCTCCTAGCTCAGCTTCTGCTTTCCTCCCATTTCCCCTGGGAGTTCTGTCTTCAAAGGAGCCCCAGGACTCAATGGGCTGTTTTTGTAGTGACTGAAAAACTGCCCAGGAACAAGGCTGTGTGAATCCCGGGCAAGACTGACCCCGGAGTGTTGGTTTGTTTTGAGTGACCCTCTACTACCATGAGTGGCACTATGGGGAAAGTCACAGTGTTGGTACAGACGTGGCTGGGTTCTAGGCCTGCCCCCAGCACTGAGTAGCTGTTTAAATTATGTGTACGTGCTCAGTGGCTTCAGTCTTGTGAGACTCACTGCAACCTATGGACCGTAGCCCATTAGGCTCCCCTGTCCATGGGATTCTCCAGGCAAGAATACTGAATGGAGTGGGTTGCCATGCCTTTCTCCTTAGTCAAGTTATTAAAAATCTGTGTGCCTCCATTTCCTTGTTTATGAAACAGACCTTGCTAATTCTGATGCTAATACATATCCCGAAGGGTGGATGGTGAAGATTACATGACCTAGGATGTATGATGAAGTTCCTGGAATAGGGTGTGCATAGAATAAATAATTATGGGCCACAAGGTCTATTGTTCTTTGTAACAATGATAATGCATCTTATTAAATACAGAATGAGAGAAATAAAATTGGTGTAAAGGTATTTCTTAGAAAAAGGAAATTGCATTATTTTTCATACCTTCTAGTAACTCAGGTTCTCTAATAATCTGACAAGAAGATATCTTAAGGAACCTGCTTCAATATTTAAATTCAGTGTTTGATTAGCACTTTATTTTCCATACAAAATGAGAAAGGCATTTGAAAAAAAGTTTTTGTCAAAGTGGCTTGCACTTCTTTCAACAACTTTGCTGGAAACATTCATTTGTATCTTGGCCACCCAAAGTAACCATATTCCTTTGCCATCTTGGTAACCAGGTGCCCCTATTTTTGTAGCTGAGAGATACCACCCTATATTCCATAGCTAACCAAGTGCCCCCTCTCCTTTGTAGGTAACTATGTACCCACACACTCTGTAAGTAACCAGGCACCCCAAGCCCTATTGATAACCATGTATTTCCACACCCATAGGGAATCATGCATCCCTTTGCCCCATAGGGAACCATGTCCTCATGCACACCAAGTACCCTTGCATCCCAGGCAAGACCTACACTCAAGTGATGGTATCTTTGCAGTCTGCTCTCTCACACGTGAAAAGTCCCAAGACTGCAGGTGTCACCTCGCAGCCTGCGGGAGCAAGGCAGCCTCCGAAGTTCTGTCTTCTAGCTACTGTTGCTCTTCCCTAGGGTTTGGTGTGGCAGAGCCTCTAGGGAGCATGAGGCGGTGGCATGCATTTCTCTGGTCTGTAATCATAGAGTGATGGGCTGTAACCCAACTATGGGAAGCATGTCCCACAGGCCCTGGGCCTCCACCACAAACCTCTGTGTCTCTTCCCTGATTCCCCCACTAACAGTGGACAGAGGGCACTCCCTACATGGTCCTTCACTTCAGGCACCTGCTGCCAAAACAGTGAGGATCAGCGCCTCTCAGCACCCACCACCACAGCCCCCAAACCTTCTTTTTGTTTCTCATTTCACATCTATATACCTAATGTTTTGCAACTCAGACTGTATTTAGAATCAATAACCACTTAGAATTAAAATTTGAGCCGAACTATAAACCATAAAAGCCTCTGATTATTTCATTAGTAATTTGCTAATTGGCATTAGATATTTAATTACACATTCCAAATATTTGATGAATTATTTCAGCTCCGCATAGAAAACCAGTGACGGAAACTACATTCTTCAGGAAACCTAAACTCAGAGGGATAATTCCAAGGAAGCGTTAGTATCTATATGTGTCTTAAATCTGAGCAAGTGGTTTTGCTCTTTCTTTGAAGGCACCTACCCAGGCTGTCGTGAAGTCTAGTCTGGGATCCAGGGCTGTCTGTATCTCTCTCAGGCTCTCTCCATCAAGGCACTTTCTGTTCACCCTTTCCTTGCAGGGACATTATCTTTTCTGCTTTGATCTGCTTCCCACAACATAAGGTGGTTCCCCCCACCTCCTCCTGTAACCCCTTCCAAATCCTCCTGATGGGCTGTTGTTTGACATGGATAAGGAGGAGTCAGGTATTCCCCTCCCCCCACCCCACCTCTCTCCTCCCATCCACCTAGCAGCAGGTCCTGTCTGCATTGGACACCAGGTGGCCCCCACAACCTTCTTAGAATGAATTTGCATTGGATATCACTCTGCCTCAGCTCCCTCCCTTAAGGTGTGGGAGTGCTGTTTCTCTAGAAGGAAAAAAAAAAAGATAATTTCAGTACATGAAAAAATGCACAAATGTTCATTTCTGTTTCTTCTGGGATTCTTCTGACGATAAGTAGGCACTGAATCCATGCAGCCCCCAAAGCGTGTCCTGCTCCTCAAGTCCTGCCTAGGACCTGCCTAGGACCCCAGGACCCCAGTCTACTGGTCCCCAGCCTGATGTACCAAAGTCTCCTTGGGATGATTCACAAGTGATGTAGAAAGATGTGTACTTAAAGCTGAGTGTTTGTTCTCAGCCTGCCCCACCCTCTGCAGACATCAGGTTGTCTCTGGCATGTGGCTAGTCTGAGAGTTATACTGGACCTAAAAGATGCAACAGCACAGACGTTCCCTCACTGCGCTTGCCCTGTGCCAGACCAAGGGGAGAGTAAGATATATTTGGCACATTAAATCCTCAGTTATTCTCATAACAGATTGCGGCAGGAAGCCATATGTGTAATTTCCAATGACCATTGCAGAGAAGGATGCCCAGGGAGGATGAACAGATAACATGGAAGAGAAAACTACATCCCACTCACAATCCTGCAATCCAGACCAGAAGGAAGACATTGGCTCTTAAAGGGCCAGCCATGCCTCCAGTGCAGTGCCTGTGGAGGACATGCCCCGTGGTGTAACCACACGTCCTCTGGCTATATTTCTCAGACGTGGAGAGATATATCCTCAGAAATTAAATCAAGGACCCCAGCAGCCCTTATGTGACAGATGTAAACGCCCATTTCCTCACAGGCAGACTTATTCCAAATTAAGTGCAGTCATTTGGAATATCTGTGCAGGGAGGCACATGAAGCTTGAAGACTGTGGACCTTCCATGTCTGTTGACAAACACTCCTGGAAGGAAGTAGAAGGAACAAAGAGAATCCTGAGTGTCTTGAGCACTGGCCCCAGCTTTTCTCCTAACAAGACCTTTATGTATTGCTTAACTCCTTGGTGCCTCAGCAAGAAAACAGGCATGGTGTGCTCTACCTGTATAGACGGGAATCTACCGGCCATGAGGTCTTGGTCACAAGCGCCGAAGCCCAGGAAGGGTGAGCGGGTGGTGGAAACAGGAGATACTGGCTCATTGAGCCGTTAGCTCTCCCACTCCTTGTCTGGCTGCTGAACTTTAAAATTTATTTGCATTTTAATCAGCCTCTGTTAATAGATATACCAATTTTTAAGAAAAGCTGCTTCAGATCCCTTTGGAAATTGGGTGGGTCTAAAATAAAAACTAATAAAGGAAATTTTCAGTAGAAATCTAGCCATAATGATCAACATAGAGGAGACTTGTTATTCCTCTCTGGACCTGGAGCCACTCTGGAACAGTGATGCTTCCAGAGTGTGAAGTTTGTGCAGTCTCCGAACCCCAGGATGAGTGTTCTGGAGGAGAAGGTGCAAGTCGGCATACAGCAGCCTTAGGGCTGAGTCCAATCTCCAAACCCCAACCCCAGCTCTGATCTGGCCCCCATCCACACCACAGCCCCAGGGCTCCCCAAGAGCATCCTCATCCTGACCCTGCCCACCTCTCTTTCTGCTCAGCATTAGCATTTCCACCACTTCCCTAATCCTTGGAAGAATCAGGTCTCCATGGGCTCAATCAAGATCAATGTTTAACAGCTGAATAAAAGAGAAAATGCCATGGTTCAACTGGAAACAAAGAAGGGGCTATTGGGAGATCTTTATCACCTGGGTTAATCTCAAAGTCAAGGTGTGACAGGTCTGATTAACTGATTAAGCTGATTCACTTTGCCTGGCTTGCTTTCTTCCCCAGCTTCTGCCTTCAACCCTCCAAGACCTTTAGGGCCAAGAGCAGGGGCCATCTCCTATGGGATACCTTTCCCCATCTCCAGCCAGAATGCACCCTAGGGTCACTGGCACTTCCTCCTTGGACACTAATTACCCTTTGAGTAATGCTGGCTTTGTATATGTTCCTTCCTTCCAGGTGACACAACGCCTAAGCTGGATTCCTCTGTGTTTTCCCCACAGCTTAAGGCCTGGCACAGGTTAGGTGCTCAGTAACTGTTTTGGTTTTGAGTGAGTGGGAGGCTGAAATCAATTGCACACACCCGGTTTGGGAGCTGGGGTGGGAGGAGCCCCTTGCATATTAAGGTGCCACTGACGGCATTTTGAGGTTGGCCCTACACAAGATCAATGTAAAAACTTTTGCCTCTGGTCCCAGACATTGTCTGGAAGAAAGTAGTCAGAAGAGAGGCTGGGGAAAAGGCATTTCTGGAAAGAGCAAGGCAAAAAGTCACTGTCCCTTGGAGGGTGAGAGGAACCATGGTCTAGGGGCTGGCCTTCCAATCAGACATGAAGGACAGAGGATGGTGGCTGGTGAGACTGGGAGGTGCTGGGGCAGCTACCCCAGGCCAAACACCATCCAAAGAGACTCTTTACAGGCAGTGTTCCAACTTTGTATCCTTAGCTTTAAGGTCTTTGAAATGCTTTTTCGCCTTGAAGATTGGCACCTGAGATCAGGGGCATGGGTGGTGGGAGAGACCCTTAGGATGGGAGGTTCTAGCGGGTGGGAGAGCATGTAACAGGAGGTCAGTTTCCAGAGGGAGTGTTTTCTGGATTTCAGTTAAAATGCTTGGTTCCAGATCACTGTTGGGTAGTAACCAAATAAGGGGTCACCTGCTCCATGCTCAGTTTCTGAGCATGTGCAAGGCCACTGTATCTAGGGATTTTAACAGACAAGAGTGTAACGTTTTCCTCAGGTTGGGCAAACGCACACACACACACAGGCAGACTTATTCCAAATTAAGTGCAGTCATCTTGGAATATCTGTGCAGGGAGGCACATGAAGCTTGAAGACTATGGGCACTCCATGTCTGTTGACAAACACTCTTGGAAGGAAGTAGAAGGAACAAAGAGAATCCCGAGTGTCCTGAGCAGACTCTACACTCAAACCCTAGGGTTGTGAAGAAGATGAAAAGTTATGATGCGACCTGGTCTCTTAAGACATCCTCCCTGTGTCCCCTTCCCGCACACATGTATAGCTGAATACTGTGTGTCAGACACTGTGCTAGAGGTCAACAAAAAGGCAGCATGTCCCTGCCCTCATGGAACTTTCAGCCTAGTGGGAGAGACCTACACCAGTCAAATAATCTCATTATCAATAAACGAGGACGTTTGCTAGAAAGGACAGAAAAGATGCTGAGCTGAGAAGAGATTGTGGGCTATAATCTGATCCAGGTTTAGGGGAGAGAGAAGTTAGAATAAGCCTGACCAACAGCATTTCAATATAATAGAGGAAAAACATGTAAAAGTGACTGAGTCCACTTCTGCCTTCTAAGGATATGTGTTTATAAGGGGTACGTGTGTGCGTGCCAAGTTGCTTCAGTCGTGTCCAAATCTTTGCGACACTACGGGCTGCAGCCTGCCAGGCTCCTCTGTCCATGGGATTCTCCAGGCAAGAATACTGGAGTGGGTTGTCATGCCCTCCTCTAGGAGATCTTTCCAACCCAGGGATTGAACCCACACCTCCCATAGCTCCTGTATTGCAGGCGTATTCTTTACTGATGAGCCACCAGGGAAGCCCCTTTACAAGGGGTAGGATAGCAGAATTCACATCAACAAAGAAATAACTGTCCCCCTTTTCTGAGGGCTAAAATTTGGAGAAGTTGCCAGTGGTGCGGCTACTGAACTTAAGAACAGGTCTGTATGTATGCAGGTGGTGGACAGTGGGGCCTGGCACTGGGCCTGGGGTCAGAGGGAGAGGGGCTAACTTGCTTCATGTAATGAAGTGCATTTCCTGCTCCAGTAGGCCTTCCTGGCCCAGGGATTGAACCTGTGTCTCCTACATTGCAGGTGGATTCTTTACCTGCTGAGCCGTTAGGGAAGCCCTAATAAAGTACTGGGATTTATAATGAATTCATTTATCTGAATTGCTGGAGTGTTGATGAACTAGGGAGAGAGAGGGCTCCTGGTAATAAGGGAATAGGAAATCCAAGTTTGTGGAAAGGATGAGAGTCTTTGACAGGAGAGAGAAATCTATTATTTATTTTTAAATTCTCTGCTGTGAGGAAGTTCAGAGCCCCGCTCTGGACCTTACTCCCCTCAACCCTATTACTCCTGCATCATTGGTAAAGCACCACCCAAGCTTCTTCCGGGAAGTGATACTGCAGATGGGAGGTGAAAGGGAGCTTAAAGAGAAATGAGAGAGCTTGGCTGACAAGCAGAAGTTGGGTAGAAGCTCCAAGAGTCCAGAAGCTCCTGAATTTGGCTGGAGCCAGAAGTTGGAGTCCTCGGTCATGGGACTCCTGGGAAGGTTTCTGGACTCGCCACAGGTCACGAGGTTGGTGCTGGGGCTGCTGTTGACCTATATTCTGGACTGCATTAAAGTTGAGAACTGGGGATAGAGGGCCTTTTTATTTGTCTGTACAGGACTAACACTACTACTGTAACTGTTCCAAAATCTGAACACTAATCAGATTTTCAAGGGGAGAAACATCAGAATTCCAGGACTGTTTTAAACAAAACCTTTCATTAAATCTGAGTATGTTCAGCAACTGGTGCTAATGGCTAAAAATGATGGACAAGTGGATGTCCTGCTGAACTGCTTTCCTGAAGGGCCGGGACCATTTGTGACTAGCATGAAGAGTGCTGGCATCCCCCCGGTGGGGCTGAGACACTTGAAATCTGCTTGTCTTAAAAGGCTCTAAAAATGGTGCCCCACAGTGTCTGCACACGTGGCTCATGCTCGGCAAATCCTTTGTGCAGACAGAGCAAGGTACACTCTGTTCCTTATCTGAATTTCCACTTGTTCCAAACTAATTAGGAGCATCTTAATAAAGCAACTGTGTCAGGAGTCCGGTGACCCCCTCCACCTCCCCCACCCGCAATCAACTTTGGTAGATCCACCATGGATCAGGGCTGGGGATGCACTTCATCTTGGCATCTGCGGGCTAGCCGTGGTTTCTATTGTCCCCCATGGAGTCCAGAGATAGAGTCCTCCTTTGCAAAACACTGCCCTTGAAAACTGGAAGAATTACTCAGTAGGAGCAATTTACACAGGGCTTTTCGGAAGTGGCGATGTTGCTGTTGTAGGCCAGATAATCTCTCTGTCCTCTGGGCTGCCTGGGGCATTCGTTCGGCAGACTCAGCCTCTACCATCATCAATGCCAGGAGCACCCCCCACCGCTCCCAGAGTGGCAGCCAGAAATATCTCCAGATGTTGGCAGGTCTCCCCTGGGGAGCAAGTCTGCCCCATGGTTGAGAATCATTGATCCAGCAGAGGCAATTCACGAGAATCTGCCCTCAAAGGGCTTAAAATCTGCAATGACAGGTAAACCGGGCGTGTGCGCAGGGGTAGCAAGACGGAGGACCCTGGGGGAGAAAAGTGCCTGCGTCCACAATCTTTAAGAACTCTCCCTCACGATTCTAATTCCAGCCAGTCCTTTCTGCTTTCCTCTTTCCTAAGGACTATATTTCTGAGGTCCCAGGTGACACATTCGACTCATTAAGGCTTCTTAATTCCCACATGAATTATTGCTGGAAGGGTCTGAAGGCCCAGTATCTCGCCTTATTACACCTGTAGTTATGAGCAGTAACTATGGTCTTTATTACAACATTCAGCACCAGCCATTAAATTCGAGGCATGAAAATGATTATTTCACCCCCAAATCCACTTACCACTGGCACACTTCCACGCACGTTCTCATACCAAACCCAGCCTCAGGAGCTTGCCCATCAGAGGTCCTCCCAAATGCCGGGAAGGTCTACTGTGTTCCCTGGTTTACTGAGGCTCCTGTCAATCATTCTTCATGACTGTTCATAGAATCAATTTTTAGATTTCCTTAAGTGTAGGCATTAGCTAATATTTCAATAAATAAAGCAAAAGCTAGCACTGTCACTCCCTCCTGTTTCACCAAAGGATCTTTCTTTTCCCTATAGAAACGCGGTAGGGCTAAAACCTTCCTTGTTTAGCTTGGGGCTAAACACACCCTACACGAAGCAGAAAAATCATCTAATTTTTTCAATGAAAGCCTGTGCCAGTCAAAGACATTCTTAGCTACTCACACTTAAGAGGCATCAAAAATGTACAAATATTGGAATCCTCAGCCTCGACAGGCAAGTTACCATGTACACAATTATGAAAGGGAACCAGATTAAGAGAGAGTGTGCAGAGTGCCTTTGAAATATCGATGAAAACGTGGATGCGGCTTCATTTTAATGTTTTTGATTTCCCCGATAACGAGGAAATTGTCCTCGTTTTCATTGGTAGGCGTTCTTAAAGGTTTTAAAATCTGAATATTAATGCTGCTCCCTTATGCAGTGTATAAATGACTTTTGACAATTCTGGTGGCTCTCGTTCTGAGTCCACTGCTGAAAATGGAAAAAGCAGTGGCCCATGAGTACCCGGGGAAGGTCGGGGATGCTGCAAGGAAGGGAAGAAAGAGAGGAGAAGCATCCTGGCAACAAAATCTTCCTCTCCCACGAAAGAGTTAACAGAAAGAAATAAAATCAGATATGTGTAGCCTCCAGACGTCCATTAAAGTGCAGAATGCTGTTTTCTATCACAGATTATATGCCAGATGTTCAAACTATCTCTAATCATTGCAGATGTAATGGAGTAGAATGTTGCAGTTTGTGAGTTTACTGGCATTAATCCTATATACTGCACAAGGGAAAAGATTTTAAATATATAATTATATCTCATTAATACTCAGGTTTTATTTCCTTTCAATGGAACAGGACTTATTAAAGCAACCATTTACCGCATGTTTTCTTTCAGTATTTGGCCCTGGCATCATCCTGTGTGCATTCGACGTGTAAATATGTACTAACCTGGGTGCACAAAAACACCCAGGGAAGGTTGTGAGTCCGCTGGTACCCAAATTCACTTTTATATGCATGAGATGTTTTTATATTGTAAATTGATAAGAGGGACTTAACTGCATGCATTCTGAGTTGCTACTTGGGTTTTCTTCATGCCGGAAATATTTGTATTTCTTAATTTGAAAGGAAATTGCCTGTGCTCCAGCTTTTTATGGCTTGTTGGGAGAAGGTGCACCCTGGGCTCCAGAGAGGCGCTTCGTGGGTGTGGCTGAGAGCAGAAACACTGCTTGGAGCCCATGTTCTCCCAGGCCCTCACAGGATGCACTAAAGGACCACGAAAGTTGTTTTTTTTGTTTTTATTTTTCCCCAGAGAATCGCCAGGATTAGGATGTATCTCCAGAGTGATCTGGGCTGAAGAATAAGGAAATTCCCTTCTGAGCACCTCCAGTTTCCCCCCTCTCAAATGAAATGACACCTTTTTCAGCAACCCACTAAATTGCCTTCAGACGTGGAGTGCTAGCACTAAGCCCCTCCAGCTGACAGCCAGCCTCCTCCTTGCTGGGCACACTCACAGTGGTGTCTCTCTCTACCTGCTTCCCGCTGCAGCAGCAGCTGTCCTCTCTCGCCTTCTCCCTGTGAGTTCAGCATCCTCTCCGCTCCAAGAGGTGGATTTCCTCAGCCAGGACCAAGGTGATCCCAAGAGGGTTGGATGCACATACCCTGAGCTGGGAAATGCTGGGAGCTTGATTCTTCATAAGCGGAGAGGCTGAGTATTCAGGAACCCTACTTTTCCTTTGGACTAACTCTTAATTCACATGCAGTGATTTATTGGATTATTCTAGTAGTGGATTTCCAGACCGGCAGGGCCATATCCACCTTGGTCTTCGAATCCCTCACGCCCAAAACGGTGCCTGATACATAATGGGCTTTTCCTACCTCTTTCTTAAATGAGAGAGTAAAAGAATAAATTAATGGAGAGTGATGGCCTTTTGGGAAAAGCTGGGTGGGGCTGACAATTTAATACGATGTCCTTAGCTATGACTTTTGGCGTGGAAAAGAGTTTGATGGATTCTGCAGTAATGAGATTGACGAGGCAGATGGTCGCTGCCAGGAATTCAGCAAAGGCCAGGGTGACAGAGAGCCGACAGCTCTGTCAGATCCGGGTGCTAGGAGCCGTGGGAGCTCAGTCATGCTTCTAGTGCCTCAGGAGTTAGAGGATGGTTGGGTGGAGGACCTTCGAGGTGCAAGCCTGAGGTCGAGTGGCTGGAGATGGCTGGGCGCACCTGGAGGGCACGGAAAGTCCCAGAGGGGTGTTGCGGGACAAAGCAGATGTAGCTGCAATAAACGGGGAAGGGGGTTGGGAGGAGGAGAGGGGAGGGGTCCACGGGTGTCTCTTAAATGATCTAGCTCATCAGACTCTTCGGACTTCTGGCTTTGTCGTTTTGTTTCTTAAATATTTATTTCTAGATCCTGCCAATTGGATGGACAGTCTCAACTCTNATCTTTAAGAACTCTCCCTCACGATTCTAATTCCAGCCAGTCCTTTCTGCTTTCCTCTTTCCTAAGGACTATATTTCTGAGGTCCCAGGTGACACATTCGACTCATTAAGGCTTCTTAATTCCCACATGAATTATTGCTGGAAGGGTCTGAAGGCCCAGTATCTCGCCTTATTACACCTGTAGTTATGAGCAGTAACTATGGTCTTTATTACAACATTCAGCACCAGCCATTAAATTCGAGGCATGAAAATGATTATTTCACCCCCAAATCCACTTACCACTGGCACACTTCCACGCACGTTCTCATACCAAACCCAGCCTCAGGAGCTTGCCCATCAGAGGTCCTCCCAAATGCCGGGAAGGTCTACTGTGTTCCCTGGTTTACTGAGGCTCCTGTCAATCATTCTTCATGACTGTTCATAGAATCAATTTTTAGATTTCCTTAAGTGTAGGCATTAGCTAATATTTCAATAAATAAAGCAAAAGCTAGCACTGTCACTCCCTCCTGTTTCACCAAAGGATCTTTCTTTTCCCTATAGAAACGCGGTAGGGCTAAAACCTTCCTTGTTTAGCTTGGGGCTAAACACACCCTACACGAAGCAGAAAAATCATCTAATTTTTTCAATGAAAGCCTGTGCCAGTCAAAGACATTCTTAGCTACTCACACTTAAGAGGCATCAAAAATGTACAAATATTGGAATCCTCAGCCTCGACAGGCAAGTTACCATGTACACAATTATGAAAGGGAACCAGATTAAGAGAGAGTGTGCAGAGTGCCTTTGAAATATCGATGAAAACGTGGATGCGGCTTCATTTTAATGTTTTTGATTTCCCCGATAACGAGGAAATTGTCCTCGTTTTCATTGGTAGACGTTCTTAAAGGTTTTAAAATCTGAATATTAATGCTGCTCCCTTATGCAGTGTATAAATGACTTTTGACAATTCTGGTGGCTCTCGTTCTGAGTCCACTGCTGAAAATGGAAAAAGCAGTGGCCCATGAGTACCCGGGGAAGGTCGGGGATGCTGCAAGGAAGGGAAGAAAGAGAGGAGAAGCATCCTGGCAACAAAATCTTCCTCTCCCACGAAAGAGTTAACAGAAAGAAATAAAATCAGATATGTGTAGCCTCCAGACGTCCATTAAAGTGCAGAATGCTGTTTTCTATCACAGATTATATGCCAGATGTTCAAACTATCTCTAATCATTGCAGATGTAATGGAGTAGAATGTTGCAGTTTGTGAGTTTACTGGCATTAATCCTATATACTGCACAAGGGAAAAGATTTTAAATATATAATTATATCTCATTAATACTCAGGTTTTATTTCCTTTCAATGGAACAGGACTTATTAAAGCAACCATTTACCGCATGTTTTCTTTCAGTATTTGGCCCTGGCATCATCCTGTGTGCATTCGACGTGTAAATATGTACTAACCTGGGTGCACAAAAACACCCAGGGAAGGTTGTGAGTCCGCTGGTACCCAAATTCACTTTTATATGCATGAGATGTTTTTATATTGTAAATTGATAAGAGGGACTTAACTGCATGCATTCTGAGTTGCTACTTGGGTTTTCTTCATGCCGGAAATATTTGTATTTCTTAATTTGAAAGGAAATTGCCTGTGCTCCAGCTTTTTATGGCTTGTTGGGAGAAGGTGCACCCTGGGCTCCAGAGAGGCGCTTCGTGGGTGTGGCTGAGAGCAGAAACACTGCTTGGAGCCCATGTTCTCCCAGGCCCTCACAGGATGCACTAAAGGACCACGAAAGTTGTTTTTTTTGTTTTTATTTTTCCCCAGAGAATCGCCAGGATTAGGATGTATCTCCAGAGTGATCTGGGCTGAAGAATAAGGAAATTCCCTTCTGAGCACCTCCAGTTTCCCCCCTCTCAAATGAAATGACACCTTTTTCAGCAACCCACTAAATTGCCTTCAGACGTGGAGTGCTAGCACTAAGCCCCTCCAGCTGACAGCCAGCCTCCTCCTTGCTGGGCACACTCACAGTGGTGTCTCTCTCTACCTGCTTCCCGCTGCAGCAGCAGCTGTCCTCTCTCGCCTTCTCCCTGTGAGTTCAGCATCCTCTCCGCTCCAAGAGGTGGATTTCCTCAGCCAGGACCAAGGTGATCCCAAGAGGGTTGGATGCACATACCCTGAGCTGGGAAATGCTGGGAGCTTGATTCTTCATAAGCGGAGAGGCTGAGTATTCAGGAACCCTACTTTTCCTTTGGACTAACTCTTAATTCACATGCAGTGATTTATTGGATTATTCTAGTAGTGGATTTCCAGACCGGCAGGGCCATATCCACCTTGGTCTTCGAATCCCTCATGCCCAAAACGGTGCCTGATACATAATGAGCTTTTCCTACCTCTTTCTTAAATGAGAGAGTAAAAGAATAAATTAATGGAGAGTGATGGCCTTTTGGGAAAAGCTGGGTGGGGCTGACAATTTAATACGATGTCCTTAGCTATGACTTTTGGCGTGGAAAAGAGTTTGATGGATTCTGCAGTAATGAGATTGACGAGGCAGATGGTCGCTGCCAGGAATTCAGCAAAGGCCAGGGTGACAGAGAGCCGACAGCTCTGTCAGATCCGGGTGCTAGGAGCCGTGGGAGCTCAGTCATGCTTCTAGTGCCTCAGGAGTTAGAGGATGGTTGGGTGGAGGACCTTCGAGGTGCAAGCCTGAGGTCGAGTGGCTGGAGATGGCTGGGCGCACCTGGAGGGCACGGAAAGTCCCAGAGGGGTGTTGCGGGACAAAGCAGATGTAGCTGCAATAAACGGGGAAGGGGGTTGGGAGGAGGAGAGGGGAGGGGTCCACGGGTGTCTCTTAAATGATCTAGCTCATCAGACTCTTCGGACTTCTGGCTTTGTCGTTTTGTTTCTTAAATATTTATTTCTAGATCCTGCCAATTGGATGGACAGTCTCAACTCTCTCTCTCTTTTGCTTCTCTCTCTCTCTCCTTCTCCATTCCTGTAGGATACTAAGACCAATGGGGGGAGGGGAACAACTGGGTATTTGGCTCTGGAGAGAGAGCTCGAATGGGCACACCCAGAGCATTACATGGAGACAGTGTTATATGGAGAGAAATGTCCAGGTTAGAATCATGTTAGAGAAGGAGTTGGTGGGGGTGGGATGGAGCAGCTCATCTGCCTCTCTTCTGTTTTAAAGGCCTGCAGATGTTAGAGCTCCAAGGCCAGGAGTGGGGCCAGGGCTGGGGAGGAGGTGGAATCAGTGTGGGAGCTCCAGGGGAGGTCAGGCAAGCCGAGCAAGGCAGGCGATCCCCTGGCTTCCCCCAGCCCCCCCGGCCCCCAGGGCTGGGAGTCAATCTTGAGGACTTGAGCTGGAGGAGAACAGCTGTCAGGTCCAGAGGGCAGGGGTCATGCTGGGGTGAGGAGAATGACAAGTGGGGGAGCTTCCTCTGGGAACAAGACCAGGGGGATAAAGAAGACAATGAAAAGGTGGAATGGAAGAGAGTCATGTCAAAGCAGACAACCGAAGAGCTCTACTGGTCAGGGACTGAAAAGAAAGTTTCTACAGGAAACTGAGGAATCCAGCAGTCTCGTAGGGTAGGCTCATGCCTTTCAAGGGAGGATGGCTGCTGCTGCTGCTAGGTCACTTCAGTCGTGTCCGACTCTGTGTGACCCCATAGACGGCAGCCCACCAGGCTCCCCCCTCCCTGGGATTCTCCAGGCGAGAACACTGGAGTGGGTTGCCATTTCCTTCTCCAATGCGTGAAAGTGAAAAGTGAAAGTGAAGTCGCTCAGTCGTGTCTGACCCTCAGTGACCCCACGGACAGCAGCCTACCAGGCTCCTCCGTCCATGGGATTTTCCAGGCAAGAGTACTGGAGTGGGTTGCCTGCTTTCCAGATCGCAAACCCTCTGTATGCCCTCAAGCGTGATGTGGCTGAGGCTTTGTGGACAGAAAAAGGCAAATATATACCCAAGATATGTGTCTGTTCCTGTCAGAAGGAATTGCCAGAGTTTCCAGGGCAGAAGCAGGCTGATGTGGTCAGCTTCCTGCCCTCTGGCTGGTGGGTTTCCTCAGGAGGTGGCCCTGTATCTGCGTCTCTGGTTCTGCTACTGCTGGTCAGGCTGGTCGGGTGCGGCTGTGGCAGGAGCTTTGGTGAATGGAAAACTGCGCATGCCCTCTGTCCCTGCCGCTGTGCCTCTGCTGTTCACACTGCGCCTTCTCAGCACTGGGTGGCTGGTGAGAGGCTGGCTGATGCCGGCTGGCCCTGCACTTTGTTTGCTTGGCTTGAGTGTACTTTGTATGGTAGAAACTCTCTGGCAAATATTAATATGATATGAAGGTCTTCGTGTTCACTTCTACGTTTGGGTGAATCCATGTGCTGCTACCCCAAACCTTGTAACCCTGTTCTTCTGTTTTTAAATGTAGGTTTCATTATTATTCAAGGTGTGGTGAGGCCAATAGATCAGATGACTGTTACTGAAAAGAGTTCCCAAGAGAAGGGGGCTTGCCACACCATGTGGGGTTACTTGGGGGAAGTTTCACGGTCAGCCAGGAGGCAAAAGGTTGAGGGGAAAGTTTGGGTGAGTCTTTATCATGGTTTCCATGGAAAGCGACTTGCAAGGCAGGGGAAGCAAGTGAAGCAGGTTTAGGATTGGCTAGTTTGAATAATTTTAGCAAACTCCATTGTGTAGGCACTGCCTGTAGCTTGTTTGGTATCTAGCCCTGGAGTGATTAGGGCAGGGGAATATTGGCCCCAGAGGGTAAGAGACCTGTGAAAGCCGGGTAAAGAAGGGGGTGGGGGTAGGCTTTGGATTGGTTGGTTTATGTATGAAAAGTATGCTCAAAGGGAAATTATTTGCTTTTTCTAGGGATTAGCCAGCCTGAGGGTCTCTCTTAGGCAGAACAAAGTTCCCATCTCATCATATAAAAGCAATATAAATTATATATATATATATATATATCAGGAAGATCCCCTGGAGAAGGAAATGGCTACCCACTGCAGTATTCTTGCTTGGAGAATTTCATGGACAGAGGAGCCTCGTGAGCTACAGTTCATGGGGTTGCAGAGTTGGTCATGGCTGAGTGACTACACACACTAATATACTAATGGATCTCATTCTGGGCCCCTGACCATTTAGACTGGCTATTTTCTGCTGCCCATGTGTCCATATATATTCTGATCTTTGTCCATATAAAGTAGTTGACCAGGTACACTGCATAAGCTGTCCATTGAGAGAATTTCTCCTCACCACTGTCTTTCAGAGTCACTGCTGACTCTTTTCAGAGTCACTGTCCCTACTTCTAAGTAGCACTGGGTATAGAGTAGCTGCTGTCCATTGTTATCCACATACTGAGATGAACCGCCCATGAACCAAGCCTGAGCTTTTCCTTCCTCTGTCAGATGCCCGTAAGGGCTCCCCTAAAGTCAGAGGGTGAGCTCAGGAGAGTATAAGGGTAGTGAATGATGTGGGGGTCGGAGCTACCTAATCATACAACTTGTTTGTGTCCTCTGGCCCTGCTGTGCTAGGTTCTGGATTAGCCACTTCCACAATCCCTGGATTACTGCTGGGCTCCCCTTTCTCTTCTAAATGCCGTTTGAAGCTAGTAGATTTTCATGTTACTTGGTATATAGGTAAGAGCAGTATTTCCAGATGTGTAAGATGCAAAGATTCTAGAACAAGGCACTGTGTGTGCTTCTTTCCTTTTGGTGGAAGCTCTAGTTTATCTTCCCTGGCTCAGGGGTTAAAGCATCTGCCCGGAATGCGGGAGGCCCAGGTTCGATCCCTGGGTCGGGAAGATCCCCTGGAGAAGGAAATGGCAACCCACTCCAGTACTCTTGCCTGGAGAATCCCATGAAGGGAGAAGCCTGGTAGGCTACAGTCCATGGGGTCGCAAAGAGTCGGACACGACTGAGTGACTTCACTTACAGTTTATCTTTTACAATGTAAAGGATGTTCTGTCGTGTCTTTTACAGCTCAACTCCTAAGCCTATACTCTAATATAAAATTTTAAAAAAATGCAAGGACACTGAGTCTTGGAAGGAGGTTTTCTCCCCCACCTCTGGAATACATGTGTATTACCAAAACCTCCAAACTCTGTTGGATATGATTAGCATGATGTCATTGACATAGGGGATCAGTGGGATGTTTTGTGAGACCTCCTGATGGTTCAGATCACTTTGACTATATTATGACTGAGTGTTAAAAGAGGAGTAGGGAAACCTGTAAATGTTTGCTGTTGTTCTTTCCAGAATGATTTCTGATCTTTTTTTCTGATGTGATGGAAAATAATACATTCACTAAATCAAAGGCTGCAACCGTGTTCTTGAGGTCATATCGATCTACTCTAGCGAAGATACTGCATCTGATAAGGGAGCTGCATTTTAGGCACCTGCTTGGTTGAGTTTGAGGAGTCCATGGTCATTTTCCAAGATTCACCTGCTTTTTGCACAAGGGCTACACTAGTGAGCTAAATGGAGATGTGATGGGAATCATCACCCTTGCATCTCTTAGATCTTTAAAAGGAGCTCAGATTTCTATCACCCTGGGATACAATATTACTATTTAAATTCTGTCTTGATTTAGGGGGATTATGTAGGCTTCCACTTGGATGCTGGTCCCCATTAAGGCAGCTGTTGCTCCACAGGAAAAGACTCCGTGTGTCAATTTCCCAGTATGTCTATACTGATGTTCCATCCAGTGAAGCCACTGTGAGGAAGACTTTGGCCAGAGCGCCACTGATCACATGTTTCCCCTATATCTCCTTCTACCAGAAGACTGTGATAAATCTTTGGGCCTCTGGGTATTGATGTCAATTGAATTCNATGTCTATACTGATGTTCCATCCAGTGAAGCCACTGTGAGGAAGACTTTGGCCAGAGCGCCACTGATCACATGTTTCCCCTATATCTCCTTCTACCAGAAGACTGTGATAAATCTTTGGGCCTCTGGGTATTGATGTCAATTGAATTCCTGTGTCCAACAGTCTTAAAAATAGTTGGTTGCTTCCCTTTTCTTAGGGCACAGGGCAACTCTCTCTGGGGAAGGATTCAGAGAACTATTATTGGGTATACTTGCCATGGTATTGTAGGATCCCCCCTTGTGGGGGCATAGACTTTTATCCATTGAGTGGAATCCAGGTCTAAAAGTTGGACAGGGAATCACGGCTTTTTGTTGGGNTGGGGAAGGATTCAGAGAACTATTATTGGGTATACTTGCCATGGTATTGTAGGATCCCCCCTTGTGGGGGCATAGACTTTTATCCATTGAGTGGAATCCAGGTCTAAAAGTTGGACAGGGAATCACGGCTTTTTGTTGGGGCAACCACCCTCAATCTCTTTACCATTCCCCTTTGGTTTTTTGATTTGTGTGTGTATGTGTGTGTTTTGTTGTCATTGTTGTTGTACAAATTGAGTAGTATCCTTGTTGGCTGCTCTATTTTTCCTCCAGGAACACCGTGTTCTATTAACCATCTTGATAATGCTCTGCAGATCAGTGGTCCTCTGACCTTGCACTTACTATAATAGTTACGTCCTCCTGGCTTCTGGCGATGAAGTGCCACATAATGACTCTTCCCCTATGGGTTCAGTGTTTTTCCCGTTGTCTCCATTGCCCAGTTCTGTAACAGCCTCCTCTACCACTATCTGTGGTCTGCAGAGGGGAATTATTATTGAACTTCACAAAGATCCTGTGCACCTCCCGCCAGTGCATTCTATTAGACCTTTTGTGAATGAGATCCTTTCTAGACTTTCCCATGGAGCATAATCATCTGGGTTTTTGGCCTTCCAGGGTTCATCCATCCTGGCATGACTAGATCCTTTNATTATTATTGAACTTCACAAAGATCCTGTGCACCTCCCGCCAGTGCATTCTATTAGACCTTTTGTGAATGAGATCCTTTCTAGACTTTCCCATGGAGCATAATCATCTGGGTTTTTGGCCTTCCAGGGTTCATCCATCCTGGCATGACTAGATCCTTTAAATTCCTTCTGTGCTATCGGCTGTGGTAATTCTGGTATTTAGTGTGGCTCTTTGCATCTTCCATGCTCCCAGAAGACATCTTAGTAGCACATTTCTTCATCTCCTTGGTTTTTGCCAAGGTTTCAAATCTTGTATTCTGAAAAAGTGCTCCCAAATGAACAAACTGCATCTACTTCAACCTCTTGTTTTGGTTCCCTTGCTCAAGCACTATCAGTGTCCACATCTGTATCTAACCTGGCTCTAACAGGTATATCCTGGAAGGATCTTATAGTGCCTTTTAGGTGCACCACTTTTTCTCTTATCAGATCCAGCATGAGCCCAGCTGGCTTTTGTTGTAATTTAATCCTAGTGCAGGAGTAGGGGATGTAGAGGTTAGTGTTGGTGTGGGCAAGGACTTCACATTGCCTGCAAGCAAGGGGAGGAGTTGGCTTCCCTGGTAGCTCAGATGGTAAAGAATCTGCCTGCAATGCAGGAGACTGGGGTTGGATCCCAGGGTACAGAAGATCCCCTGGAGAAGAGAATGGCTACCCACTCCAGTATTCCTCTCTGGAGAATTCCATGGACAGAGAACCCGGTGGGCTATAGTCCATGGGGTCGTGAAGAGTTGGGCATGACTGAGTGACTAACTCTTAACACTTAAGAGAGGTTACCTCCTGATAGGAAGAGACGGCCACTCCGCAGGTGCAGACAGTTCTGAGGAATCTGGAGATTTATGATTTTCCAAGGCATTCTTCTGATGTCTCCATCCCAGTGTCAGAGTCTAATTTTTTCTCAATTAGGACCTCAGTTAAGCATAGCAGATCCACCAGATTGGAAACTGGGAGTATAACCTTCTAGGAAGTTTAGCCATTCTAAAGTGTCTATCCAAGTCCTGGTCCTCGCCCCTCTATCCACCTGCTGCAAGAGATGAGGGCCCATGTGTATGTTTCCAAAGAGGTCCACGGCTTCACAGTAGCTTTTAAGTGGCAATGGATTGCTCTTATCTCTTCATTATCTTTTTCCAAATGACAATCCAGTTTAGCTGGATTCTATCATTCTTTCGGTTATTTCCCTCATATTTCCCAGCTACCAAATACACTGTGCCAGCAAACATACTTCCTCGGGAAACATATCATCACCATCAGCACCTATGAAAGCTTTAACAGATGAGCCGACACCTACCAGGAGTATGTGGTCTCTATGGCTAGTGGAGTAGAGACTGAGCGATCCAGCTTCAAAACCCTGCCTCAGCACGTGCTTCCTCTTGGACTACTCCTGCTTGTGGTTGTCACAGGTTGGGTTTTCTCAGAAGCAGACTCTGAGATGGCATTTAGTGTGCCTGATGCTTATGAAAGTGTGCATTTGGTCTAAACAGCTGCAGAAGGAAGGGAGGGGAAGCACGATGAAGCCACGGGAGAAGTCAGGCTGTAGCCAGGCAGAACGGCCACCTGTGCGGAGTTTCAGAGCTGCAAGAGCCATTAAGAGTTGAGCTAGGGGACTTCCTGGTGGCCCAGTGGTTAAGCCTTTGCCTTCCAATGCAAGGGGTACAGGTTCGATCCCTGGTTGGGGAGCTAAGATCCCACCTGCCTGGTGGCCAAAAAACAATACATAAAGCAGATGCAATATTGTTAAGCCTTTGCCTTCCAATGCAAGGGGTGCAGTTTCGATCCCTGGTCGGGGAGCTAAGATCCTACCTACCTCGTGGCCAAAAGACAATACATAAAGCAGATACAATATTGTAACAAATTAAATAAAGACTTGAAAGAAAAAAAAGAGTTGAGCTGAGATGGCCAGGTTTTCCTACCTCTGTAGTCATCAGTCTCGGAATGTGGGATGCTTGGGTAGGGGTGTGACCTTGGGTGAGGCAATTCCAGAAGAAGCTGACAGGTGAAAGCCACCTGCTGACTATACTCCCAACGTCTCGGACACAAATGCTTCACTGAAAGGAGATCTGGACACATCATGGTGTCCTCCACAGTACAGGTTTTTGTTGCTTTTACTGCTACGGTTGTTTCTCTCTCCCACACCTGAAGACAATACCAAACACAGAGCAGGCACTTGCTAATGGATATTGTTAAATAAATGGACCTAGGCAGAATGTTTCTAGAGCATGTTTATAGGAACTGGTTCTGTGCTGAGTAATAGTTGGGGTTCACTGAATTGTGGTTGATTGAACAGTGAAGTCAGGGCCTGTCAGGTCAGACAGCCCTTGGCCTGCTGCCTGGCGATTCTCCTAGCAGCAGTGTGGCCATCTGTAGCAGGCTCACGGGGACACAGGCCCATATCTGGGGTGGCCAGGGTTAGAATGCTGAGATGGGAGTGATCAGGAAAGAGGTGACTGGAGGGACTGGAGCAGGCATGCCATAGCATCTACACTTGGACCACAAAAACAGAGACATCTCTGTTCTCCATAAACAAAAGTTGACCATTCTGCAGTAGAAGCCAGTCAAGAAGCAGATCCCACAGAGATACGACGCTAACATTTAAATAACCTATTAAATGGCTTTCATTGTCAATAATCTGATTTGCACTCAGGCAAGACAAGTTGGATGCTTTTGAATGGCCTCAGATACGTCAATATGTAACAAGAAGATAAGGAAGAGAATTAAGTTCAAGCAACCAGGATTTTGCTTTACATCTTTCATTTTCTTGGCTAGATTGCTAAATTGTTTTATATGGAACCAGAAATTGCTGCCTAATGCTAATTTGCGAATGATACAATCAGTGCTGAGGTAAATGATATAGAGAATTGATACTGGGATAAATTGGGATGTGTCCCTTTAAATAACAATATCGACAAAAGTTTGGCACAAAGGGCAAGGGTCTTCGTTAAGCAACAAAGCTGTTCCTGAGAGAGGAGGCTGGATGCAGAGAGACAGGCCTCTGGAGTCAGAGGTAGGCTGGCACCCTGGTCCTCCACTTGCCAGCCCCGTGACCTTGGCAAATTACTTACTTCTCTCAGCTTTCGCTTCTGTAAGATTAGTAATAAACGTCAGAGAGCTGTTATGAGGATAACATGATGTATGGCATGTGAAACAATGAGCACAGTACTTGGCACAGAACAGCTAATAAATGTGAGATGTTGTTATTTATTACGATGACTCAGCTCTTACCTGAAGGACAGGCCATTGGCCTCCAGGGAAGGTAGATTTGGGGCAGTTCCAGTGGGGTAAGTCACGTCTGCAAGTGTTTCTAGCTCATTGCATGGAAAGCCAGCCTCCCCTGGACCCTCTGGTGTGGGTAAACCCAGGCATCAGGGTGCTCACCTTTTTGAGGGAAGATTGCAGTTACAGTCCCAGGAAATCCTACAAAAAGCTCTTTGAAGATTTGGGGAAACCTTGGAGAAGGCAATGGCACCCCACCCCAGTAATCTTGCCTGGAAAACCCCATGGATGGAGGAGCCTGGAAGGCTACAGTCCATGGGGNCAGGTGCAGACAGTTCTGAGGAATCTGGAGATTTATGATTTTCCAAGGCATTCTTCTGATGTCTCCATCCCAGTGTCAGAGTCTAATTTTCTCTCAATTAGGACCTCAGTTAAGCATAGCAGATCCACCAGATTGGAAACTGGGAGTATAACCTTCTAGGAAGCTTAGCCATTCTAAAGTGTCTATCCAAGTCCTGGTCCTCGCCCCTCTATCCACCTGCTGCAAGAGATGAGGGCCCATGTGTATGTTTCCAAAGAGGTCCACGGCTTCACAGTAGCTTTTAAGTGGCAATGGATTGCTCTTATCTCTTCATTATCTTTTTCCAAATGACAATCCAGTTTAGCTGGATTCTATCATTCTTTCGGTTATTTCCCTCATATTTCCCAGCTACCAAATACACTGTGCCAGCAAACATACTTCCTCGGGAAACATATCATCACCATCAGCACCTATGAAAGCTTTAACAGATGAGCCGACACCTACCAGGAGTATGTGGTCTCTATGGCTAGTGGAGTAGAGACTGAGCGATCCAGCTTCAAAACCCTGCCTCAGCACGTGCTTCCTCTTGGACTACTCCTGCTTGTGGTTGTCACAGGTTGGGTTTTCTCAGAAGCAGACTCTGAGATGGCATTTAGTGTGCCTGATGCTTATGAAAGTGTGCATTTGGTCTAAACAGCTGCAGAAGGAAGGGAGGGGAAGCACGATGAAGCCACGGGAGAAGTCAGGCTGTAGCCAGGCAGAACGGCCACCTGTGCGGAGTTTCAGAGCTGCAAGAGCCATTAAGAGTTGAGCTAGGGGACTTCCTGGTGGCCCAGTGGTTAAGCCTTTGCCTTCCAATGCAAGGGGTACAGGTTCGATCCCTGGTTGGGGAGCTAAGATCCCACCTGCCTGGTGGCCAAAAAACAATACATAAAGCAGATGCAATATTGTTAAGCCTTTGCCTTCCAATGCAAGGGGTGCAGTTTCGATCCCTGGTCGGGGAGCTAAGATCCTACCTACCTCGTGGCCAAAAGACAATACATAAAGCAGATACAATATTGTAACAAATTAAATAAAGACTTGAAAGAAAAAAAAGAGTTGAGCTGAGATGGCCAGGTTTTCCTACCTCTGTAGTCATCAGTCTCGGAATGTGGGATGCTTGGGTAGGGGTGTGACCTTGGGTGAGGCAATTCCAGAAGAAGCTGACAGGTGAAAGCCACCTGCTGACTATACTCCCAACGTCTCGGACACAAATGCTTCACTGAAAGGAGATCTGGACACATCATGGTGTCCTCCACAGTACAGGTTTTTGTTGCTTTTACTGCTACGGTTGTTTCTCTCTCCCACACCTGAAGACAATACCAAACACAGAGCAGGCACTTGCTAATGGATATTGTTAAATAAATGGACCTAGGCAGAATGTTTCTAGAGCATGTTTATAGGAACTGGTTCTGTGCTGAGTAATAGTTGGGGTTCACTGAATTGTGGTTGATTGAACAGTGAAGTCAGGGCCTGTCAGGTCAGACAGCCCTTGGCCTGCTGCCTGGCGATTCTCCTAGCAGCAGTGTGGCCATCCGTAGCAGGCTCACGGGGACACAGGCCCATATCTGGGGTGGCCAGGGTTAGAATGCTGAGATGGGAGTGATCAGGAAAGAGGTGACTGGAGGGACTGGAGCAGGCATGCCATAGCATCTACACTTGGACCACAAAAACAGAGACATCTCTGTTCTCCATAAACAAAAGTTGACCATTCTGCAGTAGAAGCCAGTCAAGAAGCAGATCCCACAGAGATACGACGCTAACATTTAAATAACCTATTAAATGGCTTTCATTGTCAATAATCTGATTTGCACTCAGGCAAGACAAGTTGGATGCTTTTGAATGGCCTCAGATACGTCAATATGTAACAAGAAGATAAGGAAGAGAATTAAGTTCAAGCAACCAGGATTTTGCTTTACATCTTTCATTTTCTTGGCTAGATTGCTAAATTGTTTTATATGGAACCAGAAATTGCTGCCTAATGCTAATTTGCGAATGATACAATCAGTGCTGAGGTAAATGATATAGAGAATTGATACTGGGATAAATTGGGATGTGTCCCTTTAAATAACAATATCGACAAAAGTTTGGCACAAAGGGCAAGGGTCTTCGTTAAGCAACAAAGCTGTTCCTGAGAGAGGAGGCTGGATGCAGAGAGACAGGCCTCTGGAGTCAGAGGTAGGCTGGCACCCTGGTCCTCCACTTGCCAGCCCCGTGACCTTGGCAAATTACTTACTTCTCTCAGCTTTCGCTTCTGTAAGATTAGTAATAAACGTCAGAGAGCTGTTATGAGGATAACATGATGTATGGCATGTGAAACAATGAGCACAGTACTTGGCACAGAACAGCTAATAAATGTGAGATGTTGTTATTTATTACGATGACTCAGCTCTTACCTGAAGGACAGGCCATTGGCCTCCAGGGAAGGTAGATTTGGGGCAGTTCCAGTGGGGTAAGTCACGTCTGCAAGTGTTTCTAGCTCATTGCATGGAAAGCCAGCCTCCCCTGGACCCTCTGGTGTGGGTAAACCCAGGCATCAGGGTGCTCACCTTTTTGAGGGAAGATTGCAGTTACAGTCCCAGGAAATCCTACAAAAAGCTCTTTGAAGATTTGGGGAAACCTTGGAGAAGGCAATGGCACCCCACCCCAGTAATCTTGCCTGGAAAACCCCATGGATGGAGGAGCCTGGAAGGCTACAGTCCATGGGGTCACTGAGGGTCAGACATGACTGAGCGACTTCCCTTTCACTTTTCACTTTCATGCATTGGAGAAGGAAATGGCAACCCACTCCAGTGTTCTTGCCTGGAGAATCCCAGGGACGGCAGAGCCTGGTGGGCTGCCGTCTATGAGGTCACACAGAGTCAGACACGACTGAAGCGACTTAGCAGCAGCATGTTCTTATTGAAATTTCATTAATCCTACAGGCTACTCCCTGTCTCTCAACCCCAAGCCCTATTGCTGGCCAGATCTTCTCCAAGGCTGCGGGCCCTTCTGATACAGCTCCAGGTCTTGAATCTTACACAGAATAGAAAGCCCTTTACCTGGCTTAGCACTAGAACTCTCCCATCTCCAAAACTTACAAAGCACATTAGATACCATATTCTGTTTTTGGAGCCGCCATAATTTGGCTACCTTATTTTCTGATTAGTCTGTGAGCACCCTAAGCCTGGATGTGGTATCTTTCTTACCTGTCAGTGATTAGCATCCATTGGGCCACTGTGTTAGGTCATAAGAATAAATTAGGCTTAATGGGGTTTCACCTGGCTCCATTTATTGTTTCCATGTGGTTGGTTGGGTGCTTAAAGCTGTAAGATGGCTCTTTGGTGTGGTTCCTGTTAAATATCGATGCTTTCTGAGACGATAGAGGTTTTCAAGAAAGAGGTGTCCTTGGGAAACTGTTTTTTAGAAGGTATGCTCTGCAGAGAAGAATTCAGCCCTGAATAGCATTAAAACTGCTATAGGCATCACTCCTGAGCTTAGACAAATTCTGCAGAGGAGCTGTGTTTCCTGAGAGACTCTGAGATTTTTAGTTGCTATTGGTTTTAGGTTACTTATTTCAGTAGTAGGAGTCACCCTTGGCTTCTTGAGCGGAGCGTTACATGTCTTGTTATTGGTGTTTCTGTTATTTAAAACACATGGAAATGTGCACATGGAGCTCAGTTTTCCTTTGTGTAAGAAAAAGGTAAAACAGCAGCATGTCCTGGGGATTACTTGGTGGCTTGGCAGTAAAGATTCTGCCTGCAATGCAGGAGCTGCAGTAGATGTGAGTTTGACCTCTGGGGTAGGAAATCCCCTGGGGGAGGGCATGGCAGCCCACTCCAGTATTCTTGCCTGGAGAATCCATGGACAGAAGAGCCTGACAGGTTACAGTTCATAGGGTCACATAGAGTCAGACATGGCTGAAGCGACATAGCGTGTTGCACATTTATGAGCATCAGCTGACCATGGTTCGCTCAGCCAGCCTGGCCCAGGGTCCATGTCTTCGTGGCTTTGACTTTTCTTACCCTTTGAATTCTTGCTTTCTTCCTGCTTCTTAGAACACTTGTGTTACTTCTTCCTGCAGACATCACAGAGAACATACCTGAAGATGCATAGCCTGTAGAAATGAAGAGGCGGTCTCAGTGACTAGTAAATACTCATCAAACATGGATTGAATAAGCAGGAGAAGTTCTGCAGTACTTCGTGGCCCAATCTTTCAACCATCTCTACTTCCTGTGCAATGTAAGAAACTGAGGCAGACCAGTTACTAGTGGTCACTGGAACCAAAGACCTTTGGATCCAGGAAATTGATTTCATCCATTCATCTTTAATTGAACTGGAGCCAAACGGTGGCTTGTAATAGTCATTTTAACATGTTGAAATATTATTTCTAAAATAGTCATTCAACACAACCTGTCTGGAAGTTTGCTGGAGAACAGATATTTTTGGAATCCTTCTGACAGCCAGGCCAGCGCAATTGTGTAGAGAATGACTAATGAGTAGTCAGTTTGTCTCTTAGCCCCCTTCCTGCTAATAAACTTTACTGAGGACTTATTGGATGCTTGCATAATTTTGTAGTGGACAAATCTTGTTGACTATGATACTGGTAAAGAGGCTCTGAGTGTGGAAGGCCATCCTATGGGAAGAAATATGGGTTTGTCATGATTGGAGCCCTCTTGACAGCCACACCAGCTAAAGGGAATTAAGGGGCAAACAGACCCATGTAGAGATCAATGTACGTAAGGTTTTCAAAGGTGCCTGGATCTTAAAAATACTTCCTGGCTCCATTTTTTTCTCTGTGAGTCAACCGGGGTTTTCCAAAGTGGGTCTCCTGGCCTTTGATTATTATGGGAAAAATAACATTGCCTTCAGCAGCTTCCAATTGAGTTGCAAGCCTGGCAGGGAGATGGCTTTCCCTGAAAAGGGACAAACTCTTGCCAGGGAGCTCTGGGGCTGGGCCTCTGGGGCTGTGAGGGTACAAGGGCCCAGTGCTCAGATCTGCATGTGTGCCCCAGGAAGCCAGAGAGCTGCATGTCACAGCTGGAGCTGGACACCATCCAAAGCCATCCTTCTGTGTGGGGCAGAATGAGAGTGTTTCTGAACAAGCTCTCAAAACTGTGAGCGATAGAACTCACAACCGTGAGGGGATGAGGAAGGTGGGACCGACTGAGTACGGCTGACTGATGTCATGTTCGTCTCAGAAATGGTGAGAGAGGGGCAGGCAGGCGTTGGATGCACACACTGCCTCTGATCTCAAGAAAAGTGGCCTCGTTTAGGAGGGGAGAAGGTCAGCGAGGCTTCCCAGGCCGAGACCCTGTGAGGTCTGATAAGAAAGGGAGCAATTTTAAAAATCAATGGAATATTTACTAGGATCTGAGTATAGTCCTCAATCTATTGCAAAGGATGCTTTCCAGGTATCTATAAATAAAAGACGCTTGCCCTTCCAAGCAGGTCTCCTGGAATCTAGAGAAAGGTGCAAGGCAGAAAAAAAGCCATCGCCACATCAGAGCCTTCTGTGATAGACGGCATCTCCCCCTGACATTTTCATTAGCAGGAAATTTATGTTCCTATTTCTGTCTGTTGTAATGACCATTCTTAGCCATAGCGTGGTGGCAGCTAATGGACAGGAATGGGAAAAAAAATTCTTTAATTAATGCAAAATTGAAGCATTTTCTTTCTACACTTTGAGAAGCCAAGTAATTCACAGCAGTTCTTGGCACTATAGTGGAGGTGAAATAATTATACACAATTTCTAGTGATTAAAAGATAGTAAAATAATTTTAGTTACATCTTAAAATTATTTATCTTGTAAATGAGAAAGGGTGAAGAGTATGGGAATGATATTCGGAGGTTCAGAGTAGACCCTGCAGAACTTTCCTCCTGCCTGTCTCTGGCGTCTGGGCTCCCGGTTTGGGGTCTGAACTCTGTCTCTTACTGGGGCTTTGCCGTCACCCGGCTGTGATCATCCCTCTCTCACATCCTCTTAGGTTCTCCTTTTGCATGATTTCTTTTTTTTTTACCCTTGTCACTTTTTTTAAAAAAAATTCAGGTCCTATGTGATTATTTAGGCTTGGCTGGAAGGGAAACTGGCCCAGTTCTGGCTTTTCTCTTTGAGGTAATAATCTTAAGAATCTAGCCTTTTAAACCTTTACAGTTGGCCTGCAAAAGTTTTTTTTTTTGTTTTTTAATCAGAAGTCAGGCCAAGTAGGTTGCTGAAGGGAATAGCCTGACAGTCTGTGAGGCTAAAGCTTTCTGCCTCCCAATGCCTCTGCACCAAGGTGCAGGCTTTCCAGCCCTTTTCTCCCCACTGAGAACACACTCACACGGTCGCCTGAGAGAAAGCAAGGGGGAACAAGGAGATGAGCTAGGCAAACAAATCCTAGAGCTGGTATCTCGGTCTCCTGTGCTCTGGAGAAGCTGCAGACAGCTATCATGTCCCTGGGGAGTGGAGCTCAGCCCTGTGGCGTCTGGCCCCACAAAGAAGGGTCATGCTCTGTGATAGCATCCAAGGATGCCCACCGAGGATTTAGTAACTTGGAGTTGGGGAGTACAGGGGTCTCCATGCAGAGGAAGGTTCTCTCCAGCTCATCCTGTGAGGTGTGGGTGTCTCTCTTTACGCCTTGCACTTTTTAAGAAATCTTGCTAAAATCCTAGAGCAGACAGTTCTGCGGTTGAAAGATGTGCCATCAGCCCAAGCCTAGCGAATGAAACGATCTCATTTTATAGCAAATTGTAAACTTTGTTTATTGTCAGTGTTCTTCATTATAACCTGAAAAAGACTGCATATACTTATATATATTTATTTTATAAACTATCCATAAAATTGATTATTAAAAATTAGGTCAATTAATTTACAGGTGATTTCAGGTACTTTTTTAGCTGTAGTTTTGACAATGTGACTTTTTAATGTCCCAACTGAAGGGCCATATTTCTAATACAAATAATCCAGTTCTTATTAGAATAGAAAGTCCTGACTATGGTTCATTGATTTTTGCCCCTGCCAGACACTTTGATAAACACTTGAAATCTTATAGAATCACTAAACTACCCTTCAAGGTAAGTGATATAGTCATTTGCTGAGATGTAGAATTTGATGATTACAGAGCTAACTAACCAGGTATGCATTTTGGAACCTGAGTGATCTTATTGGAACAGGAACTGGATCACTTCCTGACTGTCAGAATGCAGACAGCTTACTTGACTTCTCTGAGTTCAGTTTATAGTAACCATAGTTACAGTGGTCCCTGGAGATCTGTGGTGTGTTCAGACTCCTCCCCTCTGACCGCTTACCCTCGGCAGGCTCCTCCTTTCTACACTGACTTCTGTTCGTACCTTGACCATATTTGTGTGGGTCTGTTTCTGGAAGCCATGCACTGATCTATGTGTCCATCCCTTTTCCAATAGCACGTTGTCTTGGTTACTTTTATGTCGTGTCTCAGTCACTTAGTCATGCCCAACTTTTTTGTGAGTCCATGGACTGTAGCCTGCCAGCCTCCTCTGTCCATGGAATTTTCCAGGCAAGAATACTGGAGTGGGTTGCCATTTCCTACTCCACGGAATCTTCCTAACCCAGGGATCTAACCTGCAGCTTTTGTGTCTCCTGCATTGGCAGGCAGGTTCTTCACTACTGGGCCACCTGGGAAGCCCTGATTACTTTTATAGTAAGTTTTAAAATCAGATAATGTTGACAAACATGCATAAGTATTTACAGAAGTCATCTTTGATTGTTTTTATTATCATTTACATTTTTTTCAACATAAGGTACTACAAATGTTTTATTAATGTTAGATTTATAACTAACTGACTCAGTGGTTAAATAATCTGCCTACAATGCAGGAGATGCAAGATATGCGGGTTTGATCCCTGGGTCAGGAAGATCCCCAGGAGGTGGGCATGGCATCTACACAGGATTCTAGTCTGGAGAGTCCCATGGACAGATAAGCCTGGCAGTCTCAGATAAGTCTTGAGTCCATAGTGTCTCAAGAGTTGGACATGACTGAAGGGACTGAGCACATATGTACATTTCATTTCTGGAGCTTTTGTAATGGATGCTAGTGGCTTGGATGGTTAAGAATCTGCCTGTAATGCAGGAGACCTGGGTTTGACCCCTGGGTCAGAAAGATCCTTTGGAGAAGGGAAAGGCAACCAACTCCAGTATTCTTGCCTGGAGAATTCTGTGGACAGAGGAGCCTGGTGGGCTACAGTCCATGGGGTTGGCAAAGAGTAGGACACTACTGAGTGACTAACACTTTCATTTAAAATCTTGGTTTCCAGGGATTCATTACTGCTGCTGCTAAGTCGCTTCAGTCGTGTCTGACTCTGTGCGACCCCACAGACGGCAGCCCACCAGGCTCCCCCGTCCCTGGGACTCTCCAGGCAAGAACACTGGAGTGGGTTGCCATCTCCTTCTCCAATGCATGAAAGTGAAAATGAAAGGTGAAAGTGAAAAGTGAAAGTGAAGTAGCTCAGTCGTGTCCGACTCTTAGCGACCCCATGGACTGCAGCCTACCAGGCTCCTCCACCCATGGGACTTTCCAGGCAAGAGTACTGGAGTGGGGTGCCATTGCCCTCTCTGATTCATTACTAGTATCTAGAAATAAAGTTTATATTTTTGTGTTGATCCTTTATCCTGCAACCGTGCTAATGTTACTTATTAGCTCTGGAAAACTTTTCTGTAGATTTCTTGGGATTGCCTAAGTAGACAATCATGTTTTCTATGAGAGGAGGACAATCTTATTTGTTCTTTTTCAACCTACATGCCTTTGTTTTTTTCTGTATTATGATACTGACTAAGTCATCCTATAAGATGTTAAATAGGATTGCTGAGTGTAAACATACTTATCTTGATCCCTCTCTTGAGGGAAGCATCCAATCTGTCATCATTAAGTATGATATCAGCTGTAGGTTTTTTGTACATGTCCTTTATACAGTTTTATTAGGTTGAGAATTTCTGTCCTACTTCTATTTCGATGAGGGTTTCAAAAAATACGTAAATGGGTGTTTTGTCAAATCTTCTTCTACATCCATTTATTTATGTGTTTTCTCCTTCTTTAGATAGTTAAGGCAGTTCACCGCTTGATTTTCAGACATGTACCAGTCCGACACTCCCAAGATAAACCCCACTTGGTAATTATTGGTATGTTATTATTCTTACGTATTTCTGCATTTAATTTACTGGTGTTATATTGCAGACCTTTGCGTCAGTGTTCATGAAGGATGTTGGTCTGTAGTTTTCCTTTCTTATGCTGGTTTGGTTTTGTTTTGGTGTTAGGGCAATGATTATGTCGTTGGTTGGAAAGATTTCCTGCTATTTTCAGGAATAGGTTGTGTGGAACTGATGTTTCTTCTTAAAATACTTGTTGGAACTTGTTAGTGAAGCCATCTGAGCCTGAAGATATTCAATTTTTCATTTTAAAATAGCAATTCAATGTCTCTAATAATGATAAGACTATTCAGGTTATCTGTTTCTTCTTGTATAAGTTTTGGTTTTGTAGTTTTCAATGAATTGGCTCATTTAGACTAGGTTGTTGTATTTAAGTTTCCCCATAAAATTCCTTTATTAACTTTTTAATATCTCTAGGGTCTGTTAGGATTTCCCATCTTGTCATTTCTACTATGTGTAATGTATATCCATCTCTGTTTTTGGTTAGTCTGGTTAAAGAGTTATCCTAAAACTTTTTTTTGTCAGATAATCAACTTTTGTTTCATTGCATTTTTATTTTCTTTTATTTCTTTTTATTATTTCCTTCCTTCTGTTTACTTTGGGTTTATTTTGCCCCTTTTCTATCTTATATAGTAGCTTAGGTTGTTGATTGGAGATCTTTATTCCTTCTAATATAAATGTAGAATCTTCTAAATTTTCCCTAAGCACTGATTTAAGTGCTTACCACAAATTTTATATGATGCCTTTACAGTTTCTTTCAATTCAAAACGTTTTCTGAATTTCTTCCTTGATCCATATAATTTTAATAGATGTTTTACGGAAATTGTATGTTTACAGAAAAATTGAAAGGAAAATAAAAGACTTCCCAAATCTCCTGGCCACAGTTTCTCCTCTTATTAATACTTATATTGTTGTTACAATTGTTGAACCAATTAATACATTGTTATTACCTAAAGTCCATTGTTTATATTAAGCTTCACTCTTTGTGTTGTACAGGTTTTTCCAAGTATTTAAGTTATGCACAGTCATTACATCATACAAAAGACTCTCTGTTCCACCTATTCATATTTTCACCATCTCTCCTCCACAACCCCTGACAACTGATGAACTTTTTACTGTCTCGAAAGCTTTATCTTTTCCAAAATGCCATAGAGTTGGAATCATACAATATGCACTCTTTTCACATTGGCTTCTTTCACTTAGAAATATGCATTTAAGATTCATCTCTGTTGCATCATGGCTTGAGAGCTCATTTTTTTGTATCACTGAATAATATTTCATTGTATGAATGAACCACTGTTTGTCCATTCACATATTGAATGACATCTTCAGTTCAGTCGCTCAGTCATGCCTGACTTTTTGCGACCCCATGAACTGCAGCACACCTGGCTACCCTGTCTATCTACAACTCCTGGAGTCCACCCAAAGCCATGTCCATTGAGTCGGTGATGCCAGCCAACCATCTTATCCTCTGTCGTCCCCTTCTCTTCCTGCCCTCAATCTTTCCCAGCATCAGGGTCTTTTCAAGTGAGTCAGCTCTTTGCATCAGGTGGCCAAANCCTGTCTCTTATACACATCTCCACCCTAACCAATTTACCCTTCATTTGTAAATACGAGTTCAGTCGCTCAGTCGTGTCTGACTCTGCGAGCCCACGGACTGCAGCATGCCAGGCCTCCCTATCCATCACCAACTCCCAGAGCTTACTCAAACTCATGTCTTAAAAAAAAACAAAAACCAAAAAAACACAACAAACTCATGTCCTTTGAGTTGGCGATGCCATCCAACCATCTCATCCTCTGTCGTCCCCTTCTCCTCCTGCCCTCAATCTTTCCCAGCATCAGGGTCTTTTCAAGTGAGTCAGCTCTTTGCATCAGGTGGCCAAAGTATTGGAGTTTCAGCTTCAACATCAGTCCTTCCAATGAGCACCCAGGACTGATCTCCTTTAGGATGGACTGGTTGGATCTCCTTGCAGTCCAAGGGACTCTCAATAGTCTTCTCCAACACCACCGTTCAAAAGCATCAATTCTTCGGTGCTCAGCTTTCTTCACAGTCCAACTNGTCCTTCCAATGAGCACCCAGGACTGATTTCCTTTAGGATGGACTGATTGGATCTCCTTGCAGTCCAAGGGACTCTCAATAGTCTTCTCCAACACCACCGTTCAAAAGCATCAATTCTTCGGTGCTCAGCTTTCTTCACAGTCCAACTCTCATATCCATACATGACCACTGGAAAAACCATAGCTTTGACTAGACGGACCTTTGTTGGCAAAGTAATGTCTCTGCTTTTCAATATGCGATCTAGGTTGGTCATGACTTTTCTTCCAAGGAGTAAGCATCTTTTAATTTCATGGCTGCAGTCACCATCTGCAGTGATATTGGCCCCCAAAATAAAGTCAGCCACTGTGTCCACTGTTGCTCTGTCCACTTGCCACGCGGTAGTGGTTAGTCTGCACCAGCCACTTGTGAAATACACCTCCATGCTCTACAGAGGTGGACACTGAGGCTCAGAGAGGGTGGGTGATGACCTGAGGGTCACTCAGCAGCAAGTATCCAAATGGGTGCTGCCTGCATCCACGTCTTCCCCCTTCATCTTCAGCCACAAACCTCACAGTCTCCTGCAGAAATGCCCTGGATGAGAGCTGAGAAACCCGGACCCAGTGTCCAGCTCCATCTCCTGGTAGCTGTGTCATTTGGGGCCCATTCTGAACCTCTCTGAGCCTTGGTGTTTTCACTTGGAAGATGAGGGGAAGGTGTGATAAGCTCACCGTGCTGGTATTTGCTGGGTGAACTTGGAGAGGAGGGGATTGCCCGTTGGTAGAACCACGGGCATCTCCTCAGGGTGAGCTGCTCCCACCCAGGTTTCTGAGTGTGTGTGTGTGTATGTAGGTGTGGTGTGTGTGTGTGGGGATTCACAGTCAGAGTAGCTTGGAAAATCTCAGCAGTTCCTTGTGCACACTCCCAATACATATAGCACACACATGCACACAGGTGATGCTTGGTGTCCAGGTTGTCTTTACTTTTCCATCTTCTCAGGCATCCCTTGATGGCCAGCACACCTGACCCGAGGTCCTGACAGATACAGGCTTCTGGAAGAAGAGCAGGTGGAAATGATATCTGGAAAAATTCTGTGCTACCAGTTGCCTGAGGCAATTTGTGGAAGACTGCCTGCGTTGAGTCTACAAATGGATGAATAAATAAATGATCGAGTGAATGAATAATCCCAGGGTAGCACGCCATGTGGGGTGCTCTAAATTAGCTGAAATCCTTTTGACTGTAAATGAGAGAATTCCAACTCATGTTGAGTCGAGGTGTAAAAGAGTTCTGGTGCTAAAACGCCTTCCAGGACAGGGTGATGATGACCTTGGAATGCCTGGAGATAGGGGCTTGGTCAGCATTGCTGGCTGGATCCCTCCATCTTTTAATCATTTCAGCTCTTCTCTGCACGCTGCTCTCACGTATGTGCAGAACAGGCGGGGAGGAATATATGGCCCCAGATAGTTCTGGGATCACACGCTCTCAGCTAGTGACTTGAGAGCAAAGATGACTCTTCTCTGTTGGGTCTATCCAGAAGACACTTTGAGGGAGGGCCTGACTGGCCTCACAACTTGTGGCCATGTCTGGACCAATCATGGTGACCAGCAGGCTCAGCCTGGATTGTGGGCTCATCCCATCAGCTAGGGGATAGGATCTGTTCCCCAAACACCCAATTGAGGAGCTGGGCTGGACTGAGAAAGACAGGAACAAGATGAAGTTGTCAGAAAGGTGGCTGGATGTCCAGGGAATTGCCTGAGAACGTCCAGAGAAGCTCTTTAAGGACAAGAAGGGAATTCAGGAACTGCCAGTACATTGTCAACGACAGCATTGATCACTTGGAACATTTGAATGCTTTCTTGGAAATGTTTATTGAAGCTATTTAATATTCCATCCACATTTGTAGCTCCAAACAAATCCAGACTAAACTAGGAAAGGCCTATAATGTGGCCACAATTTAAAGAGACCAGGCCAACCATCTTCATTCATTCATTCACTTATCCATTCATTCTTCAAACGTTTGTTGAATGTCTGCAGCCTGCTGTTGGACATAAACTGAAGAGTGAAACAGATAATGTCCTCAGTTTCCCTGATGATTTGACTCATAAACCTGCACGGACTCCCAATGCCTGAGGGCAGAGTGAGAACTGGTTAGCCTGGCCATCGAGGCTTCAGCCAACAGCCTTGCTTTCTAACCTCAGTCCTCACTGCCCTCATGGGCAAGTTCCTTTGCAGGCCTCTGTGCTTTTGTCTGGCTTTCGCAATGGCTAACTGGGTAAAGAATCTGCTTGCAATTCAGGAGACACAGGAGATGCGGGGTCTATCCCTGGTTGGGAAGATCCCCTGGAGGAAGAAATGGCAACCCACTTTAGTATTCTTGCCTGAAAAATCCCATGGACGGAGGAGCCTGGTATGTTACAGTCAAAATCTCATGGACAGAGGAGCCTGGTGTGTTATAGTCCGAAGGATTGCAAAGAGTCAAACATGACTTGAGTGACCACGACACATGTATGTGGTTTTGGCCACAGCTCTGTGTTGGAATGCTCTCCCTTGGTCTCTCCCCAGCCCCCGCTCAAGCCCCTCAAGGTCAGCTCCCACACTGCCTCGTCTCTGAAGCCTGGGTCCTCGTCTTTACCTGCAGGAGCGGAGTGTCATGGCCCTAAGCTGCTGAGGCTGAGTGCACTGAATGACGGCCTTTCCTTGGAGCTGGATCCACTTGTAACCCTGGACTCTGTGTCTCCATGGCTTTCTGAGGTATTCGACTCTGGTTTCTCGCAATGCAATCACTGGTTTACTAATCATCTTAAAAGCTGTTAGCCCATTTGGTCTTCCCAATGACCCCAGAGGGCATGGGTAGTAGCCTGTTTTAAAGATATGAACATTGAAACCCAGGAACTTCGGGTTTCAGGTAACACTGTGGACCAAATGGACACTTCTCTTACTGGAAACAACTGCGAATCTTGGATTGAAAAAAGATCGTAAATGCGTCCTTGAGATGGTGAGAAAAGAAGGTCTATCAGGGCAGGTTGTGAGTGAAGATGGAGACTCAGGAAGGCAGCAGAAGGCTGAAGCTTGTTTTTGCCTTGGGGACATGTGTTGAACCAAGTGAAACAGAACCAATTTTATATATCCTGAGAACAGGGAGTAAGAGGACATAGTTCAGGGCCTGCTCGAGATGCGAAGTGTGTTCTGAAGTTAGGTGCCCAGGAGGGCACATCCCCTTGCAAGAGAGGACTCGAAATCAGGGCTCCCCTCCCGAGACTGAGAGGGAGGATAGCTGTCTTGGATTGTGGGGCTGGATGAGAGGGAAAATGATGCTTCCTCTGAGACTCTGCAGACAAGGAGGGTTTGTAGCCTGAATTCACACAGTCTGGGAGCCCAGAGTTTCAAGCTGAGACTTTAAAGTGGCCCCAGAGTGGTAGTGACTCCAGGGAGCTGACAGAACAGGACACACACGCTCTCCAGAGGAGACTGCGTTCATCCCAGGCTTTTAAACACTTTCCATCTCTCCACGGAAAATGAGCAACTGCAATGTAAAAATCACTAGACAGACAAGAAAATGAGAGGGGAGGCAAGAAAGCAAAACCAGGTACTGCATAATCAGTCTTTCAGCAACTTCAGATACCAATATTATATAAAAAATGCACAAAATTGTGTTTAATATATTTAAGAAATAAGAGGAAGTTTGAAATGAGTGGGAAGAAAGTAGGTTAGAAAATGAACTCCTAGAAATGTAAATAATATATAAGAATTGGAGTTGAAAACTCAGTAGACAGATTGAATAACAGATCAGAAAAAGTTTAAGAAAGAACTGGCGTCTGAAAAAGAATACACACACGCAGATAGACACACACACGTGTGTTTTAGGTGTTCAGCAAAGTGAGTCGGTTATATTTAACTGCATGTACCTGAAACATTGTAAATCAGCTACTGTGTACTTCAGTAAAAAAGAATTCGTGAATTTGAAGATAAAAATAAGGAAATCACTGATAATTAGCTCAGAGACAAAGATACAGAAAATGTGAACGAGAGTGTAAGAGACCTAAAAGATAAAAAAAAGAAGCCAAATGTAGTCTGATCACAGCTGCAAAAAGAAAGGCGAGAAGAAGGGGAGTTCCCTGGCAGTCCAGTGGCTGAGATTCCATGCTTCCAATTCAGGAGGCCTGAGTTCCATCCCTGGTTCGAACTCTAGCCAGGAAACGAGATCTCATGTGCAGCAGCTAAGCTCTTTGCATGACTCAGCAAAGATCACAGATTCTGTATGCCCCAGCTAAGACCTGGCACAGTGAAATAAGCAGATATTTTTTAAAAAAGAAGAGAAGAAAAGAAAAGAAGAGAGGGGGGAGATGAAAGTACACAGGGTCAGTGGGGGTGGATGGAATGGGGCAAAGCCAGTAGTGTGAAGGGATAGCAGTTGAGAACTTTCCAGAATTGAGGAAAGAACAATTCCCAGAAGCAAATTGAAATAAAACATAACACAATGAAACTACAGGGCACCACAAACAAGGAAAAGATTCTAGAAGATTCTCTAAGAAAAGACGGATAATACATAAAAGGCTTCCCTGTGGCTCAGTGGGAAAGAGTCTGCCTGCAATGTGGGAGACATGGGCTGGGAAGACCTCCTGGAGAAGGGAATGGCTACCCACTCCAATATTCTTGCCTGGAGAAGTCCACGGACAGAGTAGCCTGGTGAGCTACAGTCCATGAGGTCACAAAGATTCAGACACGACTGAGTGGCTAACACACACACATACATACACACAGAGGAGAGAGAGGCTGGCACTTGACTTCTCAGCAGAGACGGTAGAAGTCAGAAGACAGTGGGATGGTATCTTAAATGCGCAGAGGAAAAAAATCAACCTGGGATTCTATACTTAGCAAAAATATCATTTAGTAATTGGGATCAAATACAGTTTTTATTTAAGGTAAACAAAACCAGAAAATTTGCCACCAATAGACCTGTACTAAAAGAACTCTAAAGGATATATATACGTTAAGCAGATGGAAAATGATTTCATGAAGGGTATGCACTGCATGAAGGAAGGAAGATCCGAGAAAGTGGTAAAATGTGGGTTAAAAACTGTGTTTTTAAAAAATGGGTTTTTTTTTTTTTCACTGTGCTAGGTCTTTGCTGCTGCACAGGGTTTTTTTTCCTGGTTGTGGCGAGCGGGGGCCACCCTCTAGCTGTGGCGCGTGGACTTCTCACTGCTGGCTGTCCTTGCTGTGGAGCACGGGCTCCAGGCCACGAAGGCCTCTTCAGTTGCAGCGCGTGGGCTCGGTGGTTGTGGCTCCCAGGCGCTAGAGCACAGGCGCAGTCGGTGTGGTGCACAGCGTCCCATGGCACATGGGATCGTCCCAGATCAGGGACTGAACTCACGTCTCCTGCACTGGCAGGCGGATTCTTTACCTCAGAGCCACCAGGGAAGCCCCGCCCAAATGGTTTTATATGGACAATGTCAAACAAAGTCTGAGAGTATCTGGTATGTGATGCTCATAAATGGTAGGGGTGATGATGTTATTGGTGATGATGATAATCTAACAGTTGCAGGATGGTTACATAGACAGAGTGAAGGATTAATATCAGAAGAATGTAGGTTTGATCGTTACATTTCTCAGATGGTAAAAATCTGCCTGCTATTCAAGAGACCTGAGTTCAGTCTCTGGGTTGGGAAGATCCCCTGGAGAAGGGAATGGCTACCCACTCCAGTATTCTGGCCTGGAGAATTCCATGGACAGAGGAGCCTGGCAGGCTACAGTCCATGTGGCTGCAAAGGGCTGGACATGTCTGAACAACTAACGCTTTCACATTAGCTGGATGAGCTGAAGAAAGTAAGTTTGAGAAAAACTCTCTAGTTTTGTAATATATTGCTATGGATAAAAGTAGTGCTCCTGGAGTTTCTTTAGTGCACTCATCTCACACGCTAGTAAAGTCATGCTCAAAATTCTCCAAGCCAGGCTTCAGCAGTATGTAAACTGTGAACTTCCAGATGTTCAAGCTGGTGTTAGAAAAGGCAGAGGAACCAGGGATCAAATTGCCGACATCTACTGGATCATGGAAAAAGCAAGAGAGTTCCAGAAAAACATCTATTTCTCCTTTATTGACTATTCCAAAGCCTTTAACTGTGTGGATCACAACAAACTGTGGAAAATTCTGAAAGAGATGGGAATACCAGNTTTTTTTAATAATAACTCTTTACTATTATTTTAATGTCTGTAGGTTGGTATCTTTTCTCCTTAGCCTGTCTAGGGGTTTTCAATTTTATTGATATTCTGAAAGAATCTGCTTTTGGTTTCATTGATTTTCTCTATTCTTTCTTGATTTCTATATCACTTATTTATTTTATTAGTTCTATTATTTCTTTTCTTCTGCTTATTATGAATTTAATTTGCTATTTATTTTCTAGTTTCCTATAGTGAAAGCTTAGATTGTTGATATTGTTTCTTCTTTTCTAATATATACATTCAATGTTATAAAATCACTGCTTTACTCCATCTCACAAATTTTAATAGATTGCATTTTTATTTTGTTTTAGTTGAAACTATTTTAAAATTTCTCCTGAGACTTCTTTAACCCATGTATTATTTAGAAGTGTATTTAATCATCAAATATTTGGGGATTTTCCAGGCCTCTTTCTGTTACATATTTCTAGTTTATTCCATTGTGGTCTGAGAGCATCCTTTGCATAACATGTATTTCTTCAAATTTGTTTAAGTATATTTTATAACTTAGAATGTGTTTTATCATGGTGAACGTTCATGTGGGCTTGAGAAGAATGTGTATTCTACTTTATTGAATGAAGCAGTCTATTAAAGTTAATTAGATCCTGTTGATTTATGATGCTATATAGTCAACTATATCCTTACTGATTTTGTGCCCACTGAATCTATCAGTTACTGGTACAGGATGTCAAAGTTTCCAACTATAATAATGAATTTGTCTATTTTTCTTTGAAATTCTGTTAGATTTCTGTCTCACATGTTTTGGTGCTCTGTTGTTAGGCATATGAACATTAAGGATGGTTTTGTCTTCCTGGAGAACTGACCCCTTATCATTATGTATTGTCTCTGTTTATTTCTGATAATATCCCTTACTCTAAAGTCATATTTGTTTGAAATTAACACAGCTACTCCGAGTTTTTGATCAGTGTTAATAAAGTAAAAGTGAAAGTGAAGTCGCTCAGTCATGTCCGACTCTTTGAGACCCATGGACTGTAGTCCACCAAGCTCCTCCATCCATGGTATTCTCTAGGCAAGAATACTGGAGTGGGTTGCCGTTTCCTTCTCTAGGGGATCTTCCCGACCCAGGGATCGAACCCAGGTCTCCCACATTGCAGGCAGATGCTTTAACCTCTGCACCACCAGGNCTGTAGTCCACCAAGCTCCTCCATCCATGGTATTCTCTAGGCAAGAATACTGGAGTGGGTTGCCGTTTCCTTCTCTAGGGGATCTTCCCGACCCAGGGATCGAACCCAGGTCTCCCACATTGCAGGCAGATGCTTTAACCTCTGCACCACCAGGGAAGTGTCAGTATGGTATATATTTATTTACCCCCTTACTTTTTAATCTATCTTTGCCTTTATATAAAATGGGTTTCTTATAAACACTGTATGTTTGTTTGGCAACCCACTCCAGTTGAGTCTTTGGTTGCTTATATTATTCACTGTGATAGTCTCTGTCTTTTTATTGGTGTATTTAGACCATTCACATATAAAGTGATAGTTTATACAACTGGATTATGATACTTGTAACTTAAAAAAAAATTCATTGTCGTTATACTTTTTCCCCTTGTCTTCCACTCTTTTGTTCTGCGTTCTATGGTGTTCTTGGACCATTTTATATAATTCTTTTTTTTCCTACTTTAGCATATCAATTATAGCTTCTTTTAAAATGTTTCAAAATGGTTGCTCTAGGGTTTGCAGTATATTTTTCAACTAATCAAGGCCATTTTAAAATAACACTATAATGCTTCACTAGCAATACAAGTATCTTATGACACAGTATTCCCAATTCCTCCCTCCCTTTCTTTATAATATTATTGTCTTTCATTTCCCTTATTCAAACTGTACTCATTCATTGTTGTTATTGGTTTAAACAAGGTATTATCTACTAGACCAAGGAAGAATTTAAAAAATAACATTTTACTTTATCTTCATTTATTTCTTCCTTTCTTAAAGTAAATCTACATTTCTTAACTATATCATTTTTCTTCTCTCTGAAGAACTTTTTTTTTTTAACATTTCTTGCAAGGCAGGTTTACTGGTGACAATTTCCCTCAAATTGTGTTTGTCAGAGAAAGTATCTCTCTGTTGCTTTTAAAAGATAATTACTTTGGATACAGACTCTGAGTTGGTGGCTGTTTTCTTTCAATTCTAAATATTTAAGTTCATAAAGTCTAATGTAATTGTTATCTGTGTTCCTCTGTGGATAAGCTTCTTTCGCGTTTTCTCTTTGTCATTGATTTTCTGTAGTTTGAATATATTCCTTGGAGTAGTTTTGACACTTATCCTACTTGATGTTATTTGAGGCTCCTGGATCTGCAATTTGGTGTATGTCATTAATTTTGGAAAATTCTCAGCCATTATTACTTCAGTATTTTTCTTCTGGTATTCTGATTACATTTATGTTATTTTTTATAATTGTACCACAGTTCATTTCATATTTTTTGTTTTTCTTTTTGCATTTCACTTATGGAAGCTTTTATTAGTATATCTTCAAACTTATTGTTCTTTCCTTGGCTATGTTTAGTCTAATGGTGAGCCCATCAAAAGCATTTTCCATTTGTTACCCTGTTTTTGGTTTCCTAGGATTTTCTTTTGATTTTTTTCAAATTTCTATCTCTGTTCACATTGCTGCTGCTGCTAAGTCACTTCAGTCGTGTCCAACTCAGTGTGACCCCATAGACGGCAGCCATCAGGCTCCCCCGTCCTTGAGATTCTCCAGGCAAGAACACTGGAGTGGGTTGCCATTTCCTTCTCCAAGGCATGAAAGTGAAAAGTGAAAGTGAAGCCGCTCAGTTGTGTCCGACTCTTCGCCATCCCATGGGCTGCAGCCCACAAGGCTCCTCTGTCCATGGGATTTTCCAGGCAAGCGTACTGGAGTGAGGTACCATCGCGATATCAGCCATCTGTTATTTCACGTTGTCCACTTTTTCCCATTGGAGTCTATGGCATATTAATCATAGTTATTTTAAATTCTCAGTCTGATAAATCCAAAATTTCTGCCAAAATCTAAATCTGATTTTGCTGCTTGTTTTGCCTCTTTAGACTGCTTTTCTTTTTCCCCTTTTTTAGAATGATTATAAATTTTTGTTGAAAGCTGAGCATGATGTTTAGGCCAAAAGTAATTGAGATAGTATGGTCAGAGAACATACTTTGCATGATTTCAATTAAAAAATTTTTGACCCAGTGTATGATTTATGTTGGTGATTGTTTCATGTAAACTTGCAAAGAATACGCGATCTGCTGTTATTGTGGTAAGTGTTCTATAAATGTTAATTAGATCCAGTTGGTTGATGGCGTTCAGTTCTTCTGTTTCTTTGATGATTTTCTATTTGTCGTTTCTTTAACTGGAACGGATATGTTGAAGCGTTCAACTATAATTGTGAATTAATCTATTTCTCTTTTCAGTTTCATCATTTTTTGCTTCGTGTATTTTGAAGCTATGTAGTTATGCACATACAAATTTAAAATTGTAACAGACCTTTCTACCCTATGTATTGTCCCTTTATTACTTTTAATATTTTCTTGCTCTTATTATTTTTTGGTTTATATGATAATATAAGCATTCCAGATTTATTTTGATTAGTGTTCCATGATATATTATTTTCTATTCTTTTACTTTAATCTTTTAATGAAAAGACATTTACAGTGTTTTTTTGTTGTTGTTGTTGCTACCATATAGTTGGTATTTTGAAACAACTTTTCAAAATTCATTTTGACAATCTCTATCTTCTAATTGGTGTCTTTAAAACATTTATATTTAATGCAATTTATCGTTAGGTTTGGATATATGCCAACCATTTTTTTTTGTTTCCTAATTTTTTCAAAAATTCATCCACACACTCATACATAAGTATGCATGTGCATATATTATTTTTATAGTGATAAAATGCACAACAAAGCATTTTTTAAAACATTGTCTAAGTGTACAATTTAGGGGTATTGAGTACACTCACAATGTTGTTTAACCATTACCACTAGATATTTCCATTAATTTTCATCACCCTTAAGAAATTCTGTGCACACTAAATAATAACACCCCATTTCCCCCTATTTCTAGCCCCCAGTAACCATTATTTTATTCCTGGTTTCTATACATTTACCTATTATAAGTATGTCATAAAAATGAGGTCATTCAGTACTCTTGTCCAAGTAGGGCTCATTTTACAAAGTATAATATATTTAAGATTCCACATGTTGTAACATATATCAGAATTTCATTCCTTTTTTTTTGTTGCTGTTGTTGTTCAGTTGCTAAAAGTTGTGGCCCCATGGACTGTAGCACATCAGGCTTTCCTGTCCTTCACCACCACCTGGAGTTTGCTCAAACTCATGTTCATTGAGTTGGTGATGCCATCCAACCATCTCATCCACTGTTGTCCCCTTCTCTTCTTGCCTTCAATCTTTCCCAGCAACAAGGACTTTTTCAATGAGTCAGCTCTTCACATCCGGTGGCTAAAGTATTGGAGCTTCAGTTTCAGCATTAAGTCCTTCCAATGAATATTCAAGGTAGATTTCCTTTTGGATGACTGATTTGATATCCTTGGAGTCCAAGGGACTCTGAAGAGTCTTCTCCAAGGCTACAGTTCAAAAGTATCAATTCTTCAGTGCTCAGTCTTCTTTATGGTCCAGCTCTCAAAACCATGCATGACTATAGAAAAGCCTTCACTTTGACTATACAGTCCTTTGTTGGCAAAGTGATGTCTCTGCTTTTTAATATACTATCTAGGTTGNGGGCGGGGGAATCTCATCCACTTCATTCACCCCCGCCCCCGCCCCACGTGCTGGGACACAGAGCTCGGACGGACCAATCGGCGGCCGGGTCTCCCCGGGTGGGCGGGGCCGGCCCAAGCCGAGGCGTTCATTGGGCACCTGAAGCGGTGTGAGGGCGGGGCCTGCTTCGGGCTGGGGCGGCGATGGTTGGTCCCGGCTCGCTGGTTGGGGGGGGAAGCGGAGGGGCCAGGGGCGCCCCTCTAGGCGAATGGAGACCCACGGCCGCAGGTGACGTGCGCCAGGACCCGCGTGGGCCACGGGCGTGGTCCGAGTGTCTGCACCCAGACATTCAAGGGTGTGGGCCCGAGTGTGAGCTGGGAGGCGTGAGCAAGCGCGGGGATGCGCGGGTGGCATCGAGCCAGGACAGCGCTGGTCCCCGGGGGCTGACTCGGGGAGGCCCCTGTAAAGGTGTAAGTTGAACGGATGAACAACCGGATGAATTTAGCAAACAACAGGTGTGTTGGTGTTAGACTCGCGGGGACCCGGAAGGAGGAGAAGCGGGGCAACTCAAACGTCCCGGGGATCCGGAGGTGTGGGGATTAGTCTGAAAGAGCCGGATTATTTGGGAGAACCTACTTGGGAGAAGGGGGCTTCCTCAGTTGTCGTCTCATTTTCGCCTTTTACATGCCCGGAGTGGGAGACTGGATGAGTCGCTCAGGTTCACAGAGGGAAAATTATGTGCTGGAAGGTCACACAGTTGGCCCCTGGTGGGGCTAGACTAGGCCTCCCCAGAACTTCGGGCCTGACTGGGGACCTTTCCACGCGGATCCTTCACTGAGACTCAGTGTGCCCCTCCCCAAATCTAGAAGCCACAGTCCAGGTCTGGCCCAGTGGCAGCTGTCCCTGGGGTGGGGGTGTGGGTAGGTGGGAGAGGTATTACCCCAAGCATGACTGCAGACTTGGGTCCTCACCCCAGCCCCACCGCTCCCTTGCTGGGCGATGCTGGATGGCTTCCTAGACCTCTCTGAGCTGGTTTCATTCCATCGCCTGCAAAGAGGGAGCGCTGACACCTACCAAAAGCACTCAGTATGTATGGGGGTGCCCAGCAGGTTCTATTTTCTGTTACATTTTGTCTTTTCCTGTTTTGTTATTTATACACTTACACGCATGCTTTACCGAATTCAGAAGGCACGGAAGGTTTACAGTACCTTCAGTAAAAACTCAGTCTCTTCTCTCCCAGCCACACAAATTCCTTCCCCCAAGGCACCCACTAGTCCTGACACCTTGTGCGTCCTTTTGGACTCAGTCTCTGCCTACAGTGCATCAGCAGACACGTATTTTGTTTTCCTTTTTATACACAAATAATAGTTTAGTGGTTACTCTCAGAGTTCACTTATTCTGTCTCAGGGAGCCGTGCACATCTGTAAACAAAAGGCATCCTTGTTCTCTTGGCCGTTTACCCAGTGTTCCTTCACATGGAGGTCCATCCATCACGTCTTTGATGTCCCCTCTCAGTGAATGAGCAGGGTGTCACCATCATTTGCTTTCACCAAACAATTGCATGACTCACACATGGAACAGGATGACTTCTCAGGGTAACTAGGGTTGTTTTTTCAGGTAGTTTATCAAGGCCATTACCAGTTTAGTTCAGTCCAGTCACTCAGTCATGTCCGACTCTGCGACCCCATGAATCGCAACACGCCAGGCCTCCCTGTCCATCACCAACTCCCTGAGTTCACTCAAACTCACGTCCATCGAGTTGGTAATGCCATCCAGCCATCTCATCCTCTGTCGTCCCCTTCTCCTCCTGCCCCCAAACCCTNTTGCACGCACACACATTTTTAAAATTCATCACTCTGTTGATGAACAGTTGAGTTGTTTCCATATTTTGGTTATTATGAATAATGTTGCTATGAAACTTGTTTGAGTCCCCCTTCTTTTAGTTCTTTTGGATGTATACATAGAAGTGGAATTTTTGGATCATATAGTAAATCTGTGTTTAACTTTTTGAGGAAATGCCAAACTGTTTTCCACTGCAGCTACACTTTTGCATCCCAATCACAGTGCAGAAGGGTTCCAGTTTTTCCACATCCTTGCCGTCTTCATATTTGCTGTGTTCTGATGAATGTGAGGTGGCATTTCATTGTGGTTTTGATTTGCTTTTAATAATAATTAATGCTATTGATCATCTTTTCATGTGTTTATTGGCCAATACTTCTTTGGAAAAGTATTCAAGTCCTTCACCCATTTTTAAAGCAAGTTGTTTGTTTTTGTTGACATTATTGTAGGAGTTCTTTATATTAATATATTCTTAATATTACTCTTATCAGATTTATGATTTATAACTATTTTCTCCAACCTTGTGGAAGAATCACTAAATAATGGTTTTTGATGCATGAAAGTGTTTAAGTTTGATGAAGTCCAAATAAACTATTTTTTTCTTTTTTTTTTTGCCCACATATTAGATGTCATATCTAAGAAACCATTGCCATGTGTAATGTCATTTCCCCACAACAAGTTGTATAATTTTGGCTGNTTTTTGATGCATGAAAGTGTTTAAGTTTGATGAAGTCCAAATAAACTATTTTTTTCTTTTTTTTTTTGCCCACATATTAGATGTCATATCTAAGAAACCATTGCCATGTGTAATGTCATTTCCCCACAACAAGTTGTATAATTTTGGCTGTTTTGATTAGGTCTTTGATTTATTTTCAGTCATTTTTATTTCAATTTTTTTTCATTTTTTTTGACATGTTGATATCCATTTTTTTCCAGCACCATTTGTTGAAAAGACTTTCCTTTTCCCTACTGAGTAATCTTTGTACCCTTGTCACAAATCATTTGACCTTATGCATGGGGCTCATTTCTGGGTTCTCTATACCATTCCGTTAGTCAGTATGTCTGTCTTTATGTCAGTACCATTACTGCATTGATTACTGCACCTTTATGTTAAATTTTGTAATCAGGAAGTGTGAGTTCTCTCTGTTTTACTTTTTCAAGATTGTTTTGGCTATTTGGAGTCCCTTGAAAATATAAGATGAGTGTTTCTACTACAAAAGCATCATTAGGATTTTAAAGGGGATTACATGGACTCTCTAGATATTTTGGAGTGATAATAATTATCATAATTTAATGATAATAATAAAAATAAAAAACAATAATAATTTAATGATATTAAATATTCTAATTCATGAACATAAACTATCTCTCTGCTCATTTATGTCTTCTTTAGTTTCCCACAGAAATGTTTTGCTGTTTTCAGTATATAAGTCTTTTGCCACTTTGGTAATTTTATTCCTAAATACAGTTCACCCTTGAACAATATGGGGGTTAGAGTACCAACCCTCTACACAATAAAAAATCTGTATATAGCTTTATAGTTGGTCCTCCATAACCAAAGTTCCACATACATGGATTCAACCAGCCATAGATTGTGTAGTACTGCTGTAGAATTTATTGGGAAAAAAAATCCACATGTATATGAACCCACACAGTTCAATCCTGTGTTGTTCAAAGGTCAACCATATTTTAGTTATTTTTAATGTTATTATAAATAAAACATCTCAATTTCCTTTTTGGATCATTCATTATTAGTATATAGAAATACAACTGACATGGGGATTTGATTTGTATTTTGCAACTTTGCCAAATTCATCTATTAAGTCTAACATATTTATTTGTGGAATATTTAGTATATTTTTATGTGTCATCTGCGAACACAGAAAACTACTTCTTTTCTAATTTGAATGCCTTTTATTTATTTTCCTTGCTTAAGTGCTCTGGTTATATTTCCAATACACTGTTGAATAGACATAGTGAAAACTGGCATCCTTTTCTTGTTTCTGATTTTAAAGAAAATTTTTTCAGCCTTTTGCCATGTTAATTGTCAGTTTTTTACGTATGGTATTTATCATACTGAATAAGTTTTCATCTATTACAAGTTTCTTAAAAATTTTTTACCATGAAAGCATGTTGAATTTTGTTCTGCATTAATCTGAGTGATTGTGTATTGCTTTCTTTTATTTCTATTTATCTGGTGTATTGCACTAATTAACATGTGTGTTGAACCATCCTTCCATTTCAGGAATAAATCCCACTTGGTCATCATGTATATTCCTTTTAACAACATGTTAAATCCAATGCGATAGCATTTTTTTGAGGAATTTTGTATCAGTATTCTTCAGGGAAATGAGCCTGTATCTTTCTTTTCTTGTCATATCTTGTCTAGCTTTTGTTGTTGTTTTGCTGTTCAGTCACTAAATTGTGTCTGACTCTTTATAACCCCATGGACTGCAGCACACCAGGCTCCCCTGTCCTTCACTGTCTATTGGACTTTGCTCAGATTCATGTCCATTGAGTCAGTGATGCTATCGAACCATCTCATCCTCTGCTGCCCCCTTCTACTTTTGCCTTCAATCTTTCCCAGCATCAGAGTCTTTTCCCATGATTCGTCCCTCTCCATCAGGTGGCCATAATATTGGAGCTTCAGCACCAGTCCTTTCAATGAGTATTCAGGGTTGATTTTACGTTAGGACTGACTGGTTTGACCTTGCACTCCAAGGGACTCTCAAAAGTCTTCTCCAGCACCATAATTCAAAAGCATCAATTCTTCAGTGCTCAGCTTTCTTTCTTTCTTTTTTTTCTTTCTTTCTCAGCCTTCTTTATGTTCCAACTCTCACAACTGTACTTGACTGCTGGAAAAACAATAGCTTTGACTGTATAGACCTTTGTTGGCAAAATGATGTTTCTGCTTTTTAACACACTGTCTAGGTTTGTCATGGCTCTTTTTCTAAGTAGCAAGTATCTTTAATTTCATGGCTGCAGTCACTGTCCACAGTGATTTTGGAGCCCAAGAAAATAAAATCTGTCGCTGTTTTCCCTTTTTTCCCTTCTATTTGCCATGAAGTGATGGGACAGGATGCCATGATCTTGGTACTTTTTTCTAATTTATTTATTTTTAATTAGAGGATAATTGCTTGACAATATTGTGTTGTTTTCTGCCATATATCAACATGAATCAGCCATAGGTGTGTGTATATGTCCCCTCCCTCTTGAATCCTCCTTTTCACCTCCTGCCCCATCACACCCCTCCAGGTTGTCACAGAGCACCGGGTTTGAGCTCCCTACATTATACAGAAAATTCTCACTGGCTATCTATTTTACATATGGTAATATATATACTTCAATGTTACTCTTTCAGTTCGTCCCTCTCTCTCCTTCCCCAACTGTGTCTATAAGTCTGTTCTCTAAGTCTGCATCTTCATTGCTGCTCTGCTAATAAGTTCATCAGTATCATCTTTCTAGATTTCATATATGCATGATATTTGTTTTTTTCTTTCTGATTTACTTCCCTCTGTATAATAGGCTCTAGAACTGACTAAAACACATTCTTCTTTATGGCTGAATAATACTCCATATCACTCATACAACTTCTTTTTATTTTTTATTTTATTTTTTTTTAAAACTTCTTTTTATTCATCTGTTGATGGACATCTAGGTTGCTTCCATGTCCTCGCTATTGTAAACAGTGCTGCAATGAACATTGGGGTACATGTATATTTTTCAATTATGGTTTCTTCAGGGTATATGACCAGTAGGGAGATTATTGGATCATATGGTAGCTTCATCCCTAGTTTTTAAAGGAATCTCCATAGTGTTCTCCATAGTGTTCTCTATCAATTAATAATCCCAGCAACAGTGCAAGAGGGTTCCCTTTTCTTCACACCCTCTCCAGCATTCAGTTTTTGATGATGCCTATTCTATCCAGGGTGAGGTGAAACCTCATTGTAGGTTTTATTTGCATTTCTGTAATAATGAGCAACGTTGAGCATATTTTCATGTGTTTATTAGCCATCTGTGGTTCCAAATNTGATGTTGGAGAAGACTCTTGAGAGTCCCTTGGACTGCAAGGAGATCCAACCAGTCCATTCTGAAGGAGATTAGCCCTGGGATTTCTTTGGAAGGGATGATGCTAAAGCTGAAACTCCAGTACTTTGGCCACCTCATGAGAAGAGTTGACTCATTGGAAAAAACTCTGATGCTGGGAGGGATTGGGGGCAGGAGGAGAAGGGGACGACCGAGGATGAGATGGCTGGATGGCGTCACGGACTCGATGGACGTGAGTCTGAGTGAACTCTGGGAGATGGTGATGGACAAGGAGGCCTGGTGTGGGGCGATTCATGGGATCGCAGAGAGTCGGACATGACTGAGCGACTGAACTGAACTGAACTGAACTGATGTCTTCTTTGGAGAAACATCTGTTTAGGTTTTCTGCCCATTTTTTGATTTAGTTTTTGTTTTTCTGGTAGTGAGCTGCATGAGCTGCTTGTATATTTTAGAGATTAATCTTTTGTCAGTTTTTCCATTACCTATTATTTTTCCCATTCTGAGGTTGTCATTTCACCTTGTTTATAATTTCCTTTGCTATGCATAAGCTTTTAGGTTTAATTAGGCCTATTTGCTTATTTTTGTTCTTATTTCCATTACTCTAGGAAGTGGGTCATAGAGCATCTTGCTGTGACTTATGTTAAGGCGTCTACTGCCTATGTTTTCCCCCAAGATCTTTATAGTTTCTATCTTATATTTAATCCATTTTGAGTTTATCTTTGTGTGTAATGTTAGGAAGTGTTCTGATTTTTTTCTTTTACATGTAGCTATTCAGTTTTTCCAGCACCACTTATTGAAGATACAGTCTTCTCCATTGTGTATTCTCGCCTCCTTTATCAATGATAAGGTGCCCATTGGTGTGTGGGTTTATCTCTGGGCTGTTTATCTTGTTCCATTGGTCTGTAGTTCTGTTTTTGTGCCAGCACAAGACTGTCTTGATGACTAGTTGCACATATTTCACAGGCTAGTATGGTTATGCTCAAAATCCTTCAAGCTGAGATTCAGTAGCATGTGAAATAAGAACTTCTATATGTAAAAGCTGGGTTTAGAAAAGGAAACCAAAGACTAAATTAGAGGAACCAGAGACTAAATTGCCCACATTCATTGGATCATAGAGAAAGCAATGGAATTCCAGGAAAACATCTGCTTCATTGACTGCACTAAAACCTTTCACTGTTTGTTGGGGACCATAACAAACTGTGGAAAATTCTTAAAGAGATGGGAATTTCAGACCATCTTATCTGTCTCCTGAGAAACCTGTATATGGATCAAGAAACAACAGTTAGAACCAAAAGTGGAACCATGGACAGCTTCAAAATTGGGAAAGAAGTATGACAAGGCTGTATATTGTCACCCTGCTTATTTAACTTCTGCACAGTGTACATCATGCGAAATGCTGAGCTGGATGAATCACAAGCTGGAATCAAGATTTCTGGGAGAAATATCAACAACCTCAGATATGCAGATAATACCACTCTAGTGGCAGAAAGTGAAGAGGAACTAAAGAGCCTTTTCATCAAAGGACAATGAAAACCTGGCTTGACACTCAACATTTAAAAAAGCTATGTAAATTAATTGCTGCTAAAGCCTAGCCTGAAGGATTTCGAGCATAACCTTTCTAGTATGTGAAATGAGACCTTTTTTGTATAGTTTTCCTGCGTATTCTTGCCACCTCTTTGTAATCTCTTCTCCTTCTGTTAAGTTCTTACCATTTATGTCCTTTATTGTGCTCATCCTTGCATGAAATATCCCCTAGATATCTCCAGTTTTCTTGAAGAGATCTCTAGTCTTTCCCATTCTATTGTTTTCCTCTATTTTTTTGCACTGTTCATTTAAGAAGGGTTTCTTATCTTTCCTTGCTGTTCTCTGGAACTCTGCATTCATTTAAGTGTATCTTTCCATTTCTCCCTTGCCTTTCACTTCTCTTCTTTTCTCAGCTATTTGTAAAGCCTCCTCAGAAAACCACTTTGATTTCTTGCATTTCTTTTTATTTAGGATGGCTTTGGTCACTGGCTTCTGTACAACATTATTAATACAAACCTCCATTCATAGTTCTTCAGGCATTCTATCTACTGGATTTAATCCCTTGAATCTATTCATCACCTCCACTGTATAATCATAAGGGATTTGATTTAGGTCATACCTGAATGGCTTAGTGGTTTTCCCTACTTTCTTCAATTTAAGCCTGAATTTTGCAGTAAGGAGTTCATGATTTGAACCACAGTCAGCTCCAGGTCTTCTTTTGTTGATTGTATAGAGCTTCTCTCTCTTTGGCTTTAAAGAATAAAATCAATCTGATTTTGATATTGACCATCTAGTGATGTCCATGTGTAGAGTCATGTCTTGTATTGTTGGAAAAGGCTATTTTCTATGACCTGTGTGTCCTCTTCACAACTCCATTAGCCTTTGCCCTGCTTCATTTTGTACTCCAAGGCCAAACTTTCTCATTACTCCAGATACCTCTTGACTTCCTACTTTTGCATTCCAGTCCACTATGATGAAAAGAACATCTTTTTTTTTTTTTTTTTCAGTGTTAATTCTAGAAGGTCTTATGGGTCTTCATAGAATGTTTCAACTTCAGTTACTTCAGCATTAATGGTTGGAACATAGATTTGGATTACTACGATGTTGGATGGTTTGCCTTGGAAATGAACCAAGATCATTCTGTCATTTTTGAGACTCAACCCAAGTACTCCATTTCAGACTTTTTGTTGGCTATGCAATGCAGGAGATGTAAAAGACCTGGGTTCAATCCATGGGTCAGGAATATCCCTTGGAAAGGAGGTGGCAACCTACTCCAGTACCCTTGCCTGGAAAATCTCATGGGCAAAGGGCAACAATCCATGGAGTCACAAGAGTTGGACATGACTAAGCGACTAAACTACCACCACTGTGAGGGTTGCTGCGTTTCTTCTAAGGGATTTTTGCCCACAGTGGTAGATATAATGGTCATCTAGGTTAGATTCACCCATTCCTGTCCATTTTAATTCACTGATTTCTGAAATGTAGATGTCCATTCTTGCCATCTCCTGCTTGACCACATCCAAATAACTTGATTCACGGACCTAACATTCCAGGTTCCTATGCAATATTGTTCTTTACATTATTGGACTTTAACCACCAGACATATCCACAACTGAGCATCATTTCCATTTCAGCCCAGCTGTTTTATTTTTTCTGGAGCTATAAGTAATTGTCCTCTACCTTTCCCGAGTAACATATTGGACACCTTCCAACCTGGGGGTTTACCTTTGAACGTGGAGGGTTCCCCTTCCAGTATCACTTATTTTTTCCTTTTCATACTGTTCATGGGGGTCTCTGGACAAGAATATTGGAATGGCTTGCCATTCCCTCCTCCAATGGACCACTTTTTGTCAGAACTCTTCACTATGACCCAACCATCTTGAGTGGCTCTGCAAGGCGCGGCTCATAGCTTTATTGAGGTATATGCAAGCCCTTTTACCACAACAAGGCTGTTATCCATAAAGGGGTCTAGCTTTAGTATAGGAGTAATGCTGGCTTCATAGAATGAAATAGCAAGAGGTCCCTCCGCCACAGTTTTTTTGGGAAGAGCTTGAAAAGAATGGATTTTCCCCTCTATTTTTCTCTTTCCCGTTCCCTGCCTTCTTTTGGACATTTGAATACAAGTTGTTATTTTGCTTTACTTTTTTCTTACACTTAAAAAATTGAAATGAAATTTATATAATGAAATTAACATTTTGCTGTAGTAATCAAAACAGAATGTTACTGGCATAAGGACAGACATAGACAAATGGAATAACATTGAGAGTCCAAAAATAAACCGATGTTTTAATGGCCAATTAGTTTTCAACAATGTTGCTGAGATTATTTAGTGGAAAGAAGACTGTTCTGTTAAATGAATGGTCCTGTGACAACTGGATATCCACATAGAATGAAGTTGGGTCTGTAGCTCATCCCATACACAACAGTTAATTCAAAATTGATCAAAGACCTAAATATAAGAACTAAAATCATAAAATTCTTACAATTAAACATAGAGGTGAGTAGTCACGACTTTGGATTTGGTAATGGATTCTTTGGATATGACCCCAAAAGCATGAACAAAAGGAAAAAATAGATACACTGGACTCCATTAATGTTGAAAATTTTGTGCATCAAAGTGTGTTGTAAAAAATAATTATATTACTTAAAAATTTTGTTTTGATTGTCAGTCAGATGTGAACATAGAATAACACTGCAGAGAGGCATAAAAAAGTGAAAAAAAATTTATTATGCTCACAGATCCTATGAGAGGAAGAAATGGCATGTTAATCAGGGGCCATATGGGAGGAATTCCCAGGGATCAGAATCAACCAAAAAGTTGGGGAGTCAAAAGAGAGTTTATGAACCTATGAGTCTCCTTATTGGGTTAAATGGTTGTGTATACAAACCAAAAGCATGAGGGTATTTCACTAGTGTGTTCAAATGTTACTATGTCACGTGAGGGGAGGGTAAGAAAGGGAACTTGCGGCAGTGGCTAGCCTTATCATACTTGTGCATCTGGCTTCTAGGGATGGGTGCTTTGATCAGTTTGTAGAAATATTGAAACATTGAGAAAATATGAAGTTAAAAAAAATTAAAATATAGAAAAGAATTACCAAGAAAGTGAAAAATCAACTTACAGAAGGGAAAGTATTTGTAAATCATATATCTTGTTCTAACAAATATCTAGTATACAGACTATATAATGAACTCATGCAACTCAACAACAAAAAGACAAATAACATAATTAGTCAGTTTTGGTTGTGTATATTGGGTTGGTGAAAACATTCATTCGGGTTTCGAACCTAATATTTTAGTTTTACTTAGTAATTGCTCTAAGGATTTAAATTATCATAGTTTAATTATAGAACTAAATAATATTATGTTACTTGAAGTGGAATATGGAAGCTTTAACCTTTCATCATTCATGTTGTTTTCATATACATTATATTTACATACATTAGAAATGTCATCAGACAATGTTATATATACAATGTTATATATATATCAGACAAAGTTATATACAATATTCTTATTTTAACTTATGTGTATCACAAAAAACTTAAGAGAAGAAAAATAACCTATTATATATATTCAGACATTTGCCATTTCTGTTACTCCTTTATTTATGATGCTTCAAATTCCCCCAATGTCATTTTCATCATTCATGAAATGTTTGCTTTAGTATTTCTATTTGATCAGTTTAGTCACTGCATCTCTCTTCAGTTCAGTTCAGTTCAGTTGCTCAGTCGTGTCTGACTCTTTGCGACCCCATGAACCGCAGCATGCGAGGCCTCCCTGTCCATCACCAACTCCAGGAGTTTACCCAAACTCATGTCCATTGAGTCGGTGATGCCATCCAACCATCTCATCCTCTGTTGTCCCCTTCTCCTCCTGCCCTCAATCTTTCCCAGCAACAGGGTTTTTTCCAGTGAGTCAGCTCTTTGCATCAGGTGGCCAAAGTATTGGAGTTTCAGCCTCAACATCAGTCCCTCCTATGAACACCCAGGACTAGTGTCTTTAGAATGGACTGGTTGGATCTCCTTTCAGTCCAAGGGACTCTCAAGAGTCTTCTCTAACACCACAGTTGAAAAGCATCAATTCTTCAATGCTCAGCTTTCTTTATAGTTCAGCTCTCACATCCATACATGACTACTGGAAAAACCATAGCCTTGACTAGATGGACCTTTGATGACAAAGTAATGTCTCTGCTTTTTAATATGCTGTCTAGGTTGGTCATTGGAGAAGGCGATGGAACCCTACTCCAGTACTCTTGCCTGGAAAATCCTACGGATGGAGGAGCCTGGTAAGCTGCAGTCCATGGCATTGCTAAGGGTCGGACACGACTGAGCGACTTAACTTTCACTTTTCACTTTCATGCATTAGAGAAGGAAATGACATCCCACTCCAGTGTTCTTGCCTGGAGAATCCCAGGGCCAGGGTAGCCTGGTAGGCTGCCATCTATGGGGTCACACAGAGTCAGACACGACTGAAGTGACTTAGCAGTAGCAGGTTCATCACTTTTCTTCCAAGGAGTGTCTTTTAATTTCATGGCTGCAATTACCATCTGTAGTGATTTTGGA
>SJYV01018416.1:677116-726301 GCA_006410875.1 Neotragus pygmaeus
GTGGTCTGGTATTCACACCTCTTTCAGAATTTTCCACAGTTTGTTTTGATCCACACAGTCAAAGGCTTTGACGTAGTCAATGAAGCAGAAATAGATGCTTTTCTGGAACTCTCTTGCTTTTTCCATGATCCAGCGGATGTTGGCAATTTGATCTCTGGTTCCTCTGCCTTTTCTAAAACCAGCTTGAACATCTGGAATTTCATGGTTCACATATTGCTGAAACCTGGCTTGGAGAATTTTGAGCATTACTTTACTAGTGTGTGAGATCAGTGCAATTGTGCGGTAGTTTGAGTATTCTATGGCATTGCCTTTCTTTGGGATTGGAATGAAAACTAACCTGTTCCAGTCCTGTGGCCACTGCTGAGTTTTCCAAATTTGTTGACTTATTGAGTGCAACACTTTCACAGCATCATCTTTTAGGACTTGAAATAACTCAACTGGAATTCTATCTCCTCCACTAGCTTTGTTCATAGTGATCTTCCTAAGGCTTACTTGACTTCACATTCCAGGGTATCTGGCTCTAGGTGAGTGTGAGTGATCACACCATCAAGATTATCTGGGTTGTGAAGATTATTTTGGTAAGTTCTTTTGTGTATTCTTGTCACCTCTTCTTAATATCTTCTGCTTCTGTTAGGTCCATACCATTTCTGTCCTTTATTGAGCCCATTTTTGCATGAAATGTTCCCTTGCTATCTCTAATTTTCTTGAAGAAATCTCTAGTCTCTCCGATTCTATTGTTTTTCTCTATTTCTTTGCCCTGATCTTAGATTTCCTTTTCTGAGAATGCTTTTATTTTTCTTTTACTTTATTCCTGAAGGATTATTTTCATTGGATAAAATTGTAGGTTGATAGTCATCTTTTTCAGCCCCTAAAAGACATTTTTCTATGCTATTTTTCTCTGCTCTCTCTCTCTATATATATATGAATTCTGCAGTCCTTCAAATAAATATTTATCTATAAAATGTATATTTTTTCTTGGATGCCTTCAACATCTTTTTGTTTATCTTAAGTTTTTAACTTTAATGAATCTGGTCAAAAAGTCCTTGAGTTTATCCTTTCGAGTTTTGTAAGTTTCTTGAATCTGTAAATTTATGTGTTCCATCAATTTGGAAAGTTTTCAGCCATATATCTATTTATCTACCATCTATTGTAGTGCCTTCTTTTCTTATTCTTGTGGAAGTAATGATATGAATATTTGACCATTTTTCTACTGTCCCTCTGTCTCTTAGTTTTTCAATTGTTATTCTCTTTATTAATCACATTGGTTAATTTTTATTGATCTACTTTCAAATTCAGTGAATCTTTCCTCTATCGTCTTTAGTCTATCAAGTTAATCCAATGAATTGCATTTTTGTTTTTGTATATTTTTAGTTGTAAAAATTTCATTTTATTCTTTTATATATCTTCTGTTTCTGTGCTGAGTCTTTATAGCTTTCCATTAATTTCAAGAATGTTTCTCCTTATTTCCTGAAACATAGTTATAATAGCTGCTTTAAAATCTTTGTTTGATAATTTCAACACTATACTGATTCAGGTTTGATGTCTGCTATCTTTTCTCTTGAGTAATAGAGAAATTTTCCTGATTGTTCATATTCAAAGTAATTTTAGAATGTATCTTGGGCATTTTAAATATTATTCTAGACTTCAAACTCGGATAAGGCAATGCCACCCCACTCCAGTACTCTTGCCTGGAAAATCCCATGGACGGAGGAGCCTGGTGGGCTGCAGACCATGGGGTCGCTAAGAGTCAGGGATGATTGAGCAACTTCCCTTTCACTTTTCACTTTCATGCATTAGAGAAGGAAATGGCAACCCACTCCAGTGTTCTTGCCTGGAGTATCCCAGGGCCAGGGAAGCCTGGTGAGCTGCCGTCTATGGGGTCGCACAGAGTCACACACGACTGAAGCGACTTAGCAACAGCAGCAGCAGACTCCAAACTGTTGTTTAAATCTCTTGAAGAATGTTTATTTTTGTTTTGGATTGTGTTGTTTCAGAAGGCAACCCAGCCAGTTATCTTCAGACTGAAAGCCCATAGTGGTGTGGGTTCTAGTTCCAACTTAAATTCTTTTCTAAAGCCCTTATAGGCCAATCAGATCTGCTCTCCATGTGTGTCAGCAAGTGTCCAATCTGGGGCCTGGGAAGTAATCGATTTTATAGTATAGCTCTCAAAGCTTTTGGTATGTGGCTTAAGATCTATGCATATGCAGCTTGGGTGCAAGGGCAGAAGTTCATATACAATTTCACAGAATCATGTTCTTCAGCTCTCTTCTTTCCACAATGCCTCCAACACTTTTCTGCTCCTAGAGACTTTCTCCCCTGGTCCTCTATCTGCTGTTAACTTCCTGTACTTGCATCTACCTCTAGGGTCCAGTGGCAAAGTGATAGACAGGAAAAGGAGTGTGGATTCTCCTCATGGATTTGGGACCAAAGTTCCTCTGGTTAGAGAAGAAGGTTTTCCCTCCTTCCTAGTATTCATGGGCTTCCCTTGTGGCTCAGCTGGTAAAGAGTCTGTCTGCAATGTGGAAGACCTGGGTTGGGAAGATCCCCTGGATCTGGTAAATGGCTACCCACTCCAGTATTCTGGCCTAAAAATTCCACGGACTGTATAGTTCATGGGGTTGCAAAGGGTCAGATACAACTGAGCGACTTTCTGTTTTTACCAGCCACTATTGTTGCTCTGTCACTGCAGGATTGCCTTGCAGCTGGAGCAGAAGAAACAAAAAACAAGCAAACAAAGAAAAAAGTAGGGAAATTTTCCCACTGGCTTTGTGGGATTCTATTTTAGACTTTTCTGAGCAGAAATGCAGGACTTACCTTAGACCTTTTCCTGACTACACCTGGTGCACAGTTCCAAGTTTTGGACTGCCTTTGACTTCATGTTGGAGAAACCAAAGTATGTGAGGGAAATTAATGATATTTGCTGCTATTTTGGTGATACTTTGAAATTTTCTCCCCTTTAATTTACCTGGTACCTTTTTCTTTTCAATATCCTAGGATCTATCTGTCCTATCCAGGGTTTTAGCTGTAGTCAATGAGAAAGACAGGTTGGAAAATGCTTACCCCATGTTAACTAGAACTGGAACTGAAGAATTTTTCTTATTTCCATTTTATAGTTGAGAAAACTGATCTTCCAAAAGGTAATTTTACTTTGTGTTCATTTCTCCCTACAACTCAATAGCACTAAATAACAGAACTAGAGTATTGTCCTTTAGTGTATCTTATTTTGGCATTCTTGTTCTACCTACCAACGGCACAGTACAAGAATCATAGGTCCAACCTGGAGATATGAAACAGAGATGACAGTGCAGATACTGTGAGTTACTCTGGCTAATTCCTCAGTGAATTATGGTAGCAAAATCTCTTGGAGGTCAGGAAGTTGATATCCTATCATTTATTTGACTTTAATCCNCCTGGGATTTCTTTGGAAGGGATGACGCTAAAGCTGAAACTCCAGTACTTTGGCCACCTCATGCGAAGAGTTGACTCATTGGAAAAGACTCTGATGCTGGGAAGGATTGGGGGCAGGAGGAGAAGGGGATGACAGAGGTTGAGATGGCTGGATGGCATCACGGACTCGATGGACATGAGTCTGAGTGAACTCCAGGAGATGGTGATGAACAGGGAGGCCTGGCGTGCTGCGATTCATGGGGTCGCAAAGAGTCGGACACGACTGAGCAACTGAACTGAACTGAACTAAAGTGATATGCATGTGCTATTGTACACCTGTGTGCCTTATTGAACCTCCTTAGGCTGACTCCCCAGGAAACAGACACCCAGGCTCTGAGCTGTGCATGCTTGGGTTAGTGGGGAGAGGAGGTAAGCTCCATGCAATTGCCAGCAAGGGCTCAATGGGTCCCTGGAGTTCAGGATTGGATCGCCCCTCAGTGCTGCCTAGAACTGAGGCAAGGGACTGGGCTCTCTACCCCCACGTTGACCAGTCACCAGACACAGGCTACCCAGGGTGGGCAAGGCAGCTCCCCTGGGCCAAGGGCAATCCCCTAGGTGTTGCTCAGCCATGAGTCTTTGGCAGTCACTCTTCCTGCCAGCTGGGGAACCAGCTAGAAAGGGCATCTAGGCTGTGCTCCACAGCACCTTCCTCAAACACAGACTCTCAACAAGACATTTAAAAGGATGGTGTACAGTCAAACTCAAACAGAAGTTATCATACTTTCCCTGATACTGAATGAGGCTGGCCAATCCCCCAAGATACACAGAATCTACCTTCTAGACCGTGGCTGGGTCAGAGAGAATATCCATTTTATTTATTTGTTGTTTAATGTGGACCATTTTTAAAATCTTCATTGAACTTGTTATAACATTGTTTCTGTTTTATATTTTGTGGTTTTTTTGGCTGCAAAGCATGTAGGATCTTAACTCCCCAACCAGGGATCAAACTCACACCTCCTGCACTCAAAGGTGAAGTCTTAACCACCTGACTGCCAGGGAAGTTGGGAGAACACGCATTTTAAATTTTAGCAGAAACTGCCAACGGTCTCTGGCTATTATTATTGCTCACCACAACGTTATACTCTCATCAGCAGTATTTCATTATCTCATATTCTTACCAACCCTTGAAATTATCAAACTTCTCAAGTTTTTCACCAATATTGAGTGTAAGAACTTCTCATCCCTCTAATTTCCATTTCCCTGATAGAAAGGTTGAGAGTCTTTATCGTGAATTACATCTTCCTGTCTTCTCTGCTCATTTTTTGAGTTCTGTCTTTTTCTTACTGACTCAGAGACATTACTTAGATCTTTGAATATTGTGTTTTAGCCACGTGTTCTTGGAAACAAATTCACTCAGAAGGACAATGCAGATAGTGGAGTGCAGTTTATTACACCGGTGGGCCCAAGGCAGAGTCTCCTGTTAGCCAAGGCCCCCGGCCAGCATTTGTGAAAATCTTTTTACCCCGTGTGTGTGTCTCAGAACCTACCTCCCCAAATTCTCTGAAACTAGTCTGAACAAAGGAAGAGAAAGATACAGTCAAAGCTAACCCGTGATTCATATGCCTTAGACCCATGATTCGCTGCCTTAAGCCTAGGTAGTTAACAGTGGACAATTATCAATAGGCCTGTGGTCATACCCCAATAAGCATAATAGAGTTTATGATTCTATCTGGTTACACAGATAATTAGTGTATTCTTTTAGGCAATGGAGAGTCTAGATACAAGCCCTGGAGCTCTTCCATTGGGGTAGGGGGGGGTGGTCTGGTTTTCCAGTTGTTGCATTGTTTCCATAAATACTGGACATACAGCTCAAAGTCCACAGTCCTGCCCAAGATGGAGCCCTGCTTTCGAGATGGAGCCTGTTCTTTTTTCTCCTTCAGCTGAACCATCATTCATTCCGTTCTTTGCCTGAAAGCTCTCTTCTCATCTTCCCTGATGAGCTTGTCCACGACACTGACTAGACGGCTCTAGTATCGCCGGCTTGGACCCAGAAAACGTGGGCCTCAGTTCTAGCCGTCACTTCCCAGTGCCAACACGGGCAGGAGCACTTGGGTGGCTGACACGGGCTCTCAGATCCTCAGTTTCCTCAAAAGAAAACATGGGGGTCATTCCCCCTCCCGAGATGGTTTTGACGATTGACCCATATCGTGTCTGTGAACTCTTCATGGTTACGGCTTATTTTTTGGCCTTTATAATAAAAATATAGAAGTCTGTATAGGTACATTCTCTCCCCACTGCCTGCGATTCATTCATCACTGATTTCTTCATTTGTTTATGATTCGCTAAAGGGAAATTTATTATTGCTCACCACCTGCTGTGTTAAGCATTGATGGATAATGTGGTTCCCACCCTGAAGGAGGTCAGTGGAGAGAGTGGATTAAAAAAAAAAAACAGAGTCCACTTATTAAAGATAATGGAGAAACTTCGCTTTCTTTCTTCTCATGTCGCAGAGGACTTTTATAAATGAAAGCGGGGTCCAGCAGCTCACTGCTCAAAAGCCAATAAAGAGGACAGATTGGTGGAAAAGGAAGTTTGCTTTATTTTGGATACTGGCAACCAGGGAGGGAGGGCAGATGTTTGTCCAAAGGCCGACTCTCTTCCCCCNAGAGGACTTTTATAAATGAAAGCGGGGTCCAGCAGCTCACTGCTCAAAAGCCAATAAAGAGGACAGATTGGTGGAAAAGGAAGTTTGCTTTATTTTGGATACTGGCAACCAGGGAGGGAGGGCAGATGTTTGTCCAAAGGCCGACTCTCTTCCCCCAACCCTGCAATTAGTGGGCAAGAGCTCTTATAGGCTGAGGAAGGGGCTACATGCAGAAACAGCACAGTCAGTCCTGACAGTCATCTTGGAATTAGTCATCAGTGGTCTGACCAGCATCATCTTGATTAAGCACAGTTAGTCTTCGCTTCCAGGGTCAGTTTGTTCCCATTTCCTAGAGGCTAGTTCTTGGAATTGTGATCTGTGCCATGGCTACTGTCTAGTCACCGTGTAGTTTGCCTCTCACCGGGTGGGGGTTTCAGGATCCATGAGACAGTCCACAGGATATGGCTTAGGTGTTATCTATAGCCACTGGGAAAGAGCTGAAGGTCCCCTTGACTGTGCTTAATGACTAGACTATTACTGTTTGGTCTCCTCTGACTGCTTTCCTTTGTTTCTGCAGGGTCTCACTTCTCTGATTAAACTTATTCTTTTGCTAAGGTTTTTGCTCAGACAGAAGGCAGGCCGAGGATGTAGGGGGCGAGGACCTGCCCATTAAGGTCCTGCTCCATTTTACTTTCGCCCCTCCCAGCCTTGGCCTGGAGGGAGAGAACTATACACACAAATGCCTCCTCCTGCATGGTGAAGAATCAGAACTTGATATTCCCTGAGCCAGGCCGCAAGTCTGAGCCTGGCGTGCTGTGATTCATGGGGTCGCAAAGAGTCGGACACGACTGAGCGACTGAACTGAACCGAACCGAACTGAGCCAGGCCTTAGCCCTGGGCAGGGTGATGGGGCTAGAAGAGACATGTAGGAATTTCCTAACTCCTCTCGCACACTGAGCCTCCTGGTCACAAACAGTTTAGGCAGCCTGGCCATCTTCCTAGCTCCCTCCTCCCTGCTGTGCCAGCAAGGAGGTAAAGAAGGCCGCTAGCTGTGCCCAGGCGGCTGGCTACTGCAGGGGATCTGACGTCTGCTCTGCAGGTCTGGCCACATCCTTCTCTCTCTCAAGTGCCCCTGAGTATTTAAGCCATCCGTCAGCTTATTTGTGATGAAAGGGAGGACAGATTCCATCCTGAAAGGAAACCATGTCTTCCAATCACGCTGTTATCAGAGAACCTTGCCTTTCTAGTAAGCAGGGTTTTGTCCATCTTAATAAAGGATTACTTTCCCATTTTCCTGTCGGTCTTGAGTTAGCGCTCTGCTGGTTATAAAAGCATGGTCTGTTCAGGAAGTGGTGAGAAATTCTATGACACTGAAGATTCAATAAGCTCCGCTGGGTGAAAGTGTTAGAAAGGTAGGTTCCAACTCAATCATGAATGCATTTATACACCCAACATTCAGTTCAGTTCAGTTCAGTCACTCAGTAGTGTCTGACTCTTTGCGACCCCATAAATCGCAGCATGCCAGGCCTCCCTGTCTATCACCGTCTCCCGGAATTCACTCAGACTCACGTCCATCGAGTCAGTGATGACATCCAGCCATCTCATCCTCTGTCGTCCCTTTCTCCTCCTGCCCCCAATCCCTCCCAGCATCANAAAAAAATATAGCTTAAACTATCTCTAATAAATCTCCCTGCACTGATATTTTTCCATTCTATGGCAGAAGATGTCTTTGAGAAACTCAGTAATAGGAGAGACCTTAGGAAACTGGGTTATTCAAGTTTTGTCCTCAGTTCGGTTCAGTTCAGTCACTCAGTCATGTCCGACTCTTTGTGATCCCATGAATCGCAGCATGCCAGGCCTCACTGTTCATCACCAACTCCCAGAGTTCACTGAGACTCATGTCCATCGAGTCCGTGATGCCATCCAGCCATCTCATCCTCTGTCGTCCCCTTCTCCTCCTGCCCCCAATCCCTCCCAGCATCAGAGTCTTTTCCAATGAGTCAACTCTTCACATGAGGTGGCCAAAGTACTGGAGTTTCAGCTTTAGCATCATCCCTTCCAAAGAAATCCCAGGGTTGATCTCCTTCTGAATGGATTGGTTGGATCTCCTTGCAGTCCAAGGGACTCTCAAGAGTCTTCTCCAATACCACAGTTCAAAACCATCAATTCCTCGGTGCTCAGCCTTCTTCACAGTCCAACTCTCACATCCATACATGACTACAGGTAAAACCATAGCCTTGACTACCTAATGATTAAACAAGAGCTATTAACATAGGGAAAGAGTAGGGCTATATTAGACAACTCTTGTTTTCACGGCTTCTGGCTTCACTTTTCCTTCTGGTTATATTAGACTCAACCATGCCACCCACAATTCTGTCCTTGCATTTTCATGAGGCTGTCCCATCCTCCAGCTTGTGGGGGAACATGAAACATACCAGGAAATAGACTATCTTATCCTCTTTGTCATAGAGGTTGGTGCAGGGACGGCCACATGATTCAAGCCTACCTAGTCATAGCCTTTTATTCCGGGACGGTTGGTAAAATGAAGCTTTTACTTTTCTACAACATTTATTAAGTTCAAAAATTAACAGCCTAGTGTTCTCAGTCATGATACTTGTCATAATAAGGGAAGACGTTCTGGAGGGTGAAGCCAGTGCAGTAAGACCTGGAGCCAAGAAGGTGGGGAGAGACGGAGTCTTACAAATGCTGTTTGAGACTCTAGATTTAACTATGACAGGAGTCAATGACTTTTAGTCTTTTCATTCACGTAAATCAATCAAGTCTCTTTGTGCTTAGATCAGCATGAATTGAATGTCTTTCATCAGCCCAGACTGGTACCAGAGTCACTAAGAGGAGATGTAATGTAGCAATGGGAAGAAGCTAAGAATGAGCCTGAAACTTTCAGGGACTGCAGAGGAGACACTGAGGTCTTTCCTGCAGAGGTGATTTTGTGGGAGTAATGAGAAATGAAGTCTAAGAAGTCTAAGAATATATCTTGGGCTATTTGTTTTACCAGGCCATGAGATTCGATTTTTTCCTTCAGACAAAGGAATGGGAAGATACCTGATTAGTTATCTATTTTATATATTGTAATGTGAACTTTACTCAATACTCTATAATGGCTTATATGGGAAAAGAATCTAAAAACCGGTGGATATCTGTGTGTACGTATGCACACACACACACACATCAGTGTTACTGCCTGACCTGCTTAGCTGAGAAGATTCCTTGGCCATTAAAGGAAATGCTGTCTGTGATAGACTTTGAGAATCAGGCGAGTTCAGCCAGTCCAAGGGAATGTTCCTCGGGAGCTACTTTGGTTGCCTCTGTTGCCCTTTCCTGAGTTCTTGTCATACTGGCAACTTGGTCTCCAAGTGCTTATGGGCAGACAAAGCTTCCTGCTTCCAAAGAGCTCTGTGCCTGCTCTGGGTCACCTTGGAGAGGAAGACGGCTTCAATTTCAGTAAATCTAGAATTAGGCAATAGACAATAAGTTGGCCCTATGAGGTAACGAGCTCTCCATGTCAAGGAGGATTCAAGCTTCTAAATAAATATCTCTCATAAGGGCTATGGAGAGTTCCATTTCTTTATTCAGGAGAAAGAATCTCAGGGATCTGCCCTATTTTGAATGCTATGGTCATATCCGGCTATTCCCTCAATCCTCAAGAAGGTGTATTTCTGTCTGTGATTTGTGCAATACCCTCCAATTAAAGAATTATAAGTGTGTGGTTTTATGACAGGTTTGTTGTTGTTTTTTTAGTACTTTTTGGATTTTTAAAAGCCTAGCTCTCCCCCTCCTCCCCATCACTCCTATCCCCAGCCTTCTGGTTCGCAATATCCAAACACATTGTCCTGCATAAGTAATAATGAAGAAATCTACAAGAAAAGATCTATGCCAGTTAACTAATCAGTTTAATAATGGAGGATATCTCCACTGCATTACAGGGAGACAAATTAAAAGGGCAAGGAGAGCTCCCAGAAATCATCTGTTCCTGTTAGCAAAGTGAATATTAATGAAAAACAAAATTGAGTTCCTCTGTGTCTGATTTTTCATCCAAGTGTACAGGTATTGAAAAATAGCTATATAAATCCTATCCATTAGTAGTTAATTCAAAAGAACTTTGGCCTCTGCTCCGTTCCTGACTGTTACATCTCTTGTGGGCAGGAAAATCAGACACCTTGCAGGACCCATTATTCCAGGAGAGTTGATAATGGAGCTAATTCAGTTCTCTTTATGCACCAAATATCTAGGCCGTGGAAATGGGCTTTAAGTCAATGATACACTTGGAGGAAGGGAGAGAAAGAGGTATCAGGCAGTTCGGCTTTCTTCTTCTGGTAGCAAAGTTCCAATTGCCCAGGTTTCCAAAGAGCCCAGTGATCTGAATTCTGTAGAACTCAGGTCCTTCCAGAGAAGAAAGCATACCAGGGCATGCTGCCCAGGAGAGGAGTCACATCCGGCTGCTCTGTGAGCATCTTCTGGGCCCCCCTCTGCCTTTATCCTTGCTGAGCAGGGTAGCTCTGCAGGATGAGGAGGGTGTGAGATGCCCTGGATGCAGGCATGCATAAATAGAGAGGTACTGGGGGCCTCCCTACAGCTCAGAAAGACCACCTTTAATGTCCTCCTTTGGAATTAGAAGGTAAGCTGTGTCTAGTTCCATAATTAGATTTGTTGAGATTTATGGGGCAGGGCTCAGGGGAAATACTAGGTTCTGGTAAGGAGGAGGCAAAGGCCTTTTCCCTCTGCACAGGCCCCATCCCCAGCAAGCTTGAGGACAATTTTGATCTCTAGGGAGAGGAGAAGATGTTATAAGAAGGAAGAGAAAACATGGGCTCAGGCAAGGCAGTTGGGCAGATTCCCAAAGGTAAGCGTGTCTATATCTGCCATGTGTGCTGAGGGCTGACTTTTATCCATAGGGACCTCTGCAATCCAGGTGTCCCTAAGTATCACCGGGCTTTGGGTAGAAATGAAGGACTGCTAATGACATAATGAAAATGCTCATCTCTCAGTGCGCCCACCAGCCCTCTACATTTCAGCCACCTGCAGATTCTCCCGCCTCCCTCCAAGCACATCTGGCATATTCAGTAGCTGCCTGGCTTGCGCTCACACAGCCCATGCGTGCCTTGTCCTGTCCTTGTCCCATCTCACCCACGTAGGGGACGGCCGTGTCCACTGGACACCTATCATCTCCTGCCAGCTTCCATCAGATGTGACATCTGACATGGCAGGACCCAGGGAGGACCTGCTTCAGCCCCTGAGGTGTGGTCAGGATCCCAGGGGATGGCTCCTGCCCTGGACCCCAGCTCCCTGATGTTCCCTGCTGCGCATGGTAACCTGAGGGGACCTCATTCATGAATGTCACCTTGCCCAAGGAGAGTGTCTCTGGAGCTCCTTGAGTAACAGAACACCAGCATCAGGCTGTGGCATGTGCAGAAGTGACAGAGGCACCTCTCCTTAGGATGTAGCTGGAGTTCCTGGAGCTGGGCCGGGACAGAACTAGCCTTTGGTCCCTCCTCCCTGCTCCAAGTGCCTGGGCTGTGTGGGTCGGCATCCCACTGCTTCCCGCAGGCTGCTCTCCCCATAGACTCATCTCCTGGGTTAACTCACAGCTTCCCTGTTTGCTTACAATATAGGACTTAGGAGTTTAACTTGCACGCGGCTTTGACTTGAGTCCCTACTTTCGCTAACTTAAGAATGCTTCTGGCTGCAAAGAACAAAGCCCAACAAAGGGGGCAGAAACGCAGGGCGCTTATTTTTCTCAAGTAGCACTTTATCTAGGTCTACATACTTCAGCGTCTCAACAATGTCATCGGTGCTCTTGCTACCTCGTCCTCTTTGCTTGTTGATTTTGGAGCTCGTCCTTGCTGGATGGTTGCAAGGTGGTTGCTAAACCTTCAGGCATCATATCTTCATTCAAAGCAGGAAAAATGAAAGAGAGGAAGTGTCAACTGTGATTCTTCTATTTGTCTGGGAAAAAAATGGCAGTCTTCTCTCCATCAGCTAAGGTTTATGAGGGCTGCCCATGTGTTATCTGAATTTTAATATATCAGTCTGGTTGTGGCAAGTTCAGGCCCTTCAATTCAACAATCCACTGGGTGCCAGACACAGGTTTAGGCATTTCAGGGAGGAAGGGGACTGATATAGTGGGAGGCAAGCTCATGTTCATGATAGCCTGGGAGAGACTGTGGGCTAGAATGCTGCAGACCCATACATGCTCCTCCTGTTAGAAGCTCCCAATCCCCAAAGCAGCGTTGAGGATGGCCTGCTGTTAGGGCATGAGTGGGTTTCATGCCCTGTTAATTGTGCTATTACTGGGGAGCAAAACTAGGCCTGGCTTCACCCCTCCAAGTCTGCCTGCTCTGGGTGCTGCATTTTCCTCCAAATTTCTGCTAAAAGGGGCCGAGAGACTGCCTCTTTCTGTATCCAGCCACTCTTCAACCCAGGTCTTGCATTCAGGCCTGGCTCTGTGAGCAGCTCGCTGGCAGTCACTACCCTCGAGATGACCAATGCAAAACAGGCGGGACCTTTGCAAACCTTTGGAAGACATGCTATTTTTCTCTGCCTGTGTAATTATTGAGAAAGGAGCCAGAGAAGATGCTCTAATTAATTAGAGCAGGTATTGGAGGATGCCACTGCCTGTGGGACCAGGACCCGAATCCAAATGCCCCACTTATCCGCTTCCACCATGTGACCCCAAGGCACCCCTCTCCTTCCCTGCATTCGGATGTGTGTGTAAACTGCAGCCTGTGACTGAAGCCTTATTAGCTGGTCAAAATTTTACTTTTAAATGGGCCATTAACCTACTCGGAAACCAGGAGCACACTGATAATGTAATACCGTGAGATCCTGTCGGGCCTTGAATGAAGCAGGTCAGAGACCACGTCTATTTCTCTCCATTATCCCGTGGACATCCAAGGCACATCCTCACTCCTCAGCCAGGAAAGACTTTTCTTAAAAAAGTCTTGCTTGTTCATCCTAGTGATGCTGTTGACTTGGACCAGTCACTTCACCACCTCAGGCCTCAGGATCCCCACCAACAAAGTGGAATAAGCTGGGTTTTATTGTTTTATTTTATTTTTTGTTAATCTCTTTGTCCATCTGAGAGGTGAGAGGATGTGGAGCTGAAGTGGAGTTAGTTTGGGCTCCACTCTGTACTGGGTACTTCTTTTGGGTACTTCTTATAGCTCCTACTCTGAGACTGAAGACAGAGACATGGATAAAGTTCCCCAAGACTGAGATAAGAGGCCCTTTCAGCCTCTTGGGTCTTCTCAGCAGAACTCCTGCTTGGCTGGAATTCCATCCACTCTTGGCAAGGCATAACTTCCTGTCTCCAAGGGAGAGGGGCTCATAAAAAGGCATAAAAATGAGGCTTCTAAAGACAGCCTGGACGTCAACTAGATGTTGCAAAATTACATTTTGATGAGTTCAGTGTAAATGAACCAGAAACATATGGATTCAATTTCCCCTGGAATCCACATGGGTTTAAAAACTAAGGGGGCGGGGGAGAATGCATTTGGGGAAGAGCATTTTAGGTCTCACCAAACTCCCTGCATTTGTAAACAGCAGTTTGAGGTTTGTGATGATTGTGTCCTGGGCTGGGTTTCTTTTCCTAATAATAGAACATACAGGATGTCTCGCAGCAGCCTCATAAATGTGTCCAGGGAACAATACCACAGTGCCGCTCTCCCCTGTCCCTGCTCCACAGTCCCACAAGACTCTGTGATGGCCTCCCAGGTCGAGGTTCCATCCAACATGGGCCCTCTGTCCTCCTCCTTCTTCAGTGACAGAGTGCTGCAGTAGCCGTCAGATTCACAAGAGCACTGCCTGTCAGGTGCCAGGTCTATCCTGGGGATTTCCTCACAAGATGGACAGCTTCAACCTGGCTTTAGTTTTTATTTTCATGTGGACCCTAGTTCCCTGACCAGGGATCAAACCCATGCTTCCTGCATTGGGAACTTAACCACTGGACTGCCATGGAAGTCCTCACCTTGGCTTTAAAATAAGGAACTTGAAATTCAGAGATATAAAGTCCAAGGTTACTTAGCTAACAGGCATCTGGCCTAGAACTGGAGCCCAAGCCTTCTGAACTGAGGTCCAGGGATGTCTCTACTTTAGAGGATGCTTCCCTATTCCTAATAACAGAGAAGGCTAGGAGAAGCATCTCCTCATCTGGCATGGCTACAAGGCAGGTCTACCAGGAGTCTGGCAAGGGGCTAATGGAGGGATATTCACATTGTGCCAAGAGAACTTTTAGGAATCCCCGGTGGTATTTTCCTGGGCATTCCCTGGGAGAAAGAATGGAAATGCAGAAGGGAGAATGAATAGATTGATATCCCAGGCTGCTTCCCCCATCCAGGCAGTGCGTTCTTCTCTTGGTCTTCAGATAGCATTTGGATTCTGAAAGGTTTTTGTAGCTAAAGTTTGAGAGTCTTGGGTTTTGAGTATCCCTCTCTCTCCAACTGAGCTGGCCCAGTTGTTCAATGGCCTGCTTCTTCTCCTCTTCTTGTGTCATGGGGTTCTGTGTTCATGCTCAGGTTGATCACTGGAGCTGTAGATGCACCCAGACACCTGGGTACCTATTCTTTGCTCAATCCTGCCACCAGGCACAGAAGAAAATATAAACTTGGGGCCCTGCCTGCAGGGAGCTTCAAATGCACTTTTGTTGAGAAGACAAAGTTGACTCCTAAGAGTCACCTTGTTTGGAAGACACTGTGAGAGAAGGAGCAGGAGGCTCTGGGCAGCAGACCTGCAGGCCCTGTTTATCAATGACTTAATCAAGAGATGGTTCAGTAGAAGCCATTGGAGGGGGCTCCTTATTGGCCAGAACTTTGGAGGTGGTGCTTCCGAAAAACTTGAGCTGAAGCACAAACTCCTGACTTGGGAAAAGGACAGAGTCTTCTTGGCTCTCAGCTGAAGGAAGGAGCCACAAGACTCCACTGCACTGGGTCCCCCAGGAGGAGAGCTGCCTGAATCCACCTAGGTACATCCTGAAAAGCCTAGCCAAGACGGAGATGGGCTGCAGAGCCATCTGAGTGTTATTAGGCTGCGCGACTTTCTTTATTGGCAAACAGTCTGTCAGCAACTTCTCCTTGCAGAGCGGCCCAGATGTGCTTACAAAGCATTCTGTGTCCTTCCCGTCCACACCCAGCCCCCACGCACATTGCCACTTTGCCAGACTTGGTCCTGGCCCCAGGAGTCCAGCTGCAGCCAAAGCAAGGCTTAGTCAAGAGCCAGAGGAGGGAGGCTGGCCCCTCTGGGGAGCCTCCATGCCAGAAACTCGCTTCATGAGTTTCTGTCTCATTTCTGCTGGAGGGGTTGGGGGTGCCCTGGGCGGGGCAGAGGCATCCTGGCCTTATGTACTGGGGGATGTCTTGGGGTGGAGCAGACAAAACTCCACAAATGAACTTACTGTTGCATATGGTCTGTGGACTTTTCTCCGTCATTTCTCCATGCCCCTAGGGAGATTCTGATCTATTACTAGGTCTAAATCGGCTACTTGAGAGAATTTTCATGGGAGAATTTCAGAAGACATGCAGGCTGTCAACTTTGGCTTCAGTCCTTTGCAGGTGGGGGAGGCCCCAAAGTGGCTCACGTTATTGTCTGGGAAGCCTCTTCACACTTGTCCCTCATGCTGGAGGCTAAGATCAAGGCTATTTTTCTATTTTCTAGGCAAAATTTGGGAGGTGCTTTCAAATTTATTCCTAAACATATCGCCCCCTGGGGGCAAGTTTTAGGGCAACCAGAGTCCTATTTGGATGTTTGTGGATTGTTTTTTTTTCCCATCCCACACATCATCTCTTTTTTAAAGTAACAGAATCCTATATTTCCTTTGGGGGACCTATGATCCCTTGATTTCATATCCTATGATTATATGACCTAATAATTCTCTCTCTTTTTTACTGAAGTAACTCATAAGAAAAGGTTGCAAGAATACACAGAACTATACAAAAAAGATTTTCACGACCCATATAATCATGATGGTATGATCACCCACCCAGAGCCAGACATCCTGCAATGTGAAGTCAAGTGGGTCTTAGGAAGCATCACTGTGAACAAAGCTAGTGGAGGTGATGGAATTCTGGTTGAGCTATTTCAAATCCTAAAAGATGATGCTGTGAAAGTGCTGCACTCAATATGCCAGCAAATTTGGAAAACTCAGCAGTGGCCACAGGACTGGAAAAGGTCAGTTTTCATTCCAATCCCAAACAAAGGCAATGANTAATAATTGCTCCCAAATGTATGTCTTCAGCCCAGACCTCACTCAAGCATCAAACTTGACTTCTCACATCCTGACTGTCCACCGCTCCACAGTTACATCAAAATGACTGATCCAAATCTGAATTCTTACGCCAGCCCCAACGAACCCATGTGATAGGCAGAATTCTAAGATCCTGCCCACAGCTTCCCACCACGCTTGTGTAATCCCTAAGGCCGTGAATGTAATGGACTTCATTTCCACATTTGGATTACAATAATATGGCACCAATGGAAGGGAGATTTTTCAGGTGGGACTAACTTATTAATACGAACCCTTTAAAAGCAGAGAGATTTCTCCAGTTTGGGGCAGAAGAGGCGTTCCGAGGGATTCTACGTGAAGCAGGTTCTCTCTTCTAGCTTGGAGGTGGATGGGGCCACCAGCCAAAGTCCTGAGAACTGAGCTCAGCCTCTAGAGCTGAGAATGATCTCTGGATGAGCAGCGATCAGATTGGGACTTTGGTCCAACAACCACAAGAAACTGGACCAGTGTGCTTGCAAGATAACCCTGAGCCCCAGACAAGAACTTGGCCTTAGTTTCACCTTGGTGAAGGCTCCATGAGGTCCCTTGCCGAGAAGGCAGCTCTGTTCCCCGATGACTGACCTATAGAACCCATGAAATGGTAACTCTGTGTTGCTTTAAGCCATAAAGTCTGATACAAACTGACACCCTCTTCATAGTCTTTCCAGCTCACCATCACCCAACCACTGATTGGGTTAAGCTAGAAATCCTTAGTCCTTCCTTTCCCTTAGGTTCACAGCCAACACATCAGTGGGTCTTCTCTCTTACTTTAAAAATATGTCTTGAATCTCTCCACCTATTCCCGCTTTGCTTCTGTCACCCTGCTCCAAGCCCCGGAACACTTCCCCCTTGATTCCATAGGACTTTCACTCTATTTCCATACCTATCAGTCATCTCACACAGCAGCTAGAATGCCCTTCTGAAGCATCCATTGACTCATGCCAGTCCCTGATTAAAATCCATCAGCAGCTTCCTGCCACCCATCAAAAAACATCTGAGCTTCTCACTGCATCCTATAAAATTCTCCATAGCCTGGTTTCTGCCTGTTTTTATAAACTCATTTCATATCCTCTTCCGCTCAACCTGGTAATGCTAGTTATTTCCTTCAGAGAACATACCAGATTTGAAGCTTGTTTATTTAATGTATAGATGTGGAGGTGGGGTGGGAGCCTGTCTTCTTTAAGAAACTGTGGACTCCTCGATGGCTGAGATCATGACTGCTTGTGTTACCTGATGGCCATACGGGGATCTCCTCTGCAATGCCGCTTCCTTTGGGGCTGAAGTGGGACAAATGCCCTTGATCCCCTTTGGGAGGCACAGGAATCCCTGAGGAGCACCCAGAGGCTAAGCACATCCTTGGGGACCTGGGAGGAGGGTGGGGATGGCCGTAGAAGCCTCCAGCTCTCACTGACCACTCCACCCACCCTCTGGGTCTCTACCCACCCTCTGGGATTTCCCTTTGTGGGCTGTGGGCTTCAATTCCTGAGTCCCCTCTCCCTGGTGCCCCAGGGAATGGTGCTAGGGGATCTGTAAGGATCTGTTTCTCTCCTATCAAATCAAGACCTTAGGAAGGAACATGTGAAAACACCCCTCTGGCCCAGAGCCAGTTTGTGACCCAGTTCAATAAGACCCATTGCTGGACAATGCAGATCCCAGTTCCTCATCACACTGGCCGGCCTATGTCCTGCTGTGCACAGATTGTTCGTGGGGGAAGCTCATTCTGGGTGGCCTAAGAGATGAAACGCTATCCTGGGACGAACTCATTCCTTCAAGTGGGGCACCAGCCTGGGCTGCTCTTCCGCTGATGAGGAAAATCGCCTTCGTTAGCACCAGTACAGGCCCGGCTCCCTGTCTGACTGAGGGCAGGGTCGCCAGGAGCCTTGCTGCCGCTCCCCCAGTCCGTGAGCTGGTCAAGGAGGTCAAAGAGAAATCCCAAGATATTTGGAGATGGCCTCTCCATTGGCTGGCTTTGGCCTGTGGAAAAATCCTGAACTGCGCCTCAGGTTCTCCATCCTGAATGGGCTTCTCCTCTCTCCCTCTTCCTCAGACCTTGCAGGTCGATTGCAAGGATTAAATGAGGGAAAGGGCCTGGCATGGTGCTTCGTATCCAGCAGCAGAGTTGGGGCTTCAAATGGGGAGCCACTTTGACTGCTGCTATCAGTGAAAGATGGAGAAGGAAATGGCAACCCACTCCAGTGTTCTTGCCTAGAGAATCCCATGGACAGTGGAGCTTGGTGGGCTGCTGTCCATAGGGTTGCACAGAATCGGACACAACTGAAGCAACTTAGCATGCATGCATGCATTGGAGAAGGAAATGGCAACCCACTCCAGTGTTCTTGCCTGGAGACTCCCAGGGAGGGAGGAGCCTGGCGGGCTGCCGTCTATGGGTGCAGAGTGTCGCACAGAGTCAGACACAACTGAAGTGACTTAGCAGCAGCAACAGCATCAGTGAAAGATCTGCTAAGGCAACTTGTTCTCGATCTCCTGCTAAAAACCTGTTGAAATGGCAGAAATAGTACTAAAAAATTAAAAGTCCGGGGCTCTGGAGTACATTTGTTAAAGTGTCAGGCTGTGTTTTTCCCCCATGTGAGTTGGCTGAATCTCTGGAGGTCACACTCCTCTGGGCTGTCCCCTGGGAGCAGGAAAGCAAGTTGGAGGCCCTTTGGGACAGTAGCCTGGGCCTGGGAGGGGAGGTCCTGCCCTGCCCTGCCCCTTGCAGAGCCTGGGGAGCCATGTGCCTGGCTGAGGGCCCCCTTGGGGGAGAAAAGCAGGAAGGGAGAGAGAAGATGTGTCAGTGTTTTCCAGGCCCTTGCAGAGATCCGTGGCATTAAAGGTGCTGAGAAAGCCCACGGGAGAACTTGGCTGGCCCTGGCCAGGCTCGCTGGACCAGCACTGAACTAGAAGGTGGCCTCCTTGCCTGCTTCCCCTCATCCCCAGGGCTTTTCTCCCGACAATGCTGCATGCCTGCAGCCTACACACCAACTGCTCCAAGAGCTGTCCAGGGAGTCTTGTTTCGGGACAGGCTTCATCCAGGGCTGAGGCAGGGTCCCTCACATCCCAGCTCACACAGGGGCAGGCAGTGGCAAAACATTTGAATGGGTAACATACCTGCTTTTTGTTACATCTCTGGTGATGGGCCCCCAATGCAAATTTTATATATCCAGGGTGGTCTAAGACCTATATCTTGAGAAGCATATGAAATGGGGTGAAAGGGGTCACAGAATCATTCCTGGAAGGAAGAGCTCTATATGCATTAGAGGGAAAATATTAATTGGTCATGTGACCTTAAAGATGGGCCCCCAAGGGTCTGCTGAGAAGCAGATGGTGCTAGGCTTGTTCTAAGTGAGATAAGGGAAGCGATGTGCTGTGGTCCCCAGAGAAAATGCAGCAAATGCAACTCAATGGTTGGCAAAGGTGAGGTACTGCTCAAAATACCACTTCACCATGATTGTAGGTCCTCAGCAAAGATGACTGAACTCATAAAATGCCTGGGGTAAGTGGAATGGAGGAAGCTACAGATAAAGTCATGTCCTAACTCAGATTTGACTCAGAAGGAAACATGGGCATTGTGCACAGGCCAGCAGCCAGGAACATAGGCTGCTCTGAGAGCACAAGCCCCTAAGCTCACAAGCCATGGGGTATGTTTTGGACTTTCAGAGATTGTGGAAGTGGGGTGAAGGTATGAGTCAAGGAAGGCTAGATCTCCAGGGGACAGGAACACCCCCAAGGGTCTCTGGGTTTGATATTGTTATATAATGAAGAACTTGGGCTGGCCTTTGTCACTGGTCCCTGGAAGAGGAACTCTAAATCCTTGGAATTTCCCAAGTAATGAGTGTCTCTGTTCATCAGGAGCTCCTGAGTTTATGCTAATGAGATGACTCAGGATGGCGGTTGGTCACCAAAAAGAGCAATCATGCTCTTTAAGCCTGCCTTACCTAGAGGGAGTGCTGGGTCCAGTCAACCGGCCGATGACTCAGTCAGTCCTGCCTGTGGATGGAAACCCCAGGAGAAACTCTGCCCACCAACGCTCAGTGGCTTTCCTGGTTGGTGAACACATGACGTGCTACCAGGGTGCTACCAGGGAGAAGGCGCAGAAGCTCTGTGTTGGGCACAATCCCAGACGGCACCCAGTGTCTTCATTTGGCTGGTTCTGGTTTGTATCTTTCATAATAAAATTGTAATCATAAGTACAGTGCTTTTTTGAGTTTAACAAGTTGCTCCAAGGAATTCTCAAAGCTGAGGAGGTCAAGGGACTTCTTGAAACTTGTGGCCAGTTTGTCAAAGATGCAAGTGATCTGGGGACCCCTGGACCTATGGATGGGGCCTGTGCCTTTGACCCGTGGGGCTTCTGCTAACTCCAGAAACTGGGCTGTGTAACACACCTGCTAGGTCACACCACTCTGTAAACACTCAAATTATAACCCAGAAGGAAACAATCCTCTGTTCCTCTCGTTGGCCCTGTGGCCTGATGGAGCTCAGCCTTGTTTATGGCCTGTTTGTCCTGTGCCCTTGCTGTGTATCCTAGCCAAAGATGACAGTGAAGTGGACTCTTGGCCAGGCCACCTGCTCTGAGCTGACGGTTCTTCAGAAGGGCATCTGTGAACTATAAACACAGCTCCACTTTTGCAAAGACAGCACCAGGACTTCTGTTTGGGAGGTCCTTGGGACCACAATCTGGTTCTGAGGCGTCTTCAAGCTGCTTTTGCATAGCAGGCATATGGTTTTGACTTTGACTGTATATTTGTTTGATGAGCCTCGGGGAGGGGGCTGTTGCAAGTTATGGGGTGTGGAGGGTGCTCAAGTCCAGGCCAATCCAAGCTTTTCCTCAGCCTGACCATCGTCCTTCTGGTAAGAAGTAGAGCCCCAAAAAGGGATGAATGGAGAGGTCCAGATTCTAAATCTCCTTCTCAGAGCAATGCAATTTCATTGTACTTCAAAATAATTAAACAAATCTGTAAACCATGTTTCCATTGCATTAGTTTACTTCACTTGGCCTCGTAATGTGAGGATCATAATTACTTAAATATTTCCCTTTACTATTTTTCAAAACATTTTTCTAAATTGTCAAAAAACATTCTGGAGACAGTTGGATAAAAAACATAGTGAACATGTGTCTGATTAATTTTTTAAGACAATCAAGATCAAATGCAAAAAATGATTGGAAACGGTTTCAGTGCGACAATAAAAGACAGAAATCTCAGAGCAGGGAGCGTGGTGAGTCATAAGGAAAAAATATTCATCATTTTTACGACAGTGTCTATTGGAACCCAGACGACAGGGAAGCAGCCGGCCTGGTGCATAAAGGGCCAAAGGTGGAGCATGGCCTAAGGAGAGTGGTCCATCTCGGGGGGCGCCTGCTGAGTGCCTTCCCCGATGCAGGGCCCGTCCTGATGCCGAGCTTGTAAAACAAGAGATCACTCTGAGCCACCACTCTTCGTCTCCTGTCATTACAAACAACTTGAGGGCAATCCACTGGCATCCTGACAAGCAGATCGTCCCTCATCTGCCAGCTGACAATCAGGCCGCCGTCTCGAGGCCATCGATGGAGCTGCTGGGTGATGGAAAGTCACTTGTCAAAGGAGTGTTTATGACGTTAACTCACAAGCACTTCCCTGGCTTGAACTGAATTTGGTTTTACTTTATTCAATTTGTTTTGTTGAGTCCGCTTCTTAAACTTATTTTTTAAGTTCCAATAAACAATTGGGATCAGAAAATGTGATTTTTTTTTTTTTCTCTCTAGCATAACACGTCTGCCTTCTTTCTCTGGCACCGCTGCCTGGTAGACACCACCAGAGGCAGAGAGGCAGGAGCCCTGTCTGAGGGCTTGCACCCATCTAGAAGCCGAGAGAAGGTTCTAGGCAGGGTAGACTCTATAGCCCCTGTTTTGCTTAGGCATTGAGAGCACACACCAGGGCTCTGTCCTAAATGGGAAGATCTTTGCAGGAAAAGCAGCCCCCTCACAGTCATAACCCTATTAATTGCTCTCACAGCCTCATGGCCTTTCTTTGTTTTATCTTAAAATTTTTTTTTTGGTATTTTTGAATAGTGAAGAGACTCATGCACCTTCAGACTTTAAATGGTAAAACATTGGGGGTTGTTTCCCCTGTTCCTCAACACAAATTACAGTCCTTGTCTCACCAGCAGGTAAAAGGCAGGGGCTAGTGGAAGTCTTGCCTGGTGTGGCTCATGCATTTCCAGGAATTGGCATCAGTTTGAGTGGAAACTTTGGTCCCTGGAACCTGTGACAGGACAGAGCCAGGACAACTTGCTGTGGCTTAGCTAGATATAGTCTGCTGGGATTTGGTGCTGTCTTGTAGTCCTAGGCAGAGAACAGTGGCTCAGGAGAAGCGGGGAAAAGTGATCCTTCAGTGGGCACTCATCGGCCCATAAACTGTCCTTTAAAGGCCTCATTTAGGGCGGGAGGGCAGCTCTGTCTGCTGGTCACTCATCTCTTTACTGCTCCTAATGGTAAGGAAAGAACAACTCCCTTGGCTAGAGCTAGAACATGTTCATGGAAGTGGACTGACCCAGTGAGAGCTACACACAAATCACGGTTTTGCATCTTGTTGTTCATTCTACAAGTCAGGCATAAGACCCTCCCTCTAGGAGATCCCAGGCAGTGGGAGGTAAAAAGTGGAAGTGGATACCGTGCAGGGAAGATGGAAGAAGAGGCTGAGCACGTGCAGGCGGTCCCCGCTGGCTCCTGAGGAAGACACATGGGGGCCCAGAGGACAGGAGCGCTGGCTTCAGGGAGGGCTTCGGACCGACCGCGGCCACGTTGATTGTGTGCTGACAGCTGTCCTTCTGCGAGCTGTTGTAGCACTCCACTTTATCTTATTGCTCCGTCACCAAAGCTTTAGGTTGTAAACTTTTAAAGTGTCCAAGTTATAATGATTTTGATATGTTTCGCACCCATAATTTGGTAAGGATTTCTTGCTAATCTTGATCATCATTGGAGAAGCCTGAAAGTGGTGGCCGGGACCTTCCCCAGAATGCTGTGCACTAGGGAGGCAGGTTTGGGTGGGGAGGTGCAGCTCACTGGAGGCCCCTCTGCATTTCTGTGTTCTGACACCACCCACCCCCAACCTGCTGAGGCCCCTCCTCCCACCAGTGCTCTGCCCATTGACTTGCAATCCCAAGGAAAGGAAACTTGGGTTTATCTCCATCCTCCAGTGGCATCAATCATTTGATGCCTTTGCCAGGGAATCCAAGAGCCTCCTGAATAATTCAGATGTGCTACATAGAATACTTGCTGCTCCCTAGTGTTAATGAAAATATCAAGGGAATTAATTAACAGTCAATTATATCAATTTTAGATTTGGACATTGATTCTGATGCTGAAAGCTAAATCTGCATTTTTGTCACAGTTCCTTTCTCCGATTTTCAACTTGTCTTCGTCATTTCCAATCAAACTTATAAGAGGGAACATGCTCAAATTATTTCCTTTCCCTTGTTCGGTTGCAGCTGGCTTCGGATAAATAAAGATAAGAAGAACCCTTTCAGTAATATATATTTTCTACTACCCTACATGTACAGGTGCTTTCTTGATCTCTGTATTAAACTGCTTTAGGGAAAAGAGAGTTTGATTCTATGGATAATAAATTACCAACAGAGGCAAAAAAGAAGAAACAATGTGCATGCTATTTGCATAGACATGTATGTTTTGTCCAGACCATGGCATGAAAGAGCTTACAGAGATGGGGCCAAGGGAACCACAGGGAGTGTCTTCACCACCTGTTATTACAAATGGATCTTGGGAGACTGTCCATTCTGCACATGTGACATGTTTGCTAGACATTTGTTAAACGTCATATATGAAGAGATTTTTTTTAAACCCTGTATGATCTTTGATATTAAGAAAAGGCATTTCATTGAAAACAGTCTTTGCATGATTTGGCACGAGTCGTCTAGACTGCTTTATGAGAAATGACAGCCAGTACGAAAGTAATTAAAGATGTATTTTGCTGAAAGCAAAAGTATTTTTGGAATCAATACCAACCATCTTTAATTTGCCAGCTCTTTCCACAATCATTGTGCATTATCTGGAGAATCTCAATTCTAGAGAACAGAGGACCTCAGTTTGAAAGCATGGGGTGCCAGCCCCTTTTGGGTATCACTCTTGGGTCCATCTGCTTGCTCACCATCCTCAGGTTGGTTTGAAGGAGGTCTGGGCAGGGAGGAGGAACAATGAGTGTGGTGGGCAGGAAGTGAGTGGATTTCTCACTGGGAAGCTGGCATCTCATTTGGCTCCTCTTGGGACAGCGGCGATATTTGTGAGGTAGCAGCAATGGGGCCGGAAAAGTGGAGCAAAGGCTGGGTTGGGTGGTGGTGGTGGTGACTGTGGTTTTGAGTTAGAGACGAGGGAACAGAAACCTTCATTCATGCTTTTTAGAATTCTGAAGGCAGCAAGAAATCTGCCCTCTCTCTTCTACCTTTTTTTTTTAGAGGGAGTGCCTTTCTTAGGTCATGGGGAGCTCCCTGTGGGCCAGACTTGTGCCTTCCCTGCCCCTGTGATGTGCCAGGCACACTGCATATATCCCATTCGTGTCTGCTCAAGGCTTGACTGGTGACTGTAAAGTCAGACTCCCAATCGGCTGGAACATCTATCTGGTTTGTTCTCTTCTTCTCCCCCTGCCACCCATCCTCTCACCTTTCTGATTCCTACTCATCGTTCAGGCATCACCTTAGACTTTACTTCTTCCTGGAAGCCTTCTAGGAAGGAATGGCTCGTCCTCCTAGTCGCATCTCAGAACATCATCTCTGATTCCACCTGGCTCCACCATTCCCTCATTGGTTAATGGCCTACTTTCCTTACTATCCTTTTGAGACCATGATTTTCTCTCCAATTTATGCCTAGTTCCCACTTGGAGGCCTCACATACCACCTTGATTTGGGGGGATACAAGGTAACGTACTGCAACCACAGTCACATTCCTGCACTTGCGTTGTCTTACCCCCTAGCGTAGAGGTCTCTGGGTTCAACTTTGGCTGTGATCTTAGAGTTTGAACAGACTGGCTTGTCCTATGCTCTTCTGTATTAAGACTGGAAAAACTTCTTCCCTCTCTTTCACTCTAGAGGAAAACTGGGTCAGTGGGCAGTAAGCCCTACATAGACAGAGAATCTGATACTTTCGAGGGCTGAAGCTTGGGTGAATCTGAAGGCTTGAGGTGGCTGAGGGAATGAGGATTGCTTGGGGAAGCATCATGGCTTTAAGAGGTCTGGTTCTGCCATAGCCTTGGGGCCTTTCCATCTCATTCCTCATGCTATAGAGGCCAAGAGCTGGCCAGCCTTAGAGGGGTCATCTAGAAAGGTCAGTAAGTGGAGCCCATTACCAGAGCCAGTGGTCTCTGTTCTCTGATTCTGGAGCTCCAATGTGCCTCTGGGGGACCTTCCAATGTGCCTTCTGGAAGTTGAAGTAAAGAGCATCCTACTTGGCTCTCTGCTCACTCCGCAACTAGTACATATCTGCTTCTACAGCTTTTATTTTAACCAAGTATATAAGTGTATATAAAGATATATATTATAAACATAAATGCATATCATCTGTACATGTGGTACATGTATGTGAGTGTGAACGCACACACAACAAGCTGCCGCTCACCTTTTTGCTCACAACTGCTTCTGTGCAGCAAGTGCATTGTGTCTTACTGTGAAAGTTGTGTCAGCATACTCCAAGCCACGTGGACGGCTATGCTGAAAAGTGGATGCTGTCTTCTGGCCCAATTTTCAAAGTCTAGGTGCTGTGGATTTTCCTTGCTTTGGATCTTAATGAGGCATTAATTTTTTCCCTCATTGATATGCATAGTCAGACATAGTTAATCTTTGGGACACCTGCTGGTCAGATGCCTGGGATAAGTCTGGATTAAGGAAATTCTGATTACCAGTCCTCCCAAAGGGCCAGGTGACTTGGGAACTCAGGGTACAGAGGGTATTCTCGAGCACGGAGCTGCTCATGGAGAGGAGGCTGGGCGTGTCTGGAAGGGACCTTGGTCAATAGTAATCTCTGTGGTGGCAGCATGTAAGAATCACTGAGTAGGGCTCTGTGTGCCCATACCTAGCTTTTCATCTGTCTTTATACTAGGGTGAGATCTGAACTCAGGACCCTTGGCCACAGTTTCATAGCTGGGTGCCATATCCATGGGGGTAGAACAGCCTCTTTTCCATGACAGTCCTTAATCTACTGTGAAAGAGCTAGGAAGAGCGAGAACCAGCCCAGACAGAAAAGGAGCTATGAGAATCACTACCTACTGCAAACTTTATATCGCCAGTCTTCCCCACTCAGTGTCAGTTCCATGAAGGCACACCTTACAAGTACTTGCGGGATGAATAGGCCCCCTTTTATGAGGATACATCCAAGCCTTAGCTGGGATGGATGCCTTTTGTGAAGTCTTCCCTGTGTCCACAGTTCCCTTCACAGTGTGCCAGGTCAGAAAAGAGCCAGGCCAAGAGGGACCCCTTCTCCTCTGGTTCTGGCCTCAGACACATCACCCACCTGTAGAGGACAGCTGTGCATCTACGACTGGACATCTTAATGAAGCTGCCCACTCTTGACCTCAGCCTTGCATTAACCAGGGACAATCCCTCCAGTCACAGAAGCTCCTCCTTTGTTCACACGCAGCATCACCGAGGCTCTCTCTGTGGGAGTGGGGTGTGGCTTCTCTGATTTCGTTTCCAGAGCCAGCCCATTGGGCTTGGTGGGAAGATGCTCCAACACCTGCTGGTGGATATGGAGGCTGCTTGGGGTCTGTTGGAGGAGGATGTAGGAGTGGATTTAAAATTGAAAATATACATGAGTTTGTGACCTAGCAGATTCACTTTTTGGCATCTCTCATAAACCTTTTTGGGCATATGAAGGGAAGTGCAAGAATATTTATTGCAACATATTTGCAATAGTGAAAAATTGAAAGCAATCTACATGTTCATCAATATAGGAAGAGACAAATAAACTTGGATGAAGCCATACTGAAGTGTCCAATACAGCAATTAGCAAGACTGAGATAGAGATGTATATTCTCACATGGGTAAGCCTCCAAGATATATGTTGAATAAAAGAAGTTTGCAGTTTTCTATGGAAACTTGTATTGGTTTGATCAAATTTATGTTAAAGATGTCAAAAATTTCTACAAGAACACACACGTGAATGATTGCATAAAGGCCTGGGAGAATACATACCAACCTCATTCCAACAGACAATATTTTAGGAAGAAAAGGAACAGTTTTCAGAGATGGACAAAGGGACTTTAGCATCCTTTTCTGAAAACAAGAAGTGTGCCTCCCTCTTTAGGAAACCCAGCATTCTGTGAGAATTTGTTTTTAATAAATAAAAAAATGAAAAAACAGATTATTTGTTTTCTTTACACATGATGAGACTCAGTCCCACCCTATAGAGAACCGTGGGTATCAGTGACTGTTTGTATAGCACCAAGCTGTGAATGGATTTGCTGTGGAGGAGACAGAGGGCACATCCAGCTACTGCTCTGCAAGAGCAAACAGTCGAATGAAGGGGCTGAGATTCAGACCCAGAAAGTAGGGACACAGTAGAGAGTCAGAGCAGGTGCCCAGGTGGGAGGGGTGGGTGCTTCTTGGCAGCCCAAGCACCAGGTCCCTCTCTCTGCTTTGCCAACTCCCCAGGACAAAGGTTGTTTTGGGGCTCTTTGTGATCAGGATCTGCTCCTGGTGTCCTCCACAGAGCATCTCTCTCTTTAAAGCATGGATTCATGAGATGGTGGGTTATGTAAGGTAGGAGTTTCTAGAAGGGCTCCTACAGGGGAGCATCAAGCCTTTCGATGTGTGGAGAGGTGGTGATACAGGGGTGGGATCCTGGGGCAGCCAGGGATGGAGTGGCAGCTCTCCTTTTGGCTAAGGCAGACATCATTCCCACCAGCTAGAGACTCTGCTTTGTAACAGGTCCATGTATCTGCCCCATGTGGTACCTCGCAGCCACTCCATCACTGAGCAAAACCTTTCCTGGAGCAAAATCCTTGGGAGTGGTTCTCATGCTGGTGGACCTGGAATTGGGGTCGTGACCTCCTAGTGTCCTGTTTTATGTCAGCGTCACTAAAACTAAGGACCGACAACTGATGATAGCAGGTGAAGCACCTTGGAGAGTGGCAGAGACTGTATCAAACAGGTGTGCATATATAACATCTCAATATACACATATGGCAAACAATCACCGACCGCCGCAGCCCACAAATGCATGTCATGAGCCTAACTTCTGGGCGCACTGAGAGCCGGTGAAGGATGCAGAACTCAGTTCAGAAAATTCAGCCTTGATTGCTGATGCCCTTTGTGTCATTGACAAGCATTAGCCTCCTGGAGGAGCCTCAGTTTATTCATCTGCAAAATGCAACAGTAGTAGAACCCATGTGGCATCATCACAATGAACCATCATGCACAAGTGATGGATGTAAGGTGCCTTGCACTAATAAGAGGCTTAATGTATGATGCATAATAATAATTGATAGCACTGCCCTTTACTTGGGACCAGTAAACACCGTGTTCTTCTGTAGCCTCATTCCTCTGCCTTGTATCAGTCACAGCCAGCTGTTAGCTCTCTGCCTCATTTTCTCCTCCTAATGAGGGGAAATCTAATATCAGCTTTAGGCTGGATGAGGAAATAATCCAGTTCCTCGGATACGGGGAGGGGGTGGAGCAGCGGTGGAGGGGGCCTGACTCCCGCCATTTCCGCTGGAAGAGCGGATGGGAAAGGAAGGCCTGTTAGCCCCGTCCTCATGTCCCCAGGCCCCGATGGCCGGAGCCCCGCCTGCATCCTTCAGGTGGCTTCTGTGAGACCCCCTCCTCGCCAGGCAGAGAAAACTTTGGGCGGCTGACCCCAACCCTCCGAACGCACAGCCAATCTCCCTCCAATTGTTTCATCAGCGCTGGGACTGTCAGCTCAAACCTGACAAGTGACAAGTCTCAGGCTCATGCTGACTAGATAATCAAAGTCTTGTCAGGGCTGTCAATACCCTGCAGATAGGAGAGGACAAAGGGAGGAAAGGTTTCTACAGAAACCGCTGCCTTCACACAAACGCTGTCGAAGCCTCTTACCCAAATCACCTGTTTGTTCCTAAACATCACTTACCACTGGTTGGGTGGGCTTGAAGCATACACCCCGAAATAAAATAATAGCCTGATGTCATGCATTGAAAATGCAGATTTTTGTATTTTGTGGGATATTATTTTGTAATTTTGCCTATGAGAAATACATGCTGTTTTATAATACCTAATAGCACCTTGGTGAAAGAGATATTTTTTCTCCAGTAAAGAAATTTCAAAAGTGTAAACTGGACAATGCCAATAAAGTGACATGGATTCACCCTTATTGCATCCTTCCAGTGACACAGATAAATAGGTATCTCACACCTGAGACACACAGCAGCTCAGACGCACAGCCATTCCTCATCCACACTTGGGCTGCTTTTGCACGGATGTGTGTAAAGCAGCCCTGGCCTGAGAAGGGTGGCCAGATATCTACCTACCCATATCTAAGTGAAGCTGACACAGGCCAACCAGTGTGTGGAGAGGAAGGGGACACCATGGACTTAAAGGCCACCCAAGACTGCTCAAGGCCTAGAGGCAGGGCCTCAGGGGAGCCCAGAATCTTGATATTGGCATCTTTCCTCTTCTCTCTTTCCACACCCAGCTCAGCATCTAGCCTACATCCTCCATGAAGAGGCATGACTGCTAAATCATGCATGTCAAGATTCAAGCGTGATGGTCAACAGGCACATGGAAAGATGTTCAACCTTGTCAATTATTGGAGACATGCAAATCACAATCACAGTGAGGTATCACCTCACATTGGTCAGAATGACCATCATCAAAAAGTCTACAAGTAACACATGCTGGAGAGCGTGTGAAGGAAAGGGAACCCTCCTCCACTGTTGGTGGGGATGTAAATTGGTGTAGCCACTATAGCAAACAGTATGGAGATTCCTCAGAAAACTGAAAACAGAGCCACCATATGACCCAGCAATCCCACTCCTGCCACTCCTGGGCATATATCTAGAAAAGACGAAAAGTGAAAATGTTAGTCATTCATTCATGTCCAACTCTTTGAGACCCCCCCGCCCCCCATGGACTGTAGCCCACCAGGTACCTCTGCCTTTGGAATTCTCCAGGCATGAATGGTGAAGTAGGTAGCCATTTTCTTCTCCAGGGGATCTTCCTAACCCAGGGATTGAACCCATATACATTGCAGGCAGATTTGAAAACTGTAATTCAAAAAGATACATGCCTGCTAACTCATATTGATGTATGGCAGAAATCAAACCAATATTGTAAAGCAATTATCCCTCAATTAAAAGTAAATAAACAAAGTAAAAAATAAGAAAGCCAAAAAAAAAAAAATTCATTCATGCACCCTGATGTTCATAGCAGCAGCATTATTTACAATAACCAAGACAAGGAGGCCACCTAAGTGTACACCAACAGATGAAAAGATAACGACGATATGGGGTATATATACAATGGGATCCTACTCAGCCATAAAAAATAATGAAATTGTGCCATTGGCAGCAGCATGGATGGACCTAGAGTTTATCACACTATTAAGTAAATCAGGAAAAGATGGACAAACACTGTATGATGTCACTTACATGGGCAATCTAAACAAGTGATACGGATGAACCTATTTATAAATCAGAAATAAACTCGAAGACGTAGAAAACAAACTTACGGTTACCAAAGGGGAAAGAGGGGAGTGAGAGGTAAATTAGGAATTTGAGATGAACAGATACACACAACTTTATATAAAATAGACAGACAACAAGGTCCTACTGCGAAGCACAGGGAACTATATTCAATATCTTGTAATAACCTATAATGGAAAAGAATCTGAAAAAGAATATATATATGTATGTATAGAAAAGATATAAATATATATTATATATATGTATATTAACATAACTGAATCATTTTGTTGAGTACACACAGGCTTATTTGCACACGTGAAGACAGTATTGCTAGGTAAAGAGATGGTCTCTGGAAAGTTATTACAGAATTTTTCCTGAGCCCTGTCCAGTCTGACTTTGTGTCCTAGCTGCCCTGGCTCAACCAAGGCAGGCAACAGTGCCCACTCAGGGGACTGCAGAGGGAGGCCGTGAGGTCTCAGGACAAATGGACTGCCTTGCCCAGGCTAAGCTGTGAGTGCCTTGGCCTCCTCTGGTCTCCTCTGTATCTGCTCTGCCTGGCACACCAGCCATTTTTGGTGGTGGTGATGTTTCAGACTACCAGTTGCGCTTTCACATTTTCTCTCAGCACTTACCAAGCTCTGACATGTTTCCACTCCTGAGTCTGCTTCCTTGATTACTGGTTTTCTCATAGTGACGGAGCACAGAAGTGTAACAGACAGTGACCTGTAGGCACTCACAGCAGTGCCTGGAGGGGCGTGGGTACTGGGAAGTTAACTGGACAACTTCCGCCCTGGTGTGAAATAGGGAGCTGAAGGTACAGGGTGTTCTTGCAAGCTGGTGACATGTGGGGAGCTTCCCACCCCAAGGAGAGGCCAATAGCACCTTGTTTTTGTGACATTGGGACAGAGTGTGTCCCCAGACCTCCCACCTTGGGCAGCCTTCACCACTGCATGGGCCCCAGTACTCAAGCCTCTGGGAGCATATATCCCCTTAGTGCCCACTGCTTTCCTCCTTTCAGATTCCTGGAGAAGGGATTTTTCAGAAGAGAGTCGAGGACCCACAGGCAGCTGTCCATTGCATCATCCCATGACAGTTACTGCTCCACAGTGCTCGAAGGCCTGCACTGCGGCCCTGGAGTAAGTTTCCACCCCTGCCTTCAGCAGACCATAGTTTGAGGAAGGTGAGAGGATGCAGTGAAGTTAGGAAGTGATAAAGGTGGGGGAAGTAGCAAGGTAGAGATCACACACAGCCTGGAGCAGCATGGAAGACTTTCTGGAGGAGGTGACACTTGAGCTGAAATTAGAATTTAGACTGAAAACGAGATGAATACAACGTTAGGTCTCCCTGGCTCAGCAAACACTAATGGAGCATGTATCTTTGTCATTTCCGGGTTGTCTCTCTCAGGGCTGGTAGAATTCCTGGGCGCCTGCCCTGTGCTGCTGGGAATGGCTTGGCCATTCCCAAGTTTTATTCTCAGACAGTAGAGATTTTGGCCTGTGTTACAGTACATTATCAGCAGCAGGTGAGACAAAGCACTCTGCACCAGCATTTCTTGCTTGGGGCCTCTCTCGTACTTCTGCAAAGCGTTTTAGAAAATTCTTCTTTTCTTCATTGCTATATCCTTTCCCAGCCAGTGTGTACTTTAATCCCCCAAAGCTAAAACAGAGCGTCTTTCTCCCATCTGCACCAGCACTTACTGTGGCCTTGATTTTTATGGTGCCGGCGGGGACAGCAGGAGTTTCTTGCTGAAATATTACTCACCATCCCCACCCCATCAACTTGCAGGCAGCCATATTTCGAGGGGAGTAAGAGGTGGGCAGGGGGTGTGCATGTGAGGAGGCCAATATTCCCTTGTCTAATTTATATTTTACATTTCTGTAAAATCATGCTTAGAGTATTTTGGTAATCTCTGCTGAGATTAAGTATAATGCTGTACATTTAATTGATATAAGTGGTTTCAATTCTCCTTAATATGACAAATCTCCAGTGTGAAATATTCTTAGTTAATGATCAACATAAAATAGAGTTCATTTTTAATGTGAGTACAAGATTTGAATTAATTTGTAGCTAGAGCAGGGTTATTAAATTTTGTGTGCATTCCGTGCACAGGCACACGTGCGGTCATACATGCAGCAGGGAACATACGGTGTACATGCGTGCTCTGAGTGAGGACAGGAGGCACATACTTCTTCTGGTTTGAGCCGAGAATGTCTGTCTACCCTTGACTCTCTGTCTGTCTTGGAAGCTGCACCCCAGTGGCTCACACGTGAAGGAGTGGCCCTGCTGGGGTACCCATCTCCGTATGTCCTTGGTGTTCGGTGTCCTGTGTTGTCTGGCCAGATCCAGGGGCATTGTGGCCGTCTGACCAAAGCTGAACAGACAGTGCAAGTTATACCAAGGTTCATCTGCCTTCCCCAACTTGGTTTCCAACACTGCATTCACTGGGCTGAAAATTAGCATGTTGCTTTACATTATCAAAACTATATGAGGGCTAATGTCATCCAGAAGAGTTCAATGAAAGTTTCAAGTTGGAGAAGTTTCTTGCAAAGTCATGTCCAGGGGGAAGGTCTTAGGGGTAGACCCCAGGCAGTGCTGATCAAAGCCCAGAGGATTGCATTCCCTTGCTCACCAGATCCCAGGCTCATCCAGGCAGGCGCATTGTCCCAGGGCACCAGGATTTAGAAAGCATTTGCAGAAAGTAGGGCTGTGCTCTTTGGCCCTCAGACGTGGGATGAGAGCACAGTCAAAACCACTCCTGCCTTTACTGCTTTGAGATAAGAGATCAATTTTCTTACAACTATTAAAAGAGAAAGGGGGGGATAAAAGCTTGAGGATAAGTGCCAAGTGAATTTGAATATTGTATAAACTATGCGTGGGATGGAGGCAGTGACTTGCAGGAAACATCTGTTCCTACTGGACCCTCTGCTCTTCTTGCAGCTGGAACCCAGGGCACAGGCGCCTTACACTTTTCCTTTGTGATGTAACCATTTTGGAGACAGCCAGCCTTCAATATGCAAGCCGACCATGCAGCCCTGAAATATTTTGCTTGTAGTCACCTCTTTAAAGATGACGGGATTTGAATACCAATAACCGCCGAGGCCTTCCCACCCCCGCCAGTAGCTGAGGCAGGGGGTGATGCAGGAGGGAGGCTGTACTCAGGCAAGTTCAATTTCTATTGGCTTAAGCAGCTGGGGAAAGAATCTTTAATCACATATACAATATTATTGGCAACACCATGCAATAAAAGGGCTGAATGCTTCGTTTTTCTAGATTTCCTTTTATATTTCAAAATCGCTTTTCTTTCAAATTAGTGTATCCTATACATTTTCTTAAAAGAAACTACTTATGGCTTCACTTTTTTTTTTCTTTTGTTGACTTACCATTCCTTTTTCCTCCTGCAATTACCACCTCACGGGGACTGCCGGCTTGCAAAATGTTTTGCATATGAAATGAAAGGCTTGAGTGTACTTTGTTGCAATTTTTAAGAAGGGCATAATTTTAATTAGAAATGTATAGATGAATAAAAATAATGCTGCTGCATATTGCTAATTAAGTATTTTATTACTCTTTGATTTAAAAAAGAAGTGTGCCTGTTCTCACGAGGCAGCACAGTATGTTGTTTGGAGGCTTCCACTGGGCTCCCTGGGAAGAAGCGAGTGCCTGGCAACTGGCTGCGTCCAGACCCAGGGAGGCCAGGGGTCGCCTCCCTGTGAAAACTTGGAGTTGAGGAGGAAATGTCTGCCCAAGGAAAGACAGGTGAAGAGACACTGCCCTGTACTGGGCAAATAATCTGCCTTTGAAATTTGGCATCAAGAGGTGGCAAATACTTGCTACCCTTCTGAGCATTTCACCCTACAGCTGAGTGATTATCTGGGTGATACTATCCACACTGGCTTCTTTTCCTCCTTGAAATTTCTAGATAAATAAGTAAATAGTTGACTCTGCAGCACCTGCTGTTTCAAAAAGATTCCTTCTTTGTGCTTTAAGAGGAGACATGAGTTATGTAATCATTGCCTTTGGGCAATCTCTACTCCCTTGGTTTGGCTCCTGGGAGGTGGTGCTCTCCAAGCTGGCCCTTGAGTTCCCCACAGGGCTGAAATCCTTTGGCTTTTCTTCAATCCCCTGAGCCTGCTGGCTTCCCCTCTACAACTGGGCTGCATCCAGTGACTTGGGTGTGGCTTGAGGATTGTTGAAGCTATAAAGTTATGGGCCCCCTATTCTGTACAACAGGCCCCTCTCTGGGAACAAGAACATATTCCCCACCCTCTCTGCTGCCCTAGCTGGCTTTATAGCCAGTGGGGCTCATGGAGGGGACCGTGCTCCTAGAACAGAGCCATGCTGCCCGGGACCCACCAGCTGTGTGTAGTCTGAGCATGGCCCAGTGGACCTGCCATACTGACCACTATTTGCCCACCCAGCTCTGCTGTATCAACAGCTCTCATCTATTTTACTGAGCTCAGGGCAGCAAAAGTGGGTTCTCACAAAGACATCTGACCAGGCTATACCACTGGATGCTGAGGCCCTGCGCTTAGCATCTTCAGGCTACCAATCTTGGGTCAGCTTTCCTGACCCCCCCCCCCAGATCTGTGGTCAGGTGCCCTGGAGGAATTATAGGGTTAATAGAGGAAATCCTATTCCAGCTTGTGGAACTTCTTCACAGGAGTGCCTTGCAAGAGAAGCTGAGTGACTTCTCCCATTAGGAATGATCTGTGGCCAGGAATCTCCAGGCTGTCACATCTCAGTTTGCAGCCCACTAATCAGCAGAGAACTCAGTAGCATCCTGACTCAAGGAAGTCAGCATCTATTCTAAATCCTGCCCTCAGAGCAAGAGCAGGGCCAAATGCTGCAAAGACTGCTTAGCTGGGTACAAAAGACACTGTCAACAGGCTGGAATTGGAAAGGAGTCCTGGTTTGATTTGAATGAGCTATTTTTTAATAGGGTCAAAAAAGTAATTGAATTGAATCCAACAATGATAAGTTCCCACATTCTCTGAGAAAAAAAAAAATATAGACAAGTTGTGTCTATAGAAAAATAGACTCTCAGTCAACTTGGAAATAGAGATATTCATTGCTTTCACTTTAGCTTACATAGCAAAATTCATGACCCTCTGATCTGGCCCAGGTGATAGTTGGTAAAATCTATTTCTTGAGACTGTACATGGTGGGTGCTGCATATTTCTCAGGATCTAGGCTCTAACCCTAGTTAGAGAAGGGATCAGCAGAGGATAAGATGGTTAGATAGCATCACCAACTCAATGGACATGAATTTGAGCAAACTGCAGGAGACAGTGGAGGACAGAGGAGCCTGGTGTGCTGCAGTCCATCGGGGTCACAAAAAAAATTGGGGACAACTTAGTGACTGAACAACAACAGTGGTTCTAACCTATCTGTCAAACTTTAATCTGCTTTCTTTCCATTTCAGCTAACCAGGAGAACACACGCACAGAAGGTGACACAGAGAGAGATCCCTTTACTTCTGGGGATGTGAGGGCTGCCTGTGCCCCAGCTCTCGCTCCAGCAAGAGACTGAATCCTCACCATCACTGGCTACGCTTTCTCTAACTTTGCCATAATCTGTGGTCAGCAAGCCTTGAACAATAGAACGAGTACTGGTTGAGAGTTTTGACTGGGTTAAGGCCCTGTTCTGGGGGCTGGGAAATCACAGTGGCAAAGAGTAAAGACTTCCTTCTTGGAGCTTAGAAGCATCATAATAAGATGAAATATGTCTGGGAGCAAACTCTTTTAACAACACAAAGAACAAAGGGATTTCAAAGTCTTTCTGGGCCAGAGCCATCTGGGAGAGTTCATCCAATGACTGGGAGGGAGAAAATGGATTCTAGGGAGGAGGGTTCCTGCTTAGAGAGTTTGCAGAAAGGGGACTTGAACGGCAGGTAGAGCATATCTAGGAGGGCAGGAAGAATCTGCAACAAGGAAGGACCTAGAGACTGTCATGCTGAGTGAAGATGCATATTTATGTCAGAGAGAGAAAGTCAAATACTGTATGATACCACATATATGTGGATTCTAAAATACGACACAGATGAATCAATCTACAAAACAGAAACAGATTCATAGACATGGAGAACAGATTGTGGTTGCCAAGGGGAGGTGGGGTGGGAGAGGGACTGACTGAGAGCTTGGGGTAAGTATATTCAAACTATTATATATAGGGTGGAAAAACAACAAGGTCCTACTACATAGCTCAAGGAGCTATACTCAGTATCCTGTGATAAACCATAATGGGAAAGAATATAAAAAAGGCTACCTCAATGTAGTCACTTTGTTATACAGAAGACATTAGCACAAAATTGTAAATCAACTGTACTTCAATAAATAAATAAAAATTAAAAAAAGAAAATATAAAGTTCAAGTTCCTCAGAAACTTTCATTCTTAACCAAAGAGCTTTCAGAGGTGAAGTGAAATTGTTAGTTGCTCAGTCAAGTCTGACTCTTTGCGACCCCATGGACTGTAGCTCACCAGGCTCCTCTGTCCCTGGAATACTCCAGGCAAGAATACTGGAGTGGGTAGCCATTCCCTTCTCCAGGGGATCTTCCAAACCTAGGATTGAACCCAGGTCTCCTGGATTGCATGAGAATTCTTTATCGGGTGAGCCACCAGGAAAAAGCTTTCAACATCAGTCAAAATAAAAGATCAATATAGGTAACAGACAATGCAAAATTTAACTGAATATTTGTCATGCATGTGTAACCATGGGTCTTTTGTGATTAAATGTTTTGATAATTTTGTCCTTCCCCTTCTTAGGTTATTTCTGGACATAATTAAAAATAACTTATTAAAACTGAACAAAACAAAACAAGACAGAGGCCATGATAAAACAAAACAAAACAGGCTCCTGGGGAGGGTGTTAGTGAGAAGTACTCCAGCTGACGACAAAATTTCCAAAGTTTTAGTGATAATCAAAATAAGGGCTGCTCTTCCTGAGCATCATCACCTAACCAGCTTCCTTACTCCATCAGCATACATGAGGCTGTGCCTGTGGAATCAAATTCATATTCCTTGATGATTTCCATCAGTAAGAAGGGAGTGAATTTTTCTCTTTTCTTTAAAAAAAATTACTTTGGATTGATTTATGATGTTGTGTTAGTTTCAGTTGCAGAGCAAGGTGATTTAGTTATACACACACACGTATCTATTCTTTTTTGGATTCTGGTTTCTTGATTTGCACAGAAAGGTGAGGCCTGAGCCAAGAGTCATAGGAGTAGCTGCTAAGCTTCATGTCCTGCAGACCCATGGGAGAGGGGAGCCCTCATGCTCTAGTCCTGGGAGTGTCCAATCCCTCCCTGGCCTTCCCTGGTTTGTCCTGATGTGCTGCTAACCCAGCTGTCAGGTCTGACAGCTCCATGGCCTCCACTCTCCAAGTGGGCTTTGGGGACTTTTCTAGAAACTGTTGCAAGGTAATAGGCTAGGGGCCAACCTTCCTTAGACTTGGGGAAACTGCCCCATTTTTATATCTCTTTCTCTCCATCTATCTTCTTCAAAAGTCCACAGCCATTCCAGTCTCCCTCCCACACAGCCAATGAACACTGGATGAGGTGCCTCTAAGCGTGAGAAGGGAGCTGTCTCTAAGGTGTTGTCTGGCCTGCAAATGTACCACATTAGGGACCACGTGGAACACAAAAATCATATGGAGATAACACCTCAGACACACTAATTTCTGATTCATTCCCTGGATTGTGTCCTATAGTTTTGGGTTCTCCTTGTTTCCCTATATTTTCCATCATGCCAACCCACCAGATGACGAATTGATGGGCTCAGTGATCGGCAAGCCATCTTCCAGGAGTCCACAGCTTGGCCAGCCACTCTTCCCAAGGCTTTTCGCTGGGGACTGAGAGACCAGGATCTTCTGGGAAGACACTGCTTCCTTTGCAGCCCTTTTCAGTGCTGGCTCTGTTGTTCTTTCACTCCCGGTTAATCTCAGCTTTGGGCATCTCCCAAAGTTGGAGACCTTGTTGGTCCCTATCACCACTTCTAGAAGATTTCAACCCCTTTCCTTTGTTTACAAGACAAAGCCAAAACCCTATTCCACTGACAGCTCTGCCATCTAGGAGTACCACCCTGACCCCCTGCTTGCCATTGTTTCTACTTCCTCTGTCATTGGAGAAGGCAATGGTACCCCACTCCAGTATTCTTGCCTGGAGAAGCCCAGGGACTGGGGAGCCTGGTGGGCTACAGTCCATGGGGTCGCTAAGAGTCAGACACGACTGAGCAACTTCACTTTCACTTTTCACTTTCATGCATTGGAGAAGGAAATGGCAATCCACTCCAGTGTTCTTGCCTGGAGAATCCCGGGGATGGGGGAGCCTGGTGGGCTGCCATCTATGGGGTCACACAGAGTGAGATGCAACTGCAGCGACTTAGCAGCAGCAGCAGCAGAAGCCTCTGTCATTGTAGATTTCAGCTTTTGGTTCTCTGTTGTCTTTGCCATTCTGTTTCTTCCTGGATTCATGAGAATTTGGCATTCTCTATGGCTTAACGCTCAACATTCAGAAAACTAAGATCATGGCATCTGGTCCCATCACTTCATGGCAAATAGATGGGGAAACAGTGGAAACAGTGACTGACTTTATTTTGGGGGGTTCCAAAATCACTGCAGATGGTGATTGCAGCCATAAAATTAAAAGACACTTACTCCTTGGAAGGAAAGTTATGCCCAACCTAGATAGCATATTCAAAAGCAGAGACATTACTTTGCCAACAAAGGTCCATCTAGTCAAGGCTATGATTTTTCCAGTAAAACATGTATGGATGTGAGAGTTGGACTGTGAAGAAAGCTGAGTGTTGAAGAATTGATGCTTTTGAACTGTGGTGTTGGAGAAGACTCTTGAGAGTCCCTTGGACTGCAGGGAGATCCAACCAGTCCATTCTAAAGGAGATCAGTCCTGGGTGTTCATTGGAAGCAATGATGCTGAAGCTGAAACTCCAGTACTTTGGCCACCTCATGCGAAGAGTTGACTCATTGTAAAAGACTCTGATGCTGGGAGGGATTGGGGGCAGGAGGAGAAGGGGGAGATAGAGGATGAGATGGCTGGATGGCATCACTGATTTGATGGACATGAATTTGGGTAAACTCCAGGAGTTGGTGATGGACAGGGAGGCCTGGCATGCTGCGATTCATGGGGTCACAAAGAGTCGGACACGACTGAGCGACTGAACTGAACTGAACTGATGGATGCTCAATTCAGTACCACCTGGGGCTTTCAATCCCTTGCCACCTTAAACAATCGTGGCCATTTCTTCCACACACTCTCTAGTCACCGATTCCACACCCAAGTCCTTACCTACAATTCCAACCACAGTGTCTTGATTTCTTAATCAATCTGCTTCACACCTCCCATGTTTAATGTGATCAGATCTTAGGAGGGTCTCCAATCTACTGGCTCCTTCCTTTCTTTCCATAACCCTATCCCCTCCAGTTCTCTCTCATCCACCCCAGCTTCAATCTCAGAGTTTATCATTTCATCATTTTCTTTATTTTCAAGTCTTTATTGAATTTGTTACAATGTTGCTTCTGTTTCTGTTTTATATTGAATATTGCTTGTTTTATATTGAAATATTGTTTTATACTGAATATTTTATATTGAATATTGCTTCTTTGTTTATATGTTTTCAGGTTTTTTTTTTTTTTTTTTTTTTTTTTGCTGCAAGGCATGAGGGATCTTAGCTCTATGACCAGGGATAAAACCCACACCTCCTGCATTGGAGGTGAAGTCTTAACTACTGGACCACCAGAGAAGTCTCCCATCATTTTCTTGAATTGCCTTCAGCTCCTTTGTCCCTTCAGCTGTTTACACCCTTTATCTGAAAAGCCCTTATACCAGAAAGACCCAAATGTTAGTGTTTATCTGTCTTAAAAGAACAGCTGAATTCTTCAGGGAAAAGTCACAAAATGGGATGGAGTCTCAGCATCACACATGCAGCATGGCAAACAGACGTCCTCCACCCTCACTCCTTGATACCCTATTATATCTCCTTGATACCCTATTATATTTGACTAGTCAGCTTGCCTAGAGAATCCCAGGGACGGGGGAATCTGGTGGGCTTCCGTCTATGGGGTCGCGCAGAGTCAGACACGACTGAAGCAACTTAGCAGCAGCAGCAGCAGTCAGCTTTAGCGGCTACTGTATCACAAAATTTAGTTTTGCTAAAGTGTCTTAAGAGAGGCCTGTTGAATAAATGACAACAAATGACAGGGATATGCCAACACAGTTTGCCATCTCTGGGGGAAGAGAGAGTTACCCAGTCTGTAACAAAATGGCCTCACGGCTCTCCAGGTGACCTCTATGGAGTCCTAGAGAAGGTTTATTAGTGTTATTAGCCAAGTATTTGAAACTATTTCAAGTCCAGATGAAGGCAGAGATAAAGTGACTTCTGACATTGATCTAAATCTTCTCACAGCCCCGTGCATGGAGAGGACATTTCTCCTGCTCAGGGACTACCCCATCTCTCCTGCTGGGCTCCTGGGAGAATTTTACTCTTCTTCCCCCTTGAGTTTAGGGGTGGCTGTGTGTTACTGAACAGTAGGCTCTAACCCTAGAGCACTGTATTTCCAGTAGGAGTGCTTCCACATTCAGATACTCATGAAATCACACATGGAGATAGAGCCCCATCAGCCAGGGTCCTTGGTGAGGACAGAGTCCCCTGCCAACGGGCATGGATACACCTACATCCTAAGAGCGAGACACATGTTTCTGTGGTTGTGGTTGTTATTGCCACACAACTTATCCTAACTAGACTTAGCCAGAGGTTGCAGAGTAGACCCTTGCGGAGCGTCCTGGGGGCATTTTCCATCAGTCCTGTGTCCCTTTCTGTTTCCAAAGACTCTCCGTGCTCCCCACTCCCGACTCCTCTGCCAAGGCCCTGCTTCCTCTGTCTTTCCTAGCTCAGCTGGTGGTCGTTCTTGCTTTGATCTTCCACGTTTGGTGGTCTTTGAAGACGGGTGCAGGGGAAAAGACGCTGGAAGAAGGAGCAAAATTAGATCTCAGTCTTCCTCTGTCGGTCACAGGGATGCCCGGTCTCAGAGACAGTGCTCTTCACGATGGCCCCCTGTCACCCTTCACTGGGGGCTGATGATGGGAGGCAGGGCAAGACCAGGGCATGACGGCATCGTTACTAGAAGTGCTGTGCCCACATCTGCTGTCAGAGTTTCCACCAAGTCCTTGAAAAGAGCTTCCAGGCCCCCCTCAGCCCCTACTCTTCTTTGCCCGTTCTCCAAAGAGAAGCTATTAGCCTAGGTAAATACTCGCTCCCCTGAGCAGTGACTTGATCTCTGTACTCCCTGATTCAGTTCTTTTGCAAGGTAAATAACTATAAATATTAAAACATGTCAATAGCTTTATTAATAAATGACTTCTGGCTTCCTAAGAGATTCTGACTGTGGGCTTTTGGTTGGCCTCTGGTTCATACTGTCACATATTTCATGTGGCTTAACTGTTGTTGGTAGAAGGATGCATGGGATCTGGCTAGCCTGTCAGAAATCACAGTATTTGGATATCCCAGAATGCTAATTTCAGAGTGTTAAAAAATGTTTTTCTCCTTGGTATTTTTTTTGCATTTGGAGCTCATACAACACATATAGCCCAATATTAATACTGACTGAAACTTAACTAAGAAATATACAGTGACTCAGTAGTATCCATGCACATCTTTCTGTTAGAATTTTAAATTTCCAGTTACTAACTTCTCACTTACATAAAGCTTAATAAATTCTTCTTACAAGAACATTTACAAAAATCCTGTGATGAAATACATTCATTTCTCATTTACAGTTAGCTTGATATAATTGTCATATTATTTTCATAAAACCTTACCCTAATTTCTTTTCAGGGTTTGTCTTATCAATTCCCCAAGAAAACTGTGCTAAAATTGTAATTCTTAAAACCAAGTCAATTACCTAGCTATTGCATCCTGGAAAACTAACTCAAGTTTGGTTTCTTGCTATTTAGTTTTGAATCTCATTCCAGAGTAAGAATTGCAAAGAAATAGTACTTTCAAAATTCTACAGCACTTTCCCCACAGTGCCACTGCAGTCTTGGAATGAAAATGGAGCACCCTGAGGGTTCGACTTGGAAGACGGGCAACTCTGGCCATGTGGGGCTGAGACTTGGAAGCGCATGGTCTGATACCAGTGGCCTTGCTGAGAGTCGCGCAGACAGCCGTCGAGGAAGTGCCCATCCCATGCTTTCACGGAAGGCACGGAGGCTGCATCTGTGCTTTTCCTCTCCTCTCGCTTTGCTCACCAGCTGGGCTCTTCTGAAGAGTATTCAGGTCCCCAGCTCAGCCCTATCCTGCCCATCTCTGGAAGGACAAGCAGGGCACTGTGAGGAGCAGGGACCTGGGCTGGGAGGGACTGATCCCACCTGTGCTGGAAAAGGTCGCTCTGATGGCTGGGTGGATAACCAGATGGACAGAAGAAAGAGAAGAAACAGAGAAGTCAACCAGGAAGCTGCAGCAGTACGGATGACAGATTGTGGTGGTCCATTCAGCACGATAGGGGGATTTCGGAGAGAAAGGGAAGGATGGCTCGAGGCTGATGTTGGAGATATAATGGGTATATAGAATAGATTCTGTTTATATCAAGTGTGGCTTGTACTTTCGTTCTTGCTTGCTCTTTATTTTTTTTTTTATTATTATTTTTTACTTTACAATACTGTATTGGTTTTGCCATACATTGACATGAATCCACCACGGGTGTACATGAGTTCCCAATCCTGAACCCCCTCCCACCACCCTCCCCATATCATCTCTCTGGGTCACCCCAGTGCACCAGCCCTAAGCATCCTGTATCCTGTATTGAACTTAGAGTGAATGATAAAGTCATTTACTGAGATTGGGAAACTGGGCAAGTGTGGGTTTGGGGGGAAAATTAGTGTTCCAGTTGGCCAAAGAAAATTTGTGAAGCTGACAATGATACTTTTGGTAGAGTCCAAACAGGAATTTACAGAAGCACATCTGGAGCTCAGGAGAAAGATTGGATCTCTGGGTCTGGAGACACTTTTAAATAGATGAGATTTCAGTCCTTGAACTGTTTGGAAGCACCTCTGGAGAGAGTGACAAGAGGCTGGAGGGCTAAGGAGTAAGTTTAAGTGTGCATAATAGTTATTTGAAATGATTCTTTAGTCTTTAATTACAGGAGACATGATTCATTTTCAAAATGTTAATCAGTAGAGATAAAATGTATGCTCCTTCTGACCACCCTGAATCTCTGTTGCTTCCTCCAAGTTATTTCTCATATCCAGCATGTGTACACTCATCTTTGAGACCTTTTAAAATGCATCACATACGTTTATATGTGCACACAGAAATATGTCATACTTAAATAGCATCATTCTCTGCAGGGTTGTCTTTTATTTTCACTTAGCATATGTCTCAGAGATCTTCACAGGTATCCATGTGCATAGGGCTTCCCTGGTGGCTCAGACAGTAAAGAATCTGCCTGTGATATGGGAGACCTGGGTTCGATCCCTGGGTCGGGAAGATCCCCTGGAGAAGGAAGTAACGACTCACTCCAGTATTTTTGCCTGGAGAATCCCATGGACAGAGGAGCCTAACAGGCTACAGTCCATGGGGTCACAAAGAGTCGGACATGACTGAGTGACTAACACTTTCACACTTTCTTTCCCATATATGTGTATATTTAATTTGTTGTTGTTTAACAGCTCTTAGTTTCCATGGAATTATTGGGCCATTGTTTGCTTAACATTTTCCCTATCAATGGGTATTTAGGTCATTTATAATTGTGTTCTATTGCACGCCAGCATGTGCATATAGAGGTTGCGTAGAGGTCATGCGGTTATGAAAGACCACCAAAGTATCCTGAGATAGAGTATACTGAAGAGGAGGACAAAGAGTAATGTGCCAAGGAGCAAGAGTATTGGGGAAAGAGAACACTGCTGAGAGGTTCAAGTTTACGATCTAAAAATATCCATTGGCTTTGGAAACATGGAACTCACAGGTGATTTGTCAAAGCTATCTCCCTGGGACAGTAAGCACTAAAGACAAGGTTGAAGGGTTGAGTAGGAGAGGAAAAAGTTCTCAGTGAACGTAGCCATCCTTTTGTCTTTCTAGAAAGCTTGCTGTGAAAACGAGCAGGAAAATGAGTCATAGCTATGGAAGGAGGTGGGGTCGGGGGAGAAGTCATCTTTCATTCATTCTTTCTTTCTTCCTTCTTTTCCTTCTCTCCCCTTCCTTTATTTTATTCTTTCTTCTTCTTTCCTCCTGTTGGGAGATACCACTTTATGTGTGGCATTAGTCAAATCAAAACTTCTCCATTTCTGGGTTGCCAGCCAACTGGCAGACAGCGTGCACAGTGGCACGTGACAGGCACTCTAGAGAAAAGGTTTGAAGGAATCAAGGAACCAAGTGTATCTTCCTGGCAGAATTGTTTCCTAGTAGGAAAACGTGTGACAAGTTCTTGCAAGGGTGTGCAGTCCCCTAGTGCTCAGGGCAGTGATCACCACGGGAGAGAAACATTTCAGCAACTGTCCCTACCCCAAGCCCCGGAGACATCAGACCTCAGGGCCAGAGGAGCCTCCTGGCTTTCTCTGGTGGCCTTTTGCCTGATGCTGTGACACTTATTCTGAGCTGCACCAGCCGAGGAATGGCTCTTCCTGCAGCCTCTGGTCCACTGTGTGACCGCCACTTTGGCCCTCTGTTGAAGAAGCGTGTTTCTTCAGTAGCGGTCCTAGGTTTGTAGAGTCAGCATCAGGATTTATTTCAAAAACACATTTACTTGTTAGGAAAGAAAAAGGAGGTGGCTGCTTTGAACTTTTTAAGATGTACTCTGTGTGGTTAGAGTATGAGTGAAACTTTTCATTAGAGAAAGTGAACAAGCTGAGGCTTCTGGCAAAGGGACATGCTGCAGGGGAGTGAGGCCACCTTCCAGAGAGATAATGGTCACCCACAGCCACTTGCTGGGCCTGACCACTGTGCTCACCCCAGACTGCTCAGAACATAAATCGTCTTTAAACACCCAGGACCTGCCTGCTTCCCTCTGCCATCTTTGGACCAATTCGTCAATCCCTGCTCATTCCATGGTCCTTTTTTTTGAACTTCAATAATGCTTCTGCAGGGAGCTGGGGACACTTTTGCCATTCATCACAAAATAATGCAACATTCTGTACATTTATTACAGTATACATTACAACTGCACTATTAACTTAAAAAAACTTTCATTTCTCTGAAGTTTTCCTTTATCTTTACCAAACAGATACCCAATATGACTGAGAATTTAATACCCTAAAGTTTAAGACCGGTTTGTAAACACAGTCCCCGGTGTCTGCTATTGATCTTTTGCTATTTTAATGCATTTTTACTGACCGACGTGTCCTGCGGTAAAGAATATTGCCTAAATTAGTTATCTGATTGGTTCTTTTGATTAATGATGGGCCTGTGCTTCATTACACATGACAACATGATCAGAATAATCACTATTGCTCTGCAAGCCAGGCCTGGCATTTTTTATTCCTTCATTTTTAAAGTTCATTTATAAAATTATTTAATGTATACGTCGTAAGTTGTAATTTATTTACATGACACTTTTTTCGATGGGAACTGTTGTACTGTGTCACAAATGGCTAAGAAAACAAGGTAAACTAGATGTACAGATCAATGTCTCTTGGCTCAAGGGGGAAAAAAACATAATCAAGATTCAGCAGCTGACCTTGTACCAAAGTCCAACTTGTCACAGAACAAACACTGAGATACCCCACAAATCACCAGCACAGCAGGACTCATTCTTATGCAATCTTGTCTCTCTGTCTGTCGCATTCTGTCTGTTGTGACTTTGAGCCCGTAGAGCTCTCAACATCCTCCTTCTGCCCATGGAATAATCCAGGCCCGTCAGCCAGCCTGCATGGATCAAATGGCCTTCTTGTCCCTATACCAGTTCAGCAAGAAGGTCTAGTGGGGATTCCTGGATGTTCAAATTTGGATCAGAATTTGGACCCATTCTGAAATAGAAAATTGTGTGTGTTTAAGCCATGCTAGTATATTAATTCCAGAGGAATATAAAGATCCCAGTTTAGTCTACTAAGCTCTACTCCTCAGTGTTCCAGTTTAATTCTTTAGTTGATAAGAATTAACTGGGTAATCAGTTATAAGTTGTGGGAAAATTTGGCTTATTTGAGGCTGCTCCAGAATATGGCTCTCTCAATTTTTGTCTCTCCCATATCCTGTTGGGCCCCTCACAAAGATCAGGAAGAAAAGCTTTTTTCACTTAACGTTGTTTTGTGAACTTTTGGAGTTCAGGTGAATCTGGTTTCCTGGGAGCTTTGCTGGAGTCAGCCGTGAACCTCAAATTCAAACCCCATTATCATCTTGCCTGCAAAACTCATTGCTCAGAACTTGACAAACCTTCTAGCCACTGTTTTGTCAGGAAAATATTATTTGGCCGGAATGAGATAAGCCTAGGGTCATGCTAAATTGCATTTTTATTCCAAATAAAACACAATTGGTTTCTTCTCTTTGTCTTGCCTGCTCTTGCTTACATCAAATTGCCTCTCTCTCCTCGGTAAGGAGCCTGGCCCGCCCCTAGCTTCCTCTGCTCCTGCAGCTGACTCCAGCACTGCTCTGATGGAGCACAACAGGGCGTCTGTGCTACATGGCTCATGTCAACCAATAACGCATAGACTGAACTCCTTATCTAGTATCTAATGTATGAATGGTGTCAGAAACTGAATAAAATAGAGCTTTTCCTTTCATCCTTCAGAATCCTCTGCCATCCTGTGTACATGATTTTGAGAGACTTCAGCATTCACCAGTCGAGAAGTCAGCCGCTGTTTAACTTGAGCACAAAGTGGGTGGGAAGATCGGGTGGATGGCAGGGTCAAAGGAAGTTGTGTGATGGAGACTCTCCAAAGTGGAGAGCACACTCCTTCCCACAGAGACCCCTCCCTCTCAGGGCCTGGGATTCGTGGACTTGACTTCCCACCACACACACAGGAAGCCTTCTTCTTAAGGGGGTTTCAAGTCCCTGCTTGCTATGATCCTTGGTAACTCCTGGCACCTTGGGCATGTCACCACATTACAAAAACCAGAGAGACGCAAAGCATCACACCACATGGAAAAGTTAAAAAAGTTCAGCCTTCTACACTCTACTTGAATTTTAAAATAAGTAGAATGGGACATGGGTTCCCAGGCAAAAGCACTTAAAGTGAAGTGGATTTATATGGTTCCTTTTTTCCCCTGGACTTAATTAATGTTGTAAATAATGCCTCCTATCTTCTGCATAATGATTTGCTCTGTTATGCTATTAAAAAGTTCCGTTACGTCAGTTCACAGAGACAATCATTTGCACAGCCTAGACATTAAATAGAACTTTGGTTAAAAGCCTACTTCAGGAAATGAGTGTGTGTGTGTGTGTGTGTNCTCAGAAGCATTTTTTATTTAAAATTTTCTAATTAACTGAATTTGAATTTTTTCACTCATTAGATTTATGTCTGTGACTTAAGATTTGTCTTATGAAAATATAGTTTCATGCACATAAAGTTCTGTTTTCCTAGAATCAGAGACATGGAGCCTAATAGACCATATTAACCACTTAATATGAGCCTCTTGATGAAAATGAAACAGGAGAATGAAAGCTGACTTAAAACTCAACATTCAAAAAACTAAGATCACGTCATCTGGTCCCATCACTTTATGGCAAATAGATGGGGAAACAATGAAAACAGTGACAGACTATTTTGGGGGGCTCAAAAATCCCTGCAGATGGTGACTGCAGCCATGAAATTAAAAGAAGCTTGTTTCTTGGAAGAAAAGCTATGACCAACCTAGTGAGCGTGTTAAAAAGCAGAGACCTTACTTTGTCGACAAAGGTCCTTCTAGTTAGTCAAAGCTATAGTTTTTCCAGTAGTCGTGTATGGATGTGAGAGTTGGACTGTAAAGAAAGCTGAGCGCCAAAGGATTGATGCTTTTGAACTGTGGTGTTGGAGAAGACTCTTGAGAGTCCCTTGGACTGCAAGGAGATCCAACCAGTCCATCCTAAAGGAAATCAGTCCTGAATATTCAGAGGAAGGACTGATGCTGTAGCTGAAACTCCAGTAGTTTGGCCACCTGATGCTAAGAGCTGACTCACTAGAAAGGACCCTGATGCTGGGAAAGATGGAAGTCAGGAAGAGAAGGGAATGACAGATGATGAGAGTGTTGGATGGCATCACCGACTCAATGGACAAGAGTTTGAGTAAGCTCTAGGAGTTGGGGATGGACAGGGAAGCCTGGTGTGT
>SJYV01018416.1:726977-738042 GCA_006410875.1 Neotragus pygmaeus
GTTTCTCCATCTATTTCCCATGAAGTTATGGGACCAGATGCCATGATCTTTGTTTTCTGAATGTTGAGCTTTAAGCCAACTTTTTCACTCTCCATTTTCACTTTCATCAAGAGGCTCTTTAGTTCTTCTTCACTTTCTGCCATAAGGGTGTTGTCATCTGCATATCTGACATTATTGATATTTCTCCCAGTAATCTTGATCCCAGTTTGTGCTTCATCCAGCCCAGTGTTTCTCATGATGTACTCTGCATATAAGTTAAATAAGCAGGGTGACAATATACAGCCTTGAAGTACTCCTTTTTCTATTTGGAACCAGTCTGTTGTTTCATGTCCAGTTCTGACTGTTGCTTCCTGACCTGCATACATGTTTCTCAAGAGGCAGGTCAGGTGGTCTGGTATTCACATCTCTTTCAGGATTTTTCACAGTTTATTGTGATCCACACAGTCAAAGGCTTTGGAATAGTCAATAAAGCAGAAATAGATGTTTTTCTGAAACGCTCTTGCTTTTTCAATGATCCAGCAGATGTTGTCAATTTGATCTCTGGTTCCTCTGCCTTTTCTAAAACCATCTTGAACATATGGAATTTCATGGTTCATGTACTGCTGAAGGCCGGCTTGGAGAATTTAAAGCATTACTTTACTAGGGTGTGAGATGAGTGCAATTGTGCAGTAGTTTGAGCATTCTTTGACATTTTCTTTCTTTGGGATTGGAATGTAAATTGACCTTTTCCAGTCCTGTGGCCACTGCTGTTTTCCAAATTTGCTGGTATATTGAGTGCAGCACTTTCACAGCATCATCTTTTAGGATGTGAAATAACTCAACTGGGATTCCATCACCTCCACTAGCTTTGTTCATAGTGATGCTTCGTAAGGCCCACTTGACTTCAATTAGTCCTATTTAACAATTGCTACCATTTTAATTTTGAGATTCCCTGGTGGCTCAGACTGTAAAGAGTGCCTGCAAAGCAGGAGACCCAGGTTCAGTCCTTAGGTTGGGAAGAGACCCTGGAGAAGGAAATGGCAACCCACTCCAGTATGCTTGCCTGGAAAATCCCATGGACAGAAGAGCCTGGCAGGCTACAGTCCATGGGGTTGCAAAAATTTGGACAAATCTGAGTGAATTTATTTTTCTCACTTTCCTTATTTTAATTTTAAGTCAAAGATGTTGACTTGACATCACCATAGGCTGCTCCAGGATTTCCAGACACCTTTATCTTAGAGGCTGAAAGGGGAACTTGTGTCTTGAATGTAGCAAATCATTTCACTCAGAGTTGATCTGACTGAAATGCTTGTGGTTCCATTTGGTGACTGACTTGGGGTAAGAAAAACTAAGGAGGGACAAAAGAAGTTGGATAATTATGATGGAAGCACTTCTAGAATGTTCGAGTGTTATTGTTCAGTCACTTAGTCGTGTCCAACCCTTTGTGACCCCATGGACAGCAGCATACCAGACTTCCTTGTCCTCCACTATCTCCTGAAGTTTGCTCTAACTCATGTCCACTGACTTGATGATGTCGTCCAACCATCTCATCCTCTGTCAGCCCCTTCTCTTCATGCCCTCAATCTTTCCCAGCATCAGGGTCTTTTCCAGTGAGTCAGCTCTTTGCACCAGGTAGTCAAAGTATTGGACTTTGGCTTCATTTCTTCCAGTAAATATTCAGAGTTGATTTCCTTTAGGATTGACTGGTTTGATCTCCTTGCTGTCCAAGAGACTCTCAACAGTCTTCTCAGCAGTTTGAAAGTATCAGTTCTTTGACACTCAACCTTCTTTATGGTCCAAGGCAATGAGAACACTGGTAAAAACTGTCAAAATCAATTTTTTAAAGAAGTCTGGAAATTAGCCAAAGGCTTCCAAATATCTGAGGCATATCTCTTCAAGAAAAACTCCGAGTCTTGGTAAAAGTGAGATGCATGAAGGCATTTTTAGTGTGTGTTATTTGTTCAGTCATGTCTGACTCTTTGCAACTCCATGGACTATAGCCCACCTGGCTCCTCTGTCTGTGGAATTCTCTGGGTGAGAATACTAAAGTGGGTTAGCCATTCCCTTATGCAAGGAATCTTCCTAACCCAGGGATAGAACCTGGGTCTCCTGCATTGTAGGCAAATTATTTACCATCTGAGCCACCAGGGAAGCCTAACTGGTCATATTTCCATCCCCTCGTCCCAGCTCTGTGGCACTCTCAGAGCCACAGTAAATGTGAAACCACCAGAGGGGCAGGGTGGATGTGGAGCTGCACCAAAAGCCCCCAACCTGAGAGCTGTCAGCATTTTATCTGTTTGGTAGATCCCCAGAAAAGCCCCTTTGTCTTTATCTCATTTGAAACTCCACTGGTGGAAAGAGCCCAATTTCCAGGGTATTTGTTGGAAACAATCAGCAAAAATGATCAAACATTACAGTGATCTGAGTAAGTGATACACATTGGGGTGAACAAGAATCTGGCCAGGAAACTTACAAGCAAAATGTGGGCATGAGACAATCATAGGAGTCTTTGAAAAGCTTATTCCTGGGATTCTAGAAGACCATGTGCATATACAGGGATGTGCATGTTTCCAGCATCCTGGAATAGCCAGAGAAGATGGGAGAAAGCCCTGGTCTCTTACCTTGGCGGTCCCCAAGTCTCTGCACAAGCAGGAAGTAAAGACTAAGGCAGAGTTTTAAGCTGCTGGAGTATTAAAGGGATGCCTCAACACAACATACACAAAGTGCCTTGTCAAAGAGCGGGAGACATATTGGTTTTAAGTCATTTAAGGAAGTTTCTGTTCACATTGTTGTTGTTCAGTTGCTAAGTCATGTCTGACTCTTTGTGATCCCATGGAATGCAGCATGCCAGGCTCCTCTGTCCTTCACTATGTCCTGGAGTTTGCTTGAATTCATGTTCTTTGAGTTGGTGATGCTATCTGACCACAAAGCTAACTAAGCAGTGACTTTAGTAGCAGCACATAATAAAGAATACAGACTTTACAGGATTAAATCAGGGAAATTACTAAACAAAAGTAATTACTATGATAAGCAACAAAATAACAGAATCTGATATTCAGAGTTGCCACATAGATGATTTCTAAGTCCAGTTTTCAACATGAACAATTAAAGAGACATGCAAAGAAACAGAAGTTATGCTTCATAAAAATTAGAACATAAAGAAATGAAATAAGTAGATAGAAAAAGAATAGAGAAAACAAATAATACCAAAACTTGGCTCTTAGAAAAACACAAAATTGACAATCTCACCAAGACAAAACTAAACTCACCAAGAGGAAAAACAAACAGAGAAGACCCAAATGATTAAAAACAGGAAAAGAGAGAGGGAGAGAGAGAGAGAGAGAGAGAGAGAGAGAGAGCTATCATTACTGACTTCACAGAAATAAGATTATAAAGGTATAATTCAATCAACTCCAAGCCAACAAATTCCATAGCTTAGATGATGTGGAAAAATTCCTAGAAAGATGCAAAGATATATGAAAACTGACTCAAGAAGAAACAAAAAACCTGAATAGACCTATAATAAGTAAAAAATTGGGTTGGCAACTAAAAAGCACCTTAGTGTAAAGTCGAGGCCCATAAGAATACAGACATAAAAAATTCCTCAAAAATATTAGTAAGCCAAATTCAACTATATATATTATTATATATTAGTATATATATTATAATATATATAAAATACATTATAACTAAGGGGAATTTATTCCTAGAATGCGAGATCAGTTTAACACCTAAAAGTCAATCAATGTAACACATCATATTGACGGACTAAAAAGCAAAACTACAGGATTATGTCAACAGACTCAAGAAATTTTTAAAAAAAAAAGCATTTGAAAAATTCCAACTCCCATTCATGAGACTAAACTGAAACAGACTGGAACTGTAAACTTGATAAAATATCTGTGAACCCAAGGTGATGCTATAATGTGCTTTCTCCTTCAGATCAGGAACAAGAAAAAAATGCTTACTTTTGTAATATCTATTGAACATTTTACTGGAGAATCTAATAGTTTAGGTAAGGAAATAAATAAAAAACATCCAGATTGAAAAGAATAANCAAGGTGATGCTATAATGTGCTTTCTCCTTCAGATCAGGAACAAGAAAAAAATGCTTACTTTTGTAATATCTATTGAACATTTTACTGGAGAATCTAATAGTTTAGGTAAGGAAATAAATAAAAAACATCCAGATTGAAAAGAATAAGTAATACTGTCTCAAGTCACAGATGATAATACTTAGTATATAGGAAATATCAAGATACCTATTAAAAAACTATTAGAACTAATAAACACATGCAGTGAGGCTGTTGGATGTAAGATCAATTATATTTCTATATACTAGCAGTGAACAACCAAACAATGCAACTAAAAAAAGAATTTACTTTACAATAGAAACAAAAAGAGTAAAACAGTTAGGAATAAATGTAGCAATTTATCGAGAGACTTGTGTGGATGTGACTGTTAGTTGCTCAGTCACGTCCAACTCTTTGTGGCTCCACGGACAACAGCCCACTGGGCTCTTCTGTCCATTGAATTCTCTGAGCAAGAATACTGGAATAGGCATGCCCTTTTCCAGAGCATCTTCCCGACCCAGGGATTGAACCCAGGTCTCCCGCATTGCAGGAAGATTCCTTACCATCTGAGCTACCTGGGAAGCAACTGAAGAGGGAGCCCTCATCAATTGCCCACCCCCCCTCCAGTTGATGAGGTTCCCCTCTCCATGGGATTCTCCAGGCGAGAATTTTGGAGTTGGTTGCCATTTCCTTCTCCAAGGGATCTTCTGAACCCAGAGATTGAACCTGCATATTCTGCGACTCTTGCATTGCAGGCAGACTCGTAACTGCTGAGCCACTTGTATACTTAAAGCTATAAAGGATTATTGAAAGAAATTAAAGTATGTATAAATAAATGGAATGGATAGGAAAATGGCTGGATTAGGCAATAATTCTCAAATAGATCTGTAGACTCAATATGGCCCCTATAAAAATCCCAGCGGCCTTCTGGCAGAAATTGGCAAGCTAATGCTAAAATTCATATGGAAATACAAGGGACCCAGAATAGCCAAAACATTCTTGAAAGAGAATAAAATTGAAGGTACCATATGTTTCAATTTCAAATTTACAACAAAACTATAGTATATATAGATAAATGCATAACAGAATGGAAAGTCAAGAAATGAACTTTTACAGGGTAGATCAAGATGGAAGAGTAAGACAATGTGGAGATTACCTCCCCCTACAAACACATCAGGAAGCATCTACATGTGATATAAGTCTCATGGAAAACTAAACAGAAACTGGCAGAAGGACTCCTATACAGCCAAGACTGCGAGGAAGATATACACATAATTGGGTAGCAAGAGAAGAAAGCACTGGGTCAGGACCTGTGTCCCTGGGAGGCTACTAAGAGGGAAAAGGAGATTGCAGAGGTGGCTACCCACCCTGGGAGTGAGGAGACTGAGCCATAGACTAGTCATCCCAGCCCTGGAGTCCTGTGCACAGGAGACAAGCCCATCTGGCTCTTAGAAGAAATGCTGGGACAGACAGAAAGGTTGGAGAAGCCTAGGCTTCACTCCTGAGAAGTGTGTGGGTGATGGCTTGCCCCCAGTCACGGAGAGGACACTTGCTCTCGTGGTTGCTACCTTGCCATGCTCCAGTCTGAGTTGAGTAAACACCCTGGCCCACTCATTACATACCATAATTTGGTACCGATCTATAGAGGGCAGGACCTCTGAGATGTCTCTATCAAAAAATGCAGAGGTGATCTGGGGACCTGAGGCAATAGTTCAGGTTGGGTGGTGGTTGTCATTTTTGGCATTTACTCAAGCAGTGCCCCAGATGCTGGCCAGATTTCTGATAGCAGGACAAATATCTGAATTCCCATGAAAGCTTTGCCATGTGCTAACTCAACACTACAGCTTAAAACTAGAGCTGGGGTGACCAAAACAGGGGTAAAGATGTGACTGTGGGCTACAGATTTCTATAAAGGCAGGGCATCAGATCTCTGTAGGTATATAAACCCTGCTTGTTTCAGCATACCCCTCCTTTGGGGCAAACAGCCCAGCACAGGAAGAAGGAAAATCAACACTTAAAAGGAACAAAGCCAGCTGGGGTTTACCCTCTGGACTTCAGCTCCAGAAACTTGGGAACCACCTCCACCCTCAGTAGGGTGGTGACAGTTACTGAGTAGAAAGGAAGTCATATCTCACATCCTGGACAGCTCTAGCTTTATCAGCAACTACAACCCACCAGGGTGATGGCTGCCAGCATACCCTGAGCAAAGATAGGACTGATGTCCACAGAAAATCCAGCTTTCCCACCAAAACCACGGGGCATACCCAGTCTTCATAGGGATTCTCCCCCATAAGAACACCCTTTCAATACCACAATAGGTAACTTTTATTTAATTAGAGACAAAGAAAGTTAAATAAAATGAAAAGGCAGTAAAACTACTTTCAATTTAAAGAGCAAGAGAAAAACCCTGAAAAATCAAAGAAATAGATAGGCATAAATCTTCTACCAGAAAAAGAATTCAAAATACTGATCATAAAAATACTAACTGAATTAGGGAAAGAGTTGATCTAAATATAGATCATTTTTAAAAATTCTAGAAAATATAAAGATGACATATTCAAAAATAGATAATTCAATATCTAAGATCTTTAAGATGACAGACTAGAAGGGTGTGAGCTTATCATTTCCTGCAAGAACACCCAAATCACAACTAGTTGCTGAACAATCATCAACAGGAGAATGTTGGATTCCACCAATAAAAGATACTCCACATCCAAAGGCAAAGGAGAAGCCCCAGCAAGATGGCAAGAGGAGGGAAATCACATTTAGAATCAAATCTCAGACCTACCAGAGATGCCCAGAGGGATCAAACAAAACCTTGTGCTCACCAGGACCCAGGGAAAGGAGCAGTGACCTCCACAAGAGACTGAACCAGACCTGCTTTTGAGTGTTTGAGTGTCTCCAGCAGAAGCATGGGTCAGCAGTGATCTGCTGTGGGGACAGGGGCTCTGGCTGAAGCAGACCAGGGAGGTGTGGCATGTAGCGTAAGTCCTCTTGGAGGAGGTTGCCATTAGTTCCACTATAGAGCTGTCGAGCAGAAAACCTACAAACTGGAGAATATTTATACCAAAGATGTTCTTGCACTGTTGTGAAAGTTCTAGGGACCACAACAGACTCCCCAGCTTTGCTCTGGCAAAAGGACTGAGAAACCCTAGGGAATGTGACTTTGAAGGCCAGTAGCAGCAGCAGCAGTAGCATGGAATTACAGAACGTCCACAGTACTGGGAAAACAGACTCTTGGAGGGCATAAGAAAACATTGTGTGCTCCAGGACCCAAAAGAAAGGAGCAGTGACCCCACAAGAGACCAAGCCAGACTTGCCTGTGAGTGTCTGGGAGTCTCCAGCAGAGATGTGGGTCCACAGTGGCCTGCTGCGGGGTCAGGGGCACTGACTACAACAGTCTTGGGAGCTGTGGCATGCTGGCATAAGTCCTTTTGAAGGAGGTCACCATTACTACCATTACCCCTACCATAGTTTGACCTAGGCCTGTAGGGAGGATGGAAAGGAGCACAGCCCCACCCATCAGCAGAAAATTGGATTAAAGATTTACTGAGCATGGCCCTGCCATCAAAACAAGACCCAGTTTTCCCCACACCGAGTTTTCCCTCCCATCAGGAAACTTCCACAAGCCTCCTATCCTTATCCATCAAAGTGCAGAATGAAAACCACAATCTCAGAAAACTAATCAAACTGATCACATGGATCACAGCCTTGTCTAATTCAATGAAATTATGAGCCATGCCGTGTTGGGCCACCCAAGACAGAGGGTCATGGTGGAGAGTTCTGACAGAATATGGTCCACTGGAGAAGGGAATGGCAAGTCACTTCAGTATTCTTGCCTTGAGAACCCCAGGAACAGTATGAAAAGGCAAAAAGACATGACACTGAAAGATAAACTCCCCAGGTCAATCAGTCAGTTCAGTCGCTCAGTCGTGTCCGACTTTGCAACCCCATGAATCGCAGCACGCCAGGCCTCCCTGTCCATCACCAACTCCTGGAGTTCACCCAGACTCATGGCCATCGAGTTAGTGATGCCATCCAGCCATCTCATCCTCGGTCGTCCCCTTCTCCTCCTGCCCCCAATCCCTCCCAGCATTAGAGTCTTTTCCAATGAGTCAACTCTTCTCATGAGGTGGCCAAAGTACTGGAGCTTCAGCTTTAGCATCATTCCTTCCAAAGAAATCCCAGGGTTGATCTCCTTCAGAATGGACTGGTTGGATCTCCTTGCAGTCCAAGGGACTCTCAAGAGTCTTCTCCAACACCACAGTTCAAAAGCATCAATTTTTCTGCACTCAGTGCCCAGTATTCTACTGGAGAGTCATGGAGAAATGACTCCAAAAGGAATGAAGAGGCTGAGCCAAAGCAAAAACAGCATTCATTTGTGGATGTGTCTGGTGATGAAAGTAAAGTCCAATGCTGTAAAGAACAATTATTGCATAGGAACCTGGAACGTTAAGTCCATGAATCAAGGTCTATGAATCAAGTCAGACAGGTGATGGCAAAGTTGAACATTGATATTTTAGGAATCAGTGAACTAAAAATGGACAGGAATGGGGTAATTTAATTCAGATGATCATTATATCTACTACTGTGGGCAAGAATCCCTTAGAAGAAATGGAGTAGCCCTCAGAGTCAACAAAAGAGTTCAAAATGCAGTACTTGTGTGCAATCTCTAAAATGACAGGATGATCTCTGTTTCCAAGGCAAACCATTCAGTATCATGCTAATCCATGTTTATGCTCCAACCACTAATGCCAAAGAAGCTGAAGCTGAACAGTTCTACGAAGACCTATAAAACCATCTAGAACTAACACCATTAAAAAGAAAATAAAAAGCAGAGACATCACTTTGTCAACAAACGTTCAAATAGTCAAAGCTATGGTTTTTCCGGTAGTCATATACGGGGGTGAGAGTTGTACTTTAAAAAAGGCTGAGTGCTAAAGAATTAAACCTTTTAAACCATGGTGCTGGAGAAGACTTTTGAGGGTCCCTTGGACTGCAAGGAGATCAAGCCAGTCAATCCTAAAGGAAATCAACCCTGAATATTCACTGGAGAGATTGATACTGAAGCTGAAGTTCCAGTATTTTGGCCACTTGATGTGAAGAGCAAACTCATTACAAAAGACCCTGATGTTGGGAGAGATTGAAGGCAGGAGGAGAAGGGGATGACAGAGGATGAGATGGTTGGTTGGCATCACCAGCTCAATGGACATGAGTTTGAACAAGCTCCAGGAGATGGTGAAGGATAGGAAAGCCCAGCGTGCTGTAGTCCATTGTGTTGAAAAGAGTCTGACATGACTGAGTGACTGAACAACAAGATGAAAAAGACACTCTATAAGCAACGGATAGTAGACTAAATGACACATAAGAGATCTAGAAGACAGAACAAAGGAAATCACCCAATCAGAACAGCAGACAGACAAATGTAAAAACAGAAAGAGTGCAACATATGGAACCTCTAGGTTACCATCAAGTGTGCAAGAATTCACATTATAAAGGTGCCAAAAAAAGAGAGAGAAGGGACAAAAATGTAGTGGAAAATATTATGTTTGAAAACTTCCCAAACCTAAAGATGGAAACAGATAGATACCAAGTACAAGATCACAAACAAGAAAACCCCTTCGATATACACACACACCAAGACATAGTATAATTAAACTGGCCAAAGTTAAAGATAAAGAATTCTAAAGGTTGCAAGAGGAAATCAAAGAGTTATATATCAAGTAATCTCTATAAGGCTATCAAGTGATTGTGCTGCAGAAACTTTATAAGCCAGAAGGGAGTGACATAATATATTTAAAGGAAAAACCTGCAACCTAGGATACTCCACATAGTAAGGTTACCATTTACAGTAGAAGTGATAAAGCACTTACCAGACAAGCAAAACTGAAATAATTCAGCAATAATAAACTTATCCTAAAGTAAATGCCAAAAGGTCTTCTCTAAATAGAAAAGACTATATAGAAAAGGAAAATCCCAATAGGAAACACAAATGCAGAGTAAGGATTGAAGGTCATAAATATATCAGTAGGTAAATGTAAAGAAAAAGAAATCTGTACAAAGAACTATAACTTCAATACACAGAAAAGGGATAAGCATGAAGTTTAAAATATGACAAAAAACACAAAATTTGGGGGAGAATAACAAAAAAGTAGAGCTTTCAGAATGTATTTGAACTTAAATGACTTTTAGTTTAAATCAAATAGATATAACTATCGGTCATCATACATGAACCCCATGGTAAGCACAAATCAAAAACTTACAACAGATACACAAAAACCTAAAAGAAAGGAAACCAAGCATACTACAAAAGAAAAATCATCAGACCTCAATGGGACAAAAAAAAAAAAAAAGAGCGAGAGTGAGAGAGAATATACAGAGAAGAATGACAAGAACAACTAGAAACCAAGTTGTAAAATGGCAATAAGGACATCCCTACCAATAGTTACTATATATGCCAATGGACTAAATGTTCTGATCAAAAGACATGGGGTGGCTGATTGGATAAATGAATGAATACTCTTTTATATGCTGTGTACAAGAGATTGACCTCAGGATTAAAGACACACACAGACTAAAAGTAAGAGGATGGAAAAAGATTTCATGCAAATGGAAACGATAAAATGACCAACCTAGAGAGCATGTTCAAAAGCAGACATTACTTTGCTGACTAAGGTCCATCTAGTCAAGGCTATGGTTTTTCCAGTAGTCATGTATGGATGTGAGAGTTGGACTGTGAAGAAGGCTGAGCGGCGAAGAATTGATGCTTTTGAACTGTGGTGTTGGAGAAGACTCTTGAGAGTCCCTTGGACTGCAAGGAGATCCAACCAGTTCATTCTGAAGGAGATCAACCCTGGGATTTCTTTGGAAGGAATGATGATGAAGCTGAAACTCTAGTACTTTGGGCACCTCATGCAAAGAGTTGACTCATTGGAAAAGACTCTGATGCTGGGAGGGATTGGGGGCAGGAGGAGAAGGGGACGACTGTGGATGAGATGGCTGGATGGCATCAC
>SJYV01018416.1:739360-775416 GCA_006410875.1 Neotragus pygmaeus
CCTTGGACTGCAAGGAGATCCAACCAGTTCATTCTGAAGGAGATCAACCCTGGGATTTCTTTGGAAGGAATGATGCTAAAGCTGAAGCTCCAGTACTTTGGCCACCTCATGAGAAGAGTTGACTCATTGGAAAAGACTCTGATGCTGGGAGGGATTGGGGGCAGGAGAAGGGGACGACAGAGGATGAGATGGCTGGATGGCATCACTGACTCGATGGACGTGAATCTGAGTGAACTCCAGCAGTTGATGATGGACAGGGAGGTCTGGCGTGCTGCAATTCATGGGGTCGCAAAGAGTCGGACACGGCTGAGCGACTGAACTGAACTGAACTGAACAAGAGATTGACCTCAGGACTAAAGACACACACAGACTAAAAGTAAGAGGATGGAAAAAGATTTCATGCGAATGGAAATGATAAAATAGTCAAGGTAGCAACATTTGTATAAGACAAAGTGGACTTTAAAACAAAAACTGTTATATCAAAGAAGAGCATTACATAATGACACAGGAATCAATAGAAGAAGAGGATAATAGATAGACTGATTAATATATGACAGAGGATGAGATGGTTGGGTGGAATCACCGACTCAGTGGACATGAGTTTGAGTAAACTGCGGGATTTAGTGATGTAGAAGGAGGCCTGGTGTGCTGCAGTCCATGAGGTCGCAAAGAGTCGGACATGCAAAGAGCAACTGAACTGAAATGAACTGAATTGATATATATGTGTCCAACAAAAAGTACCTAAATATATAAAGTAAACATTAATAGACATAAAGGGAGAAATTGATAATAATACAATAAGAGCAGAAGACCTTTGTACCCCATTGACATCAGGGGACAGATCATCCAGACAGGAAATCAATAAGTCAACAGTGGTGTTAAATGACATAACCGACCAGTTAGACTTAATTGATATCTACAGAATCTTCCATACAAAAACAACAGAATACACATTATTTTCAAGTGTACATGGAATGTTCTCCAGGATAGAACACCTACTGCGTTATAAAACAAGCCTCAAAAAATTTAAAAGATTAGAAGTTATACCGAGCATTTTTCTTCTGACCACCACAGTGTGAAACTAAAGAGCAACCACAAAAATAAAATGGGAAAAAATGCACACATGGAAATCAAACAGCATTCTACTGAAAAAACAATGAGTCAATGATAAACTCAAAGAGGAAATCATAAAATATCTGAAGACAAAGGAAAATGGAGACACAACTTTCCAAAATCTATGGGATGCAACAAAGCAGTTCTGAGAGAGGTTATAGCAGTTCAGGTTTTCTCAAGAAACAAGCATAAATCTCAAATTAACAACTTAATCTACCATTTCAAAGAGTTAGAAAAGGAACAAACAAAGTTAGGTCAGCAGAGGGAAGGAACTAATATATACCAGAGAGGAAATGACCAAAATAGAGATTTAAATAGAAATAGAATAGAGAAGATCAGTGAAATTAAGGGCTTATTTTTGAAAAGATACAAAATTGATAAACCTTGACCTTGGCTGACTTTATTTTTTGGGGCTCCAAAATCACTGCAGATGGTGGTTGCAGCCATGAAATTAAAAGACGCTAACTCCTTGGAAGGAAAGTTATGACCAACCTAGACAGCATATTATAAAGCAGAGACATTACTTTGCCAACAAAGGTCCATCTAGTCAAGGCCATGGTTTTTTTAAGTAGTCATGTATGTATGTGAGAGTTGGACTATAAAGAAAGCTGAGCACTGAAGAACTGATGCCTTTGAAGAAGATGTTGGAGAAGACTCTTGAGAGTCCCTTGGACTGCAAGAAGATCCAACCAGTCCATCTGAAAGGAGATCAGTCCGGGGTATTCATTGGAAGGACTGATGTTAAAGATGAAACTCCAATACTTTGGCTGCCTGCTGCGAAAAGGTGACTCATTTGAAAAGACCCTGAAGCTGGGAAAGACTGAGGACAGGAGGAGAAGAGGACGACAGAGGATGAGATGGTTGGATAGCATCACTGACTCAGTGGACATGAGTCTGGGTAAACTCCAGGAGTTGGTGATGGACAGGGAGGCCTAGTGTGCTGCAGTCCATGGGGTCACAAAGAGTCAGACTCAACTGAGTGACTGAACTGAATTGATCCTTCTCAAACCATTCCGGAAAAACTTGAGGACGGAACATTCCAAAATTCATTCTACAAGGCCAATGATAGCAAAGCCAGACAAAGACCCTAAAAAAAAAAGAAAAAGAAAAAAGAAAAATATAGGCCATTATCTTTGATGAACATGAATGCAAATATTTTCAACAAAATATTAGCAAACTGAACCCAATAATAAAAAGTCATGATCAAGTTGGATTTAGTCCAGAGTCAGAATAATGGTTCAACATTCACAAATCAAAGGATAGAAATCACATGCTCATCTCAATAAATGCTGAAAAAGCATTTGGCAAAATGAAACACCCATTCCTTATAAAAACTCTCATCAAAGTGAATGTGGTGGAAACATAAATCAACACAATAAAGGCCATTTACAAATACAACAGCTAACATAATACTGAAAGATGAAAAACTGAAAGCCTTCCTGCTAAATTCAGGAGGAAGACAAGCCCACTTTCACCACTTCTTTTTGACATAGTTAGGATATCCTAGCCATAGCAATCAGACAAGAAAAAGAAATAAACTGTATCCAAACTGGAAGGGAAAAGGCAAAACTGTTTGCAGATAATATGATCCTTTATATAGAAAAGGTTAAAAGTCTCCAATCAACAAATAATAGAATTAACAAATAAATTCAGCAAGATTAATATAGAAATATCTATTTGCATTCTATACACTAACTTAAAGGGAGAAAATATTTCAAATTATGTGACCAACAAGGAGTTAATATCCAAAATATACAAATAGGTCATATCACTCAGTATTAAAAAACCAAGCAACCAAAAAAAAAAAAAGGACAGATGCTCTGAATAGACGTTTTTCCAAAGAAGAGATACAGTTGGCTAACAGGCACATGAAAACATGCTCAACATCAGCAATTATTAGAGAAATGCAAATCAAAACAACAAAGACATATCACCTCACACCTGTGAAGGTAAATCTCCTACACTGCTGGTGGGAATATAAATTGGCACAGGTGCTGTGGAAAACATTATGGAGGTTCCTTAAAAAGCTAAAAATAGATCTATGATCCAGCAATTCCACTCCTGGATATATACCCAGAAAAATATAAACACTAATTTGAAAAGATATACACACCCCATTGATCCAGGATGGCTCAGACAGTAAAGAATCTGCCTGCAATGCAGGAGACCCAGGGTCAGAAAGATCCCCTAGAGAAGAAAATGGCAACCCACTCCAGTATTCTTGCCTGGAAAATTCCACTGACAGAGGAGGCAAGTGGGCTACAGTCCAGGGGTCACAAAGACTCAGACACGACTGAGTGACTAACTCTTTATGTTCACAGAAGCAATATTTACAATAGCTAAGATACGGAAGAAACCTAAGCACCTGTCAACAGAAATGGTATATATAAATACTATACAATGAAATATAACTCAGCCAAAAAAAATCAAAATGAAATATTGCCATTTGCAGCAACATGAGTGGACCTAGAGAATATTACAAATAGGTGAAACAAATAGTGAAACAAACCAAATACAATTATATCATTTATATGTGGAATCTAAAAAAAGAATGCACATAAATGTATGTGCAAAACAGAAGCAGACTTACAAACACAGAAAATGAACTGTGGTTGCTCAAATGGAGAGGGAAATGCAGAGGAACAAATTAGGGGTATTGAATCAACAGACACAAACTATTGTATAAGAAATACATAAGCAACAAAGATGTATCGTATAGCACAGGAAGTTACAGCCATTATCTTGTAATGACTTATAATGGAGTGTTTCCAGGGATAGATTTTATTTTCCTGGGCTCCAAAATCACTGTGGATGGTGACTGCAGCCACAAAATTAAAAGATGTTTACTTTTTGAAAGAAAAGGTATGAAAAACCTAGACAGTGTATTAAAAAGCAGAGACATCACTTGCCCAACAAAGATCATATAGTCAAAGCTATGTTTTTTCCAGTAGTCATGTATGGATGTGAGAGCTAGATCATAAACAAGGCTGAGCGATGAAGAACTGATGATTTCAAACAGTGGTACTTGGAGAAGACTCTTGAGTGTGCCCTGGATAGCAAGGAGATCAATTCTAAAGGAAATCAATCCTCAGTAGTCACTGGAAGGCCAGAGGCTGAAGCTAAAGCTCCAATAGTTTGGCCACTTGATAGGAAGAGCCAACCCACTGGAAAAGATCCTGATGCTGGGAAAGACTAAGGGCAGGAAGAGAAGGGGACAACAGAGAATGAGATGGTTGGATGGCATCACTGATTCAAAGAGCATGAGTTTAAGCAAACTCTGGGAGACAGTGAAGAACAGGCAAGCTTGGGGACACAACTTAGTGACTGAACAAAACAATAACGGAGTGTAATCTGCAAAACACTGAATCATTGTGGTGTACATGCCAAACTAACGTAATATTATAAATTAACTATACTTCAATAGAAAAAGAAACCCTTATGTTTCTGATTTATAGTCAATTGATTCTTCACAAAGGTGCCAACACAATACACCTTGTGTATTTGTGTTCAGTGGCTCAGTCTCAGTAATATCTGACTCTTGGTGATGGCATGGGTGGTAGCCTTCTTGACCCCTCTGTCCATGAAATTTTCCAGGTGAAAATACTGGAGTTGGTTGCCATTTCCTTTTCCAGGAGATCTTCCCAACCCAGGGATTTAACCCATATCTCCTGAATTGGCAGGTAGATTCTTTACAAAAAATTTAATTCAAAATTGATTGTAGTCATAAATGTAAGAGTTAAAAGTTTAAAACTCTCAGAAGAAAATAGGAATAACTTTTATGACCTTGAGTTAGGCAATGGATTCTTAGATATGGCACCAAAAGCAGAAGCAACAACAACAACAACAACAAAGTCTAATAAAAAAAATTAGACTTCATCTAAATTAAAAAAACTTCAAAGGATACTATCAGGAAACTAAAAAGGCATCTCACAGAATGGGAGAAATTATTTGCAAATCACATATCTTGTGAGGACTTTATATACAAAATATATGAGTACTCAAAACTTTATAATAAAAAGATAAGTAACCTAATGAAAATGGACAAAATATTAAAACAGACATTTCTCCAAAAAGATAAACAAATGGCAAATAGCTCATGAAAAACTGCTCAGCATCTTTACTCATTAAGAAAATGCAAATCAACCCCAAATGTGGTACCACTTTCCACCCGTTAGAATGGCCTGACAACTTTGAGTGCTTGTAGGACTGTAGGGAAACAAAAGGGCTTGTGCTCGTGGTAAAGAACACACCTGCCAATGAGGAGACGTAAGAAACTCGGGTTTTATCCTTGGGTCAGGAAGATCCCCTGGAGGAGGGGATGGCACCCTACTTTAGTATTCCTGCCTGGAGAATCCCCATGGACAGGGGAGCCTGGCGGGCTACAGTCCATAGAGTCACAAAGGGTCGGCCACGACTGTCGTGACTTAGTATGCACGCATGCACAGGGAAATAGAAATCTGATATATTACTGATGGCTTGTAAAATGGCGCAGGGCACTTTGCAAAACAGTTTGGCAGGTCACCAAAAATATAGACAGAGTTACCATGTGACTTGGCAGTTCTAGCCTTTGGTATATATTGGTGAGTGCAGTAACTTCAAATTAAGCACTAGCATATGGATCCCACACCAGCTGGAACCAGAGGGCTGATGACTGAGGTTCCTGGAACACCACCCTGTTACCTCACCAGCAACAATCAGATGAAGCTCACATAACCTGTAAAGCTTTCTGAAAATTTTGCCTGTAANAGTAACTTCAAATTAAGCACTAGCATATGGATCCCACACCAGCTGGAACCAGAGGGCTGATGACTGAGGTTCCTGGAACACCACCCTGTTACCTCACCAGCAACAATCAGATGAAGCTCACATAACCTGTAAAGCTTTCTGAAAATTTTGCCTGTAAAAATTGTTCCCCCCGAACTGTCAGGGAGTTCAGGGCTTTAGAGCATCAGCTGCCCCGTTCCTCCTGCTTGGCCCTGCAGTACACCTTTCTCTGTTCTGAACTCTGACTTTTCAATTTGCTTGGCTTTAGTGTGTCAGGAACACAAACTTCAGTTCCACAGTGCTATTTCTAGAGAGGCTAGCAAAACCAGCTTTGAAGGAACTATCCGAAGGTGAATTCTAGAAATCATTCTACAATGGTAAATTTCTGAAATAAGCAATGAGATTCTCAAGGGTATTACTATGAAATACAACTCTTGTATAATGTCTTTTTTTTTCAATGCTTATTAATACTTTTCCAGATAATATGTAAGAGTTGGCAAAGTAGATGAGAACAAATGCAATTTAAAAACCATCCTCAAATTTTAATTCTCTTTGAGTGTCTCTTTTCTTCTCTTGTTTTGTATTTCCCTTCTTTCATTATTGGTCTTGATATTTTGTAGGAAAGAGTTTCAGTAAGGACCATGCCTCAGAGAAAGCAATGGCACCCCACTCCAGTACTCTTGCCTGGAAAATCCCATGGATGGAGAAGCCTGGTGGGCTGCAGTCCATGGGGTCACTAAGAGTCGGACACGACTGAGCGACTTCACTTTCACTTTTCATTTTCACGAATTGGAGAAGGAAATGGCAACCCACTCCAGTGTTCTTGCCTGGAGAATCCCAGGGACAGAAACCCTGGTGGGCTGCCGCCTATGGGGTTGCACAGAGTCGGACACAACTGAAGTGACTTAGCAAGCAAGGACCATGGCTAGTCTTTCTATGCTGCTGGATTATGTCTGCCTACGGCCGCCAGCAAGATGCCCTACTATTGGTCAGACTTACCATCCTGGGCTTTCCTACCCTCTAATATTTTGTTAAGAGTGAAGGGAGAGTTCCTGAGTCTGCTTGGTTATTTCCATCAGGGGCCTTTCTTCCCAAATGTCTCACCTCAAACCTTATCCTCATTTCCTCTTGCTCCCTGCTTTTTCTTTCCCCATCATCTTTTTCTATAGATGATAGAGATAGAAGGGACAGGAGGCCAGCACCCTTTTCTGAATGTAGGAAGCACAGTTTTATCAAGCATATAGAGAAGAATTTTTAAATTAAAATTAGGCATGTGGTGGGGTGGCTGAGAAAGAAAGTAGTGTCTAAAATGGAGGGCAGATAAACTCTGTCCCTATTAACACTGTCATTGGTAGCAATTTAATAATATTCTATAGTAAATTCCTTACATTTTTCAGGTATAGAAATGATTGAAACAGAACAGCAAAACTTGGTGTAAAAAGGGACTTCAGTGGTTAAACAGGTTGAGTTGTCTGGCAGCTCCAAAAGCAGGTGAGAAATATGACCCAGGAGTGCAGCAAATCTAATCTTTGAGCAGGTTTATTGTTTATCAGGCTTTTGTCTAAGGAGGGTTCATTATATATAACATTGAGATACAGTTTAGTAGAGCAGATTTATTCAACAGGTTTATTCTTTTACCAGGTCTCATAGTATTTCACCACTTGGTATGTGGGGTCTTATTCATCAAAACAGTTTATGACTTAATCAGTTATGAATTTTAAAAAGTTTTACTAATAACGCAGGATGTGTTAAAATTTATAGTTAGTGCCTTTATTCTATTAGGAGTTTTATTTTTGAGCTAAGACACACTGGAGATGTAACACAAGCAAACTGCATGATTTATTTGTAATAAACAGAATGGCCTCTGCAGGGCCTCCAGCTATGAGTGGGGGATTTTATTCTCCATCTTACTGTGGCCTGAGGTACTCTTAAGGTTTTCCATGAATGGGGTCATCAGTTGGGCCTAAACCTTGGTTTAAATTATCTGTGGTTCCTTTTCCTTGTAGTATAGCAGGGCTCACTTCACCCTGGTGGAGGCACAGTGAGAGGCAGGCCCACCCAATCAAGTTGTTGCATGAGTGTTTAGAATAATCATTTCTTAAAGTAGAGGAGGGCCAGCATGACTACTGCTTTCTGAGGTTAGTATCAGTAATTTGCCTTAATGGTCGTCTCCAATGGAAAGATGGAGTCAGGTGAAACCTTTAACTGGGCCAAGAGACATTTTGTAGATGGGAGCCTCTACCAGTTTAGGGTTAATTGCAGGTGTTTCATCATAGTGACATAGTTAAGCCCTTGTGCGTAAGCCCAGCAGCCTGACAACTTCTGCAGTTCTTACCTGCCCAGGTATCCTTTATGATTTATTTGTGGCATTTGCCCCCGTTCTGGATCATCACAGCACATTTTCTCTACTGTCAGTATTACATCACTAGAAAATCACCTCCCCATAATCTCTGTTGAGCAGACAAGTAAGTGAGTGCATTCCTAGCAGATCTCCAAGTGTTTCAATCACTGGGGTGGAATTTGCTGACAGTGGGACAAAATCCTGGTAGAAGTGACTTTAGTCAATGATTCCAAAATGGGATAGCGCTATTCTTACTATTCCCAGAGAACTCTGCTCTGCAGGGAGAGACACTGCTTTCAAGAGGCAACGTTAACCGTTGGCTTTCTGATCCTGTTTCAACATAGAATCATCCATTCCTTGAGAGCACAAACAGACTCGTGGCCCGTGGTTGGTTAAAATTTATTATGCTGGCTCAACATCTCAAAGTCTCGTATTCACCACATATGTCCTTTAATTGTTGGCTTTGGGGCCACCCTTTCTGACCATTCTCTGTTTGATTTGTATTTACTTTCCACAAGAAGAGAGCTTGATGGTGTTATTTCCACCATTGCCTCCCAGTGGGTGTTGCTTCCCGGAGCCTGTCTGACTGTGTTTGGTACTTAGGGATCTGCAGAGTCCCTTGTCTTTTGAGCCCAGCTGTGAGGGCCGAGACTGGCTCCACCCACAAGTGCACCTGGGTAGCAAAAGTGCAAGATACCGTTTGGATCTGTTTGCTGAGGTCCACTCCAGAGGTCCGCTCTTCCTACCTTCTGGACATTTTCCACACTGAAGTCAGTGAACCTTTTAAAAATGAATATCTGATCATGTCACTGTTCTGTTAAACCTGTTAATGGCTTCCCATTTCCCTTAGGACAAAGCTGAAAACCTTTACCCTTACCAGTTAGCATCTTCATGATGTTGTCCCAGCCCAGCCCTCCAGCTTCATTTCCAGCCACTCTCCCTCCTCTTCCATTGTTCTGGAGCTCTGCCTTTGAGCTCCTTCTCAACTCTGGGTTTCTGAACCTAGACAGTTNTGTAGGAAGCACAGTTTTATCAAGCATATAGAGAAGAATTTTTAAATTAAAATTAGGCATGTGGTGGGGTGGCTGAGAAAGAAAGTAGTGTCTAAAATGGAGGGCAGATAAACTCTGTCCCTATTAACACTGTCATTGGTAGCAATTTAATAATATTCTATAGTAAATTCCTTACATTTTTCAGGTATAGAAATGATTGAAACAGAACAGCAAAACTTGGTGTAAAAAGGGACTTCAGTGGTTAAACAGGTTGAGTTGTCTGGCAGCTCCAAAAGCAGGTGAGAAATATGACCCAGGAGTGCAGCAAATCTAATCTTTGAGCAGGTTTATTGTTTATCAGGCTTTTGTCTAAGGAGGGTTCATTATATATAACATTGAGATACAGTTTAGTAGAACAGATTTATTCAACAGGTTTATTCTTTTACCAGGTCTCATAGTATTTCACCACTTGGTATGTGGGGTCTTATTCATCAAAACAGTTTATGACTTAATCAGTTATGAATTTTAAAAAGTTTTACTAATAACGCAGGATGTGTTAAAATTTATAGTTAGTGCCTTTATTCTATTAGGAGTTTTATTTTTGAGCTAAGACACACTGGAGATGTAACACAAGCAAACTGCATGATTTATTTGTAATAAACAGAATGGCCTCTGCAGGGCCTCCAGCTATGAGTGGGGGATTTTATTCTCCATCTTACTGTGGCCTGAGGTACTCTTAAGGTTTTCCATGAATGGGGTCATCAGTTGGGCCTAAACCTTGGTTTAAATTATCTGTGGTTCCTTTTCCTTGTAGTATAGCAGGGCTCACTTCACCCTGGTGGAGGCACAGTGAGAGGCAGGCCCACCCAATCAAGTTGTTGCATGAGTGTTTAGAATAATCATTTCTTAAAGTAGAGGAGGGCCAGCATGACTACTGCTTTCTGAGGTTAGTATCAGTAATTTGCCTTAATGGTCGTCTCCAATGGAAAGATGGAGTCAGGTGAAACCTTTAACTGGGCCAAGAGACATTTTGTAGATGGGAGCCTCTACCAGTTTAGGGTTAATTGCAGGTGTTTCATCATAGTGACATAGTTAAGCCCTTGTGCGTAAGCCCAGCAGCCTGACAANATATTTGGGGTGACAGTCGAGGCCTTGCAGCACAACCAGGTTCACCTGGAGTGGAGTGAGGCATCTGGGTGTCTTTCTGAACAGTGGCACGACCCCTGGAATTTCTATTGACTCTCCTGTGGAGAGCGCCTGCTCTTGAGATGTGACGGGAATGCTGGGAATCCATCCCCGAAGAAGCAGGGAAAGGAACTGTCATCTCGAGAGGAAGAGGGGGAAACGGGGCTCCTCTTGAGTTGTGGCAGGACGCTAGGTGTTCCTCTTGAGTGAAGAAGGGTATGTCGGGGTACTTCTTGAGTAGCTGCAAGTGTGTGAAGGACCCCTTTGATGTTCAAGAGGGAAGGGGTGACTTCCCCTGAGACGCCGCAGTGGACAAGAGCCTCATCTCACCTGGAGGGGAGAACCTCCTGGTTTTTCTCGAGTTTCAGCAGGTTCTTCTCGAGTTATGATGGGGACCTCAGGGACCTGCCCCTGTGGCCTCAGGAAAGGCCAGTCTCCACACGAGTTGCAAGGGGCCTCTCATGAATCCTGCACATTTGGGGCCTGCTCCTATGTCCTCATCTGGATCCAAGGTCGGATCTTGAGTTTTCTTTTCCAGAGCTGACATGGATGGTGAGGTTCCTCTGGAGGCTCCACGGGGGAGTCAGGAATCCTCTCAAATGGAGACATGAACGTCCGCTTTACTCCCGAGTTTTAGCAGCAGGGTCAGTCTTCCCATCGAGTTGACAGAGGGGTCTGTGGCTTTCACTCGAGACATTCCCACAGGGCTGAATCACGTGCAACCGTGGTGTGAATCCATACTCGGGGTGACAAAAGAAGTGGTGCAGAGCAACCAGGTTAATCTGCAGGTGACTGAGACATCTGGGGGTCTTTTGGAATGCTGGCATGACCCCTGGAGTTCCTCTCAACTCTCCTGTGGAGAGCACCTCCTCTTGAGATGCAGCGGGAATGCTGAGAATCCTTCCCCGAAGAAGCAGGGAAAGGAACCCTCATCTCGAGGGGGCTATTAGGAAATGGGGCTCATCTTAGTTGTGGCGGGAACATTGGTGTTCCCCTCGAGGGGAGAAGGGTTTGTCAGGGTACTTCTTGAGTCGCTGCAAGGGTGTGAAGGACCCCTTCGAGGTTCAAGAGGGAAGGGGTGACTTCCCCTGAGACGCCGCAGTGGACAAGAGCCTCATCTCACCTGGAGGGGAGAACCTCCTGGTTTTTCTCGAGTTTCAGCAGGTTCTTCTCGAGTTATGATGGGGACCTCAGGGACCTGCCCCTGTGGCCTCAGGAAAGGCCAGTCTCCACACGAGTTGCAAGGGGCCTCTCATGAATCCTGCACATTTGGGGCCTGCTCCTATGTCCTCATCTGGATCCAAGGTCGGATCTTGAGTTTTCTTTTCCAGAGCTGACATGGATGGTGGGGTTCCTCTGGAGGCTCCACGGGGGAGTCAGGAATCCTCTCAAATGGAGACATGAACGTCCGCTTTACTCCCGAGTTTTAGCAGCAGGGTCAGTCTTCCCATCGAGTTGACAGAGGGGTCTGTGGCTTTCACTCGAGACATTCCCACAGGGCTGAATCACGTGCAACCGTGGTGTGAATCCATACTCGGGGTGACAAAAGAAGTGGTGCAGAGCAACCAGGTTAATCTGCAGGTGACTGAGACATCTGGGGGTCTTTTGGAATGCTGGCATGACCCCTGGAGTTCCTCTCAACTCTCCTGTGGAGAGCACCTCCTCTTGAGATGCAGCGGGAATGCTGAGAATCCTTCCCCGAAGAAGCAGGGAAAGGAACCCTCATCTCGAGGGGGCTATTAGGAAATGGGGCTCATCTTAGTTGTGGCGGGAACATTGGTGTTCCCCTCGAGGGGAGAAGGGTTTGTCGGGGTACTTCTTGAGTCGCTGCAAGGGTGTGAAGGACCCCTTCGAGGTTCAAGAGGGAAGGGGTGACTTCCCCTGAGACACTGCAACAGACAAGGGCCTCATCTCGCCTAGAGGGGAGAATCTCCTGGTTTTTCAGGAGTTGCGGCAAGTTCCTCTCAAGTTACGACTGGGTCCTCAGGGTCCCGCCCCTGTGGCCACAGGAAAGGCCAGTCTCCACACGAGCGAGTTGCAAAGTGCCTCTCGGGATTCCTGTACAGTCGAGGCCGGCACCAAAGTTCTCGACTGGAGCCGAGGCTGTAAAGTGAGGTTTCCTCTCCAGTGCTGGCATGGGTCGTAGGGTTCCTCTGGAGGCTCCACAGGGGAGTCAGACCTCGACTCGAGTGGAGACATGCACATCCGCTTTCCTCCTGAGCTATAGCAGCAGGGTCAGGCTTCCTGTCGAGTTGACATAGGGGTCTGTGGCATTCCCACAAGGCTTTCCCACAGGGCTGAAACACGTGCCATCTTGTTGTGCGTCCATACTCAGGTGAGAGTCGAGGCAGTGCCGGGAAATCAGGTTCCTCTGGAGTGGACTGAGACATTTGGAGGTCTTTTGGAATAGTGGCATGACCCCTGGTGTTCCTCTCGACTTTCCTGTTGAGAGTCTCCACTTGAGATTCAACAGGAATGCCGGGAATCCTTCCCGGATGAAGCAAGGAAAGGAACCCACATCTTGAGTGGAGGATGGTGAAACGGGGCTCCTCTTGAGTTGTGGTGGGATGCTCGTTGTTCCTCTCGAGTGTAGAAGGGTATTTCGGGGTACCTCTTGAGTCGCTTCTAGGGTGTGAANGAACTCTGCTCTGCAGGGAGAGACACTGCTTTCAAGAGGCAACGTTAACCGTTGGCTTTCTGATCCTGTTTCAACATAGAATCATCCATTCCTTGAGAGCACAAACAGACTCGTGGCCCGTGGTTGGTTAAAATTTATTATGCTGGCTCAACATCTCAAAGTCTCGTATTCACCACATATGTCCTTTAATTGTTGGCTTTGGGGCCACCCTTTCTGACCATTCTCTGTTTGATTTGTATTTACTTTCCACAAGAAGAGAGCTTGATGGTGTTATTTCCACCATTGCCTCCCAGTGGGTGTTGCTTCCCGGAGCCTGTCTGACTGTGTTTGGTACTTAGGGATCTGCAGAGTCCCTTGTCTTTTGAGCCCAGCTGTGAGGGCCGAGACTGGCTCCACCCACAAGTGCACCTGGGTAGCAAAAGTGCAAGATACCGTTTGGATCTGTTTGCTGAGGTCCACTCCAGAGGTCCGCTCTTCCTACCTTCTGGACATTTTCCACACTGAAGTCAGTGAACCTTTTAAAAATGAATATCTGATCATGTCACTGTTCTGTTAAACCTGTTAATGGCTTCCCATTTCCCTTAGGACAAAGCTGAAAACCTTTACCCTTACCAGTTAGCATCTTCATGATGTTGTCCCAGCCCAGCCCTCCAGCTTCATTTCCAGCCACTCTCCCTCCTCTTCCATTGTTCTGGAGCTCTGCCTTTGAGCTCCTTCTCAACTCTGGGTTTCTGAACCTAGACAGTTGCCAGTCCCACAGTTTTTCACCTGGCTCATTCCCATTTCCTCAGGGAAGTTCTCATAGACTGGATGCCTCAGTCACACCCCAGCACCGAAGCCTTGCTTTTTCTTCATGTCCTTNGCTCTGGGTTTCTGAACCTAGACAGTTGCCAGTCCCACAGTTTTTCACCTGGCTCATTCCCATTTCCTCAGGGAAGTTCTCATAGACTGGATGCCTCAGTCACACCCCAGCACCGAAGCCTTGCTTTTTCTTCATGTCCTTGTCAAAAATCCACTTGGATATTGACCAAATAATCAGACCACACAGGCAAAAAAAAGTTTTCTTAACAAGGATACGAATCCCATGATAATTGTAACATCTTATTCACATCTGTGTCTCTGGGGCTGTTTCAGTGAGGTTCAGCAAATATTTCTCTCCTGAGTGAATGAATGAATGTTTCTTACCTTCTTCCATAACTTTTAAGATCAATCTGTGCTGGGATTATGTCTTAATGTTCTTATCTCTTCCCAGGGCGTTGCCCAGGGGTTTCTGGCTAACTGACTGGTCAAATTTAGAACCTCGATCTCATTAGTCTTATCCCCATTCACCTCCCAGTCCTTCGAGAAGTACTTGAAGTGATAGAACTTGCTGCCAGTGCTGGTTCTGAGATGTCTTGAGAAAGTCTTAGAAGGGTGACACTTTCTTTGCTGTTTATTTGGCATACAGAGTTCTACCTAGTAGGATTGTGGCAATCATATTTGGTTCCCTAACCAACAGTTATTTCCCACTTCCTTCCTGCTGGCAGGGGCTTCGTTTGTTTCTACACCCAGCCCCTCATGTACTCATGTTATGAGTTTTTAACAGAATAAATCTATCCTGGCTTCAGAGAAAAATCTCAGTTGGTAAATTCACAGTTCTCACTATGTGGTCTATAAAACCCCAGAGGTCTCATAGACCCTGTGAGGGAGTCCTTAAGGGCAAAACTATTTTCATGAGAATCCTAAGACATTGTTCGCTTTTTTCCATGCTGATATTTGTTCTGATGGTCAAAAAAAAAAAAAAAAAAAAAAAAGAGAGTGAACTGATTCTAGAGATCAGAGAAGAAACCCACAGTTGCAGTGGAGCATCATAGATGAAAACTATTTCCATGGCTTCAGATATTCAGATATTGCTCCAGTTCACCAGTCCCCTGGTGTAGTTGATTATGAGATTCCTACAAGCAATGGGAACATGCAAATTACACTTGAGTCTCTATGCCCAGGNGCAACACATTGTACTAACAGACATTGTGTACTTCACTGCCAGCTATTCACAGTAAAGGAAAGGAGGGAAGGAAGAAAGGAAGATGGAAGGAAGGGAGGAAAGAGGGAAGGAAGAAAGGAAGGGAAAGAGGGAAGAAAGTATGGAGGGAAGAAAGGAATGAAGGAATTAGTTTTATTTGAAAATATCCTTGATGAGGCTATAACAATTATGTTTTCTTTTAAATTAAATCTCACCTTTTAAGTACATGCCATTTAGTTATTCTGACTGAAGAGATGGAATGCTTGCATCAGGCACTCCTGTTGATGACCAAAGTACAATAAGGACAAAAATAGGAAATACCCTTGGGACACAATTTGATTTGTGAGCTAAATTAGCTGTTTTGTACTTTTTTTTTTTTCGTGGAATATCGTTTTCACTTTATGGAAAATCTGAACAACTATGGCTCTTCTGACTTGGATATTTAACAGATATTTTCTCAAAAATGAACAATGGGAAACAACTAACTAACTGTATTTGTTGCCAAAGATGAAGTGTAAACTTTCAAGCAAAAATTATAAGTTTTAGGAAATTGTATTTGTCACTATGAGTTTGATAGCTTCCCAGTATTTTAAGAATTATCTAATGAGATCAGTGGAGATATTAAGGAATATACATTTCCAATTTTGTGTAATAATGAAACTGCACACTCTTATGGGACTTGAACCCAGCCAGAACCCAGACTGGGACTTGAATCCAGTGTCTTCTAATTGTGATCACACACCTGGTCTCAGGGCTTAATGAAGCTCCGGTTTTTTATGTCTTGTCATGGGAAGAATTCAGTGAGAGACAAAGTGATAGCTAAGTGGATTTACTTAGAGAGATATACATTGCCAAGTGGTGCTAGTGGTAAAGAACTCACCTGTCAATGCAGGAGATTTAAGAGACTCAGATTCCATCCCTGGGTCAGGAAGATGTCCTGGAGGAGGGCATGGCAACCCACCCTAATATTTTTGCCTGGAGAATCCCAAGGACAGAGGAGCCTGGTGGGCTACAGTCCATAGTGTCAAAAGAGTTGGACATGATTTAGCGACACAACTAAAGCCACTTAGCACACACGCAGCACACACACATTCCATAGACAGAATGCAACCTGTTTCAAAGGGTAAGAGGGGCCCCAGGGCAATCTCATAATTACACAAAAATTTTAAGTAATTTACTCTTCTCACATTTTTTTTTTCATTTTGGAAAATATAGTTATTTTTTTAAAACTATTTGCTGTTTGTGTTAAGATTTTTTTCTAAAGGAATTAATATTTAAACTTTTCTTGGTTTCAGTTTTTAATAGGATATCTGTTGATAGATATCATCTGCATGAACAAAGGCTTGAAAACCTCTGGTCCAGGCTAACCGTTATGGTTCTGGTGATTGCTTTAGTCATAGGCCTATAAAGATATGTAAAAGGAATCCTGCCAAGAGGAAAGGCAGGCAACTTTTAAAGTGTGCAAAATGAATGGATGGTCTCTTTTCTCTACTGATCATGATTGGGTCTTCATGTGACATCTAGAATTATGGCAGACTTCACATGGAGCCATCAGCTGATGCAGTTAAAGTAGGTGAAGGAATTAAAATCATTTGGATCCTGGTTGGCACAGTTAAGCTGTAGGCTTAACCAGCTCTGGAGTTGTCTTGGCCCTAGGCTTACTGATAACTGAGAAAATAGGGTTCTTCTATTTCTTAAGCCACTTGCATGAGGTTTCTCCTCACTTAATAGCCAAGAGCATTCTGATCCAAAAATCCTGTCCCCCTACCCCTCAAACTTTAAACATATAAAGTAATTCAAAGCCAGAATGAAAAGTCTTTTTTTCCATTTGACTTTTTTTCAGTACAGAGCTCAAATCCACATCCTCCTCAAAGATCATTAGGACTATCTGCCCAATTTCTTGGTTTTATATATTGTAGTTCCTATGTGAGTATATGATTTTTCCTCCTCCTACCCCCTTTTACCATCCAAACCAGCAGAAAAATAAATAGCCATATAAAAGAGGTGAATGTTATAGACAACAAAACACTGCCAGGATCTATGCCGCGCTTCCCCCAAAGAGTCATTTCCGTCTATTAGGCACATAATGCATGTTTTAAAAAAGAACCCGTTGTAAATACATATTTGTTTAGATGGACTGCAGCACAGCAGAGACTCTCCTGGGGAGATAGTATGTATTTTACAACCTGCCAAAAAAGATCCCCGTGGAAGGTAAAATAGGACAAACAGAAAGGCCTAGAACCCCTCTCCCTACAGTTGATGGCCCGTGGCTGACCTGGCATTCAGACACCTTGACCTCAGAGGCAGTTCTGTCAGCCACTTGCCTCATTGAAGTCCAGGAACCACTGAGGCTAAACATGGGATCTGAGGAGAGATGCTGGAGCGAGTCATCCAGTGGAGCGGCTCCAGGCAGAGTTCTTAAGCCCTGCGCCCTCAAGCGAGGCTGGTTTTGCTCTTCTTGGGTGTGGGGGCATGACTAGAAACAAAGTACACCCACCCATCTGCACTTGACTTCAAAGGCCTCCATCAAATTCAAAGTAGCTCAGGATCTGCTTTTGGGGTGTGAAGGCACTGTTCTTATGCCAGACTAGTGCCTGCTAGCACAGGTATAAATAACAGCTGCAGCCAGAAGCCCTGCTGCCTTGTACTGGAAAATGCAAGGGGAACTAGCGTCAGCCTGCAATTAATACCATTTTAAGGGGAGTCTTGAGAGAGAGAAGCAGGATGTCTCGTACCAAATTCCAGCCCCCAAGAAGTGTGGGAATACTCTTCCACTTTCATTCCGTGGATGCTCTGTTTCCTGGCTCTGTGTTTTGCCAGGATAACATCAGCTTTGGGGTACAAATAGAATCTCCCACCACCCCTCCTACAAGAGTAATTACTCAGGTGATGATGAGCACTTGCTTTGGCATCACATCAGGAGGAAGGGGATGTCAATTTCCTCCATTAATTAGTGATGCTAAGGCTGTTCACCAGGTTAAGGCAGTGACTGCTGAATCTCTTCATTGAAGAAACACCCAGTGAATAGTCTGTGTGCCCATACTTGGAAATCATGTAAGTATCCTAGTTCCTAATGACTTTTCAACCAAAGATTTTAGAATGATCCATGACTGAGTCAATGATCACATTTGTGTTTGCAAAATGGTGATTTTCTAATTTGGTCATTACTTCTGCAATTATTAACTGGTGTTGACATGTAAATAATCTATTGCCACAGGTTTTTTTCATCAGCATGCTATAATCCATTACCATCATTCTTTTCGATGCCCAGATTGTGTTGGCTTTGGCCAGCAGGAACCGCTTCGGCTTCTAGCACTTTCTTGCTTTCTGTCGAAAGTTGTTCCAAAGTCAGCTTTCCCCTTCCTGCCCCAGACCCGGAATCAGCCATTTCTCCCAGGAGCCCTCGTTCCGTGTAGTGGAGAATGGCATTTGGAAAGCAAGGTCCAGGGTCTGGATGTGCTCCTTGCTAGTGGAGGGTTGTTCCTTCTAGGCCATTTCAGTGGACAGAGCTAGAAAACATAATGTTTCTTTTTTCTTTTCTCTTTTCTTTAACAAACTCATGAGCTCATACTAATCCCTCCAAATCAACTCTGATACAACAGTCATTTCCTTCACTTTCCCCTAGCCCACATTTGCCTCTCCTTTCTCAGTGAAAATTCAAGTTCCCAGCAATACTAGTATATTTATAGTTTTCCTCTGAGCCATTATGCACACAATAATCTCAGAATTACTGATTATTGATGATACAGCTGACAACAACCTGCTAACTAAAGTTCAGCATGTCGTTGCAATCAGCTTGGTGTCTTTGTAGTTGTCTTACCAATATCCTATTATGAGGAAATGTTAAAAAAGAAATCCAAACCTGCCAATGTTTCACAGGATAACTGGCATGGATTCTTCAAAAGTGTCAGTGCTATGAACGTAAGGGAAAAAAACACAACAACAGTAGGAGAAGTGTTATATAAGTTACAGGAGACAAAGAGACATGTGACCAAATGCAAATATAAGTTCACTGACTGGACCCTGTGTGGGGGTGGAGGTGGGGAAGCAACAAGGTCTAGTTTTAGGACAAATGGGTAAATGTAAATATGGACTACATGTTACAAAATATTACCATATTCAGTATCCTGGGTTTGATAATGTTACAATGGGTGTGTGTTGCATTTATGAGGCAAGCTTGCTTTGGTGCCCAGGACTGAGTTATCTATAAAGCTTATTGCTTTCTCTGTTTTCGTTTTAAAATACTGAAGACGAAAAATGAAGAAATATAATTGCAGACTTCCCTGGTGGTCTAGTGATTATGAATCTGCCTGTCAACACAGGGGCACTTGTTCCAGCTCTGGTCTGGGGGGATTCCATGGGCTGCAATGAATCTAAGCCCGTGAGCCACAACTGCTGAGCTGGTTCGCCCTAGAGCCCATGTTCTGCAACAAGAGAAGTCACTGCAATGGGAAGACCACACACTACGGATAGAGCATAGCCACTGTTCAGCAGAATAGAGAAAGCTCGTGCACAGCAAGGAAGGCGAGGGCAGCTAAAAATAAAAGTAAATAACATAAAAACTTTTTTAAAGAAAAAAAAATAATTTCTACTTTATAACTCATAGGTATATACCTTTGATATTTTACTTTAAACTGCATCTAATCCACTCCTTAAATATTTCAGTTCAGTTTAGTCGCTTAGCCATGTCTGATTCTTTGCGACCCCATGAATCGCAGCACGCCAGGCCTCCCTGTCCATCACCAACTCCCGGAGTTCACTCAGACTCATGTCCATCGAGTCAGTGACGCCATCCAGCCATCTCATCCTCTATTTCCCCCTTCTCCTCCTGCCCCCAATCCCTCCCAGCATCAGACTCTTTTCCAATGAGTCAGCTCTTCTCATGAGGTGGCCAAAGTACTGGAGTTTCAGCTTTAGCATCATTCCTTCCAAAGAACACCCAGGACTGATCTCCTTCACAATGGACTGGTTGGATCTCCTTGCAGTCCAAGGGACTCTCAAGAGTCTTCTCCAACACCACAGTTCAAAAGCATCAATTCTTCGGCACTCAGCTTTCTTCACAGTCCAACTCTCACATCCATACATGTTTTACTGGAAAAATCATAGCCTTGACTAGACGGACCTTTGTTCGCAAAGTAAGGTCTCTGCTTTTGAATATACTAACTAGGTTGGGCATAACTTTCCTTCCAAGGAATAAGTGTCTTTTAATTTCATGGCTGCAGTCACGTCACCATCTGCAGTGATTTTGGAGCCCAAACAAATAAAGTCTGACACTGTTTCCACTGTTTCCCCAACTATTTCCCATGAAGTGATGGGACCAGATGCCATGACTTAGTTTTCTGGCTGTTGAGCTTTAAGCCAACTTTTTCACTCTCCTCTTTCACTTTCATCAAGAGGCTTTTTAGTTCCTCTTCACTTTCTGCCATAAGGGTGATGTCATCTGCATATCTGAAGTTATTGATATTTCTCCCGGCAATCTTGATTCCAGCTTGTGCTTCTTGCAGCCCAACATTTCTCATGATGTACTCTGCATATAAGTTAAATAAGCAGGGTGNGACTTGATGGACGTGAGTTTGAGTGAACTCTGGGAGTTGGTGATGGACAGGGAGGCCTGGCATGCTGCACTTCATGGGGTCACAAAGAGTCAGACACAACTGAGCAACTGAACTGATATATATGCATATACTCTTTCTAAGCAAGTAGAAAACTCACGGTATTTTCAAACATACATAAAATATTTATAAAATTGACTATGCATTAAGTCACAAAGGAAATGTCTATAAATTACTCAAGTCAGAAATCATATGGATCATAAAGACAAATCACATTAAAAATCCAGACTACTAAAATAACCCTTGAGTTACAGAGGAGATTAAAATAAAATGATGAATTCATGATAATGAGTCATGCTTATATATTTTTAAAAAAACTAATGACAACCACAAGAAACTTAAGTGTATATACAAGGAAATGAAATGGTTGAAGTTAAATGAACTAAACATGCAAGAAATTATAATAATATAAACCCAAATATATTAGGACAGAATTGTTGATAATGACAAATCCAAAATTAATGAAATAGGAAAAACACATTTAACTTTAATATTTGGTTCTTCAAAAAGACAAAAATGTCTGGTGAGTATAGTTAAAAAAATAATATATACAAAGATAGCCAGTATTAGCAATGAGGAAAAGAATATAACTTTAGATATTGAGGGGATTAAAAAAACTAAACAAATATTATTGCATTCTAAAATGTAGCCAAAATGTGGCCATTTCTTTTATTTACAGAAATGTTTCTTGTAAACAAAATCACCAAGATTGATTCATTAACAACTTTAAAACACCGGAATAAAAATTTTAGAATAGTAAAACATCTTTTCTATAAATGCTACTAGATCTAGGTCATTGGTAGATAACTTGTTCTAAACATTCAATAAAACAGAAAATTCTTATATTCCGCCAAAACCTTCCCAACTCATTCTATTTGGCTTAGTTGCTCAGTCATGTCCAACACTCTGTGACCCTTTGGACTGTAGCCTGTCAGGCTCCTCAGTCCATGGAATTTTCCAGGCTGGGAGTGGGTTGCTGTTTCCTCCTCCAGGGGATCTTCCCACCCTGGGGATCAAACCCACATCTCCTGTGTCTCTTGCATTATAGACAGATTCTTTACCTACTGAGCCATCAGCATATAAAAGCAAACTGAAATTTTCATGTATGAGCACAAATACAAAAACTGTAATCAAGATACAATCATGTTGCTTGTTACTGAGTTGAATTACAGAAATTAGGAATTAAAGAGTAGTTAAATCTTTGGAAGTCTATTGCTGTAATTGATGAAATTGACAGAGTAAAATAGAACTGCAGTATGAATAGGTATTAAATAAAATTGACCTCTCGCTCATGATTTTGAAAGCCAAAGTAAGATAAGAAAGGAAGAAAACTTCTTATCTCAATACAAAGGTTAAGAAATTCAAATTAATGATGTAAAATTAGAAATATTTTATTTGATTTTAAGAAATTATATGAGACACCAATTGAAGTTTCAGCCATAAATACAGAAATAAAATTGAGTGAATAAAATATTCTAATAGAAGATACAAAAGTATCATTTTTTATACCTAGTATATTTGCATATCTCACACAACTAAAGTAAATTCCTTAGAATTATTATTTGAAGGTAGTTGGATACAAGATAAATATACAAAGATCGCATTTCTAGACAAAAACAAGTAGAAAGTACACTGTGAAAATATGCTGCTTGATAATAACAAAACATATAAGCTCTAGAGATAAAGCTAGTGTACAGCAAACTGTGGAACTTGTATAAATAAAACTATAAAAGTTTATAAAGATATAACAGAAATTATACCACTGAAGAGTCTTCACAGATAGGAAGACTGAGTAATGTGAAATTTCCCCAAATAAACTGCCCACTCAAACTTTAATGCTCTCTTGTCTTGAGCTGGGGAAGTTTTCCCCAGGAAACAAGTCCAAGACCAAAACTTGCCTGTGCAGAGTTCATTCTATGAAATTATCCAGCAGCGTCTGGAATAAACGGGATTGCTGAAAGGTATGATTAGGGTACCATGATGACTGACACATCTCCCAATCAAGTATCAGTAAAGGATTTTAAAAAGAAACGTGACAAGCAGATTCTAAAATCACATGGGAGACACACAGCAGAGGAATCATGAAGACAGTTTTGAAAAGAGAAAATTGATGTGAGAGGGCTAATTATCCCACCAAGTTTCCACACTTAACCCAAGGGTATAACATTGACAACTGTGTTGTCTTAGGAAAGTAAGAAAGTGATGGGATAAACTATAGAGGGAATAAATTGAACCGTACAATTGAGAGTTGAATTATGACAAAGGCATCACTTTGATATGGAGGGAAAAGAATCGTTCAGTTAAACCAGTGATGAAGATAGTTGGCTATTCATTTGGAAAATTGGACCTCCAGTTCACAATATACAAAACTTCAATGTGGATTAAAGAGTTTATAAAAATAACTAAAAGATAACACAGAAAGTATTCCTCAATAAGATATGAAGTCCAGAGTCTCGAAACAAATAGGTTGACATATTTGACTACATTAAAACCAACAAAAGTCCTTCGAACAAAAGATAAATGATGAACTGGGAGAAATATGTATAACATATATAAAAGTAAAATCTGTAGTACACTTCTTAAAATCAGTAAGAAAAATAAAATTAACTTACTAGAAAATTAGAAAAAGGAAATGATTGGACTATTCAGAGAAAAAGANATGTGTATAAGAGACAGAATATGTATAACATATATAAAAGTAAAATCTGTAGTACACTTCTTAAAATCAGTAAGAAAAATAAAATTAACTTACTAGAAAATTAGAAAAAGGAAATGATTGGACTATTCAGAGAAAAAGAGCTACAAGTAGTCAATAAATACATTTTAAAACATTCAAACTTTCTAATTAAACACTGAAATCTAAATGAAAACAAGATTATCTCTTTTTATACCTTGGAATATTTTCAATAATATTTTCAATGACTGATGTATTTTGATAAGGCCAACATGTAAAAAAATACCATGACATCTATCATCAACTATCCCTTTTAAAAGAGAGATTTGGTGAAAGTGTCTATATTAAAATATACATACCCTTCAAACAAGTAATTTTAATTCTAGAAATCTATTTTACAGAAATATTTCTAAAATGTTCAAGGACTTATGTACAAGTTTGTACACCAGTTTTACATGTAGTAATGAAAAAAATAGAATCTTAAATATTTTATAGTAAATTATGGCATGCCAATGCTGTAAAATATTAAACAACTGTTTAAAGGAGTAATGTGCTTTAGTTTTGAAAGATCTTTGAAATGAATTAAATGGAAAACAGGGCAAGGATAATTTGTAAAATATGTCTTCACTTATGTGAAAATCCAATATATATATATTATATATATACTTTATACATATGGAAATTGATTAAGAATGACTAGAAATATGTACATCTAATTGTTTCAAGTGCTTACATTTGAGGGGATGGAGGTGGAGGTGGGTATATTTGAGGCTCACACATTCTTTCTATATTAATTCATTCTTTCTATATAATTCAGTGATATTTGAATTTTTTACAATTTTATGTTGATATATCACTGAGATAAAATTAAAAAAAATAAAACTATGCTACTTAATTACTAACTACAAGTTTTCTTCCCACTTTCACTAAATAAATACTAAACAAATATTTAACTATATCAGTGTAAAGGGGGTCCTAATTGTTGACTTGCTGAAGGCCCCTGTGTGTCTCCATATGCTCTGCTTCCATCTGAGTGCCTCTAGGTGGGTGGGAGAGAGTACGAGGGCAGACTTGAGCCCCGGGGAGCATCTGGGCTTCTGCAGCTGCAGGCAAACACATGGGAACACGTATGCTCATGGGACACCCACAAGATGATGTTTCATGCACTCAGCAACCCAGGGGGCCCCAGCTCTAGGCATTCTGGGAATGCAAGGAGACACAATAGTGGTAAACAGCATTTTGTTGACTCAGACAAGTAGCANGGCTTCTGCAGCTGCAGGCAAACACATGGGAACACGTATGCTCATGGGACACCCACAAGATGATGTTTCATGCACTCAGCAACCCAGGGGGCCCCAGCTCTAGGCATTCTGGGAATGCAAGGAGACACAATAGTGGTAAACAGCATTTTGTTGACTCAGACAAGTAGCATGTTTTAGGAGTCAAGTGTGAAAGATGCTCCTCGTAAGCCCCCATGGGATGACTGTGCCAGCCTCCCTATAAAGGCAATGTTGGTATAACCTTCGGAGCTATACACAGCATGCCTGGAGGCTAGCTGAGTGGAGAGCTCAATGACAGCACTTGGACTGGTATTCTGAAGGAGCTCCTGCTGCATGTGGGCCCCAGCCTTAGCCCTGTGCTCTCCTGGAGGCTCCAGTAGAGCAGGCTGCTGCAGCTGAAAGCTGCTAGCTGTTCTTTCTATGCGTGTCATTAGAGGAACTGGGATGCTGCTGCTCTACGGAGCATGAAGGTGCAGGTTGCATTTTCTCAACACTTTAAACACTGTCTTTTTCCAGGACACCAGGCGTCCATGGCCATGCACTGGTATTTGAGTACAAGATGGTTTCGGGGACCACAGATATATTTCCCTTGTATTTTCTCCAGCAGCCTGGCAATCCTAATAGTCACACCTTATAAAGAGTTTTGCCAATTGAATGAATAAAGCTGTATTTCTGACCTTAGCACCTACCTGAATCCTGCTCAAGTTTTACTCTCCATTTATTGAGCTAAAATAAGTCTTTCTATTTGCTGTCAGTAGAAATAGAAATAAACTTTGTTACACACAAACTTCTTGCAGAGGCTCACTGATAAAGCATTTGTAAATTGAGGAGCTGCTATGCTGGAATCTCTAGAATCTCCAGATGGTCTTGGATGCATGAATTCTGCCCCTTGCCAGACCTTGAACATTCAGGGACACAGCATGACGTCACGACATTCAGGGACCCTGAAGCCCTTGAGACTAGTGCCGCATTCTGGCTTGGCCACTTGCAGAATTTTGGGTCATGTAAATTATATACCCTTTCTGATCTTCTTATGAAAGTGGGGATAGTAATTCCCACTTTGCCTAGCTGGCATCCAGATGACAGAGAGCATTCAAAAGAGGCCAGCATCACTTGGCATCTCTTTGAAGACCAATAAATACAACTTACATGGTATCATCCCTGGGGCTGCTACTTGTACCCTTGCTCTTCCCATGGTCCGGGTCAAGACCCTAGGATGGAAGACTAAAACAATCTGGGAGAACATGTTTGTTCCTCTGAGAGCTGTTGACAGGGGCTTCTAAAATCTACAGAATGTTTCAGGCCAGTGACCTTGCCCTACCAGAGGTTGCCAGACTCCAAGGCACCCTCAACAAACAAACTCACACACACGACGATCCAAAAATCTCTTTCATGAGAGCTATATATTTTTATATTGCTTGCTTGCTCAGATGCTCAGTCATGTCTGACTCTTTGTGACCCCATGGATTGTAACCCTCCAGGATCCTCTGTCCATGGGATTCTCTCATCAAGAATACTGGAGTGGGTTGCCGTTTCCTCCTCCAAGGGATCTTCCCAACCCAGGGATTGAACCCACATCTCTTATGTCTCCTGCATTGGCAGGCAGATTATTTACCACTAGTGCCACCTGGGAAGCCCAATTTTTACTTTTATATTAATAGCATTTGCATAATGTTTTATTGAAAATGAGCATTTTGTTCCTAAAATGTGTTCCAGAGGAAAGGCAAAGTGATGTTGCTGCTGGTGCTTCTGCTAAGTCGCTTCAGTCATGTCTGACTCTGTGCGACCCCATAGACGGCAGCCCACCAGGCTCCCCCGTCCATGGAATTCTCCAGGCAAGAACGCTGGAGTGGGTTGCCATTTCCTTCTCCAATGCATGAAAGTGAAAAGTGAAAGGGAAGTTGCTCAGGCGTGTCNCATCTATGGAATGCATACATTTTGTCTGGGGCCGTGCTAAGCTAGGGGATGAAATAGCTCTGACATGTCCTGTCCTCTGGCAACTTGTTGCAGATGGGGAGATAAGCTGAGGGTCAAGGAAGAATGGGGTGTGCAAGGGAAGATGCTGCTGCTCTGTTCTGCTGGCAGTGTGCCTTTCAGAGTAATCTGGCATCACAGAAGCCACTTCTCTGCAGTTCTTGATCTCCCCATGACTCAGTAGAGTCATGGAATGAAGGCAGTTGAAAAATTTCCTTTTAGTACCCCTTAATGCAATGGCCTACCTTACAAAGATAGGTAGGCCTTTTCAGCCAGTGAAAATGTATACTGTTGAATCAGTTTGTACCAGCACCCCTCAACCTCCTAGTGTACTCAGAACACTGTACTTCACGGGTGGGCCACTGAGTCATGAAGCATGAGGATACCTAGCCTGGTGCCTTAGAGTAAGTAAAGATCATGTGCTTGTCAGGACATACTGCTGCTCTGAGTCAAATCCTCCAATCCATCTCAAAAGCCCAGTGTGGCCTGATGTTCCTGGGGGACCAGGTGAGCAGAGCAAAACCTGCCATTGTAATTTAACCCCTCAAGGGGTGTTCATGACAATTCTGATTCAGAGAAATCTGTCTTGAAACAAGTGAAGATTCACCATATCAGGTAACTGGGAAGGTAACTATTGTGCACCTCAGGGGGCACTGTTACAGGGGAGAAAAAATAATTTTCCCTGTATCCTTCTAGGGACCCCCTCAGCTGGGACCCCCCTGTCCCCATGGCAAAAGACAGATTGACAGGAGTAAAAGAAACAAGTTTGTTAACATTTACCTCATGTGTACATGGGAGATATCCAGGGAAAATGAGTAACTCTCAGATGTGGATTAGAACTCAGGCTTAAATATCATCTTCTGCTGAAGACAAAAGAAAGGTGTGGGGACCGCAGTTATGGAGAAGTGGCTAAGAAATGCAAAGATCCCATTTTCATTGATAAGGGTCTAAGTTGTATCTGGGGATTAACGTTGGTCCTTCCTGCTAGAAATAAGATGAAGAACACCTTTGTAAATTTATATTCTGCTCTTAGGCAAGAAGGAGAGTAATACTCATACCAAAGTGGGATATTCTGAGGTGGCATACTCCGCCACCCTTCACCGTAATCTAATCAGGACACTTTTAGTCCTTCATCCTAATGTGTGCCTACACCTTCAGGATGCTATGCTTGTTCAGAATGTGCTATAGGTTTGCTGCCCTTTCTGACTAATCTTGATTCTTACGAGAAACCCGTGACTTACAACCTGAATATGTGCATGCTCAGTCATGTCCATCTCTTTGTGACCCCATGGACTGTAGCCCACCAGGCTCCTCTGCCATGGGATTTTACAGCAAGAATAGTGGAGTGGGTTGCCATTTCCTCCTTCAGGGGATCTTCCAGACCCAGGAGTTGAAGCCACATCTCCTGCATTGGTAGGTAGATTCTTAACCCCTGGGACACCTGGGAAGCCCCTTATGATAATTTGTCATCTAGATAACAGATTCATGGGTGGTGAAATGATAGGCGGCCAGGAAGAAGCCAGTGACAATATAGCTCTCGGCTCTGTGTTGTGACNTGGTAGGCAGATTCTTAACCCCTGGGACACCTGGGAAGCCCCTTATGATAATTTGTCATCTAGATAACAGATTCATGGGTGGTGAAATGATAGGCGGCCAGGAAGAAGCCAGTGACAATATAGCTCTCGGCTCTGTGTTGTGACGAGGACTGTGAGATTCCCAGCAGGTTTTTGGAATCAGTGCTGTGGTAGTTTAGTGCTAGCAACACATTTAGCATGGCCCCAGGCAATATCTATTGTGTTCCAACTCACTGGCTTTGCCAAGAACATTGCTTTGTGGCTTGGATTCAGGAAGTATAAGGTGGCCATTTCTTCACATTTCTTCTTGCTGTGGGTCTAGGCTAAAGATTTTGTCAGTTATTGATAAAGAGCCATATGTTTGCGTTTGCTCCTTGGTTCTGAAGGACATGCCTTTCCCTTAAATCTTGCTTTTTATTAGGGGGGTCTGTGCAGGATAGGGGAACCAAGTGCCCTATAAACAGAAGCTTCTGCAGAAGCCCATCAGGTTGCTTTGCCCACTGAGGACAAGCTTCTGTTGTCTCCATATGCTGCCTTTGACTAGAGTCTTTACTTCAAAAAAAGGAAGGGTGCCTGAGGGTTCCCTATCTCAGGGGCTCACCCCCCACTCACAAAGGGCTTGGCACAAAGAGCAGGTGTGCAGTGAAAGCCCCAGTGGGATCCCTCACACTCAAGGATGCACAGAGTTGATCTGGCTGCTGCCCAGCATAGCCTGGGACTGTGGAGCAGGTCAGGGAAGTGGACTTTTGCAGAGGAAGGAGAGAGGGAGGTGAAGCAGACTTCCTACCAAGAGCCTTCCAGAAGTGCTGAGGGGAGAATAGATTCATCAAAAGTATTTGGGTGCAGATCTGAATCCTCCAGCTACACAGCCAGTTTCTGCTCTCACTCTGTCCTAGCACCACGATAGTAGCGATGCTTTAACACTAAAGCTAGCCTTGACTGTGATATCATGGTGGTGGGCTTTGACTTTATGTGATGAACGTTTAATAAGGAAAGTCAGTGAGGAAACATTAGGAAGAGACTACAAGAGCCTAGTAGCCTAGTGGGCCCTCTATCTTTGTCTCCTTCACCTTTGTTTTCTTTGACTAGTTCAGGTAAGAAGAAATTTACTGGACAGCATGAAAGTGGGGGCCCATTCTTGATCAATAATGAAGAATCTTGTATTCAAGTTCTATTTGTTCCCCATGTAAATGCCTCTCCACACACAAAGAGAAGATTTTTTGGGGATTCTATATGATGCATTTATCACTTCCACATGCAAGTTACAGGATTCTTCTGGCTTTTTCTTATTACCAGGTTCAAAGATGTCACAGGTCATTATCATCCACTTTAATGTCCTCTAAGGACAAAACTATTTCCAAGAATAGACCACTCCCCACCCACCACCCCCCTCCCCAAAAAAAGTGGCTGGAGTGAACACTGTCCCTATAGCTGCTCTGTAGAACACATTGGACTATTTAGAACACAGAAAACTGTGCACATTCACACATGTATGTATATATGTGCACAGCAGACATATTTCAGGCTCAAGGCAGACTCTGAGATATGAGATTTTTACGTGGGATTTCAACTCTTTCCTGTTTTTCCTTCAAAGCTACATAGTTTGATCATCTATGTATGTGATGCAGAATATACCTAAAAACCTCCTGACTCCAAACTTCATGGTATAGCTGTCTTACTTTAGCTTTAAAATACAGAGACACAGGAGCCCCTGTGATATCAAACTCCAGAATTATTTGCAAATTTTAGAACATGCTTCAATTTTGTCTTCTTAAAGATCTGTAGTTCAGAAACAATATGAAAAATCCAGTTAATCATGATGAGATTAAAGGATTTTTAAAAGCTGAATTGCAGCCACATTTACATTCCCCGATAATTTCTTAATTTTCTTTCAAATCACCTTTCATCTTCATAAAATGAACTGTAAAAATCCTTCTGAATTCCATAATGTGCCAAGAAAAATGGGGAAAAATTAAGGAGGCCCCTACCTTTTAATCATTCTGTTCAATAAAGTGCTTTCACTGCACGCCAGGAAAAAAATGGAGGCTCTGGTGTCTGAGGTATTCTGTGCCATAAACTCCCATAATAGAAACAGATGGTGAAACTGCCTTGGAAGTGAAGAAACTAGTGTACACGCAGCTCACCCTAACATATGAAGAGATTCAGGGCTGACACATGAAGGGATGCGTTTGGCGCAGCGCCAGCGGTACACTCTAATTCAGCCGCGAGTGCTCAAGCTTGAGATGGGAGACCCACAATTTCAGGATCTGGAACACTGGAGCTCCAGGATTTAGAACTCTGCGCGAGGCTCCTAGGCTCTTTCTGTCCTGCCCAAGAAGGAGCACATTCTCAATGTTTCATGTGGCCACAAACTCCAGTGGGGAGCTTACTCTGGCTTCTCTAAATGGTTTGAAAAAACAATAGTGGAGAAGTGCCAGCTTTGCTGGAGCTTCCTTTAACTAAGTTCGGGTTTGCTTTTTACCTAGAGCTGCCACCAGCGGCTGCTGAAAGAAGGAATAAAATCTTCACTACAAAGCGACATCAGTGAGAATTATCTTAGGGTGGGAGTGAAGTGACACGTGATACTCACCCTACATGTGGCCCCTCTTGACTGGATGACACGATACCTGCAAAGGAACCTCTCTTGGGCATTGTACTTTCCAAGGAAAGCCTAACACAATTTCCATCATCATGTCCCAGTGACATTAATACATACACTTTCTGACTTGCTGTATTAGGGCAGACTAAAATTCGGTTACAAACAGATCCCCAAATGTAGTGACACCGGCACAATAGATGCTTCTTTTTCATGTATAGAGATGTCTAGGGAGTCTAGGTGTTAGGAAGCGTCCTCCACGGGGGGACCCAGGCTCCGTCCACCTTGCAGTTCCGCCATCAGATGAGGTCTTGTCATCTCCACTGCTGCCCTCAAAACTGCTTCAGACATTTCCCTTCGTCTCATGTTCCGTTGGCCTAGATAACTTGGCGACCATGTGTCCAGGATGTGGAGAGAGGAACTATGGGGCCAGCTGTGGTGTCAGGGTGCCAGTGTAAGAGCCGTGGGTGTCCCCAGAACGTCTTGCATGGGCTTCCCATAGTCAGGCCTATCTGCAACTGCTGCTCTGTCTTCCCTCCCAAGAAGGGCAGCACGCTCTGATCTTCCATTCCCACTGAGCACTGTGGTCCTTGCAGATCTGCCAAGCAAGGAGGTGCCTGGTGGTTCTGCACTTCCTTCAGCCAGAGTCACCTGGTTCTCACAAAACATGAGAAACATATCCATCCTTTCACAAGGCTCATCCCTGGTGTCATCCTGGTGCTGGTGGAAGCCTCAACACCTGTTGTTGCCAGTCTCTGACCCCAGGGACTGAGATCCATAATGTTTATTCTTGACCTCTTTACCTGTGTGGAGACCACATGGGTAATTGTAGAGCCCTGTTGGGGTTTGAGGGAAGACTCAAACTCTGCCAGCCAATCTCAGTTTAGGCTCAGCCTGGCCCACCCATGTCCATTTAAGAATTCTCTTTCCCAGCTCTGGCTAAGGCTCTTTGTTTCCCAAATCTGGGCCATGTGAGAGGAGCAGACAATAGTTCCACTCTGAACAGGGCCTGCTGGAAAGCAGGATTTACTTCCCGCTATTAGCGTTCCTTGGTCCAGAAAGGAGGCAATTCTAGTTTCCACAAGGCCTGATCCTAGCATGCCTGTGTGAAGATATGGGTGAGGAATGCGCTGGGCCACACTGACATCATTCTGTGATGCTTCCTATGCCCTGCCTGATGCCATGACCAGGGGCATTGAATGGGAGGGAGGAACAAAGTAATGTGGGAGTCAGGCCCCTGCTTATCCTGACTGGCTTGGAAGAAAACTCAGGTTTGGAGGACCTGAAGCTTAAACACTTTGGGGGCCCTTAAGAAGAATCCTACAAAGACTTCTGAAAGTCCCTTGGACAGTAAGTAAATCAGACCAGTTGATATTAAGAGAGATCAACCCTGAATATTCACTGGAAGAACTGATGCTGAAGCTGAAGCTCCAGTATCGTGGTCATCTGAAAGGTCCTCTGTTCTTTCCTAGTCCCTGATGCTGGGAAAGATCGAGGGCACAAGGAGAAGATGGTGTCGGAGGATGAGATGGCTGGATGGCATCACCGATGCAATGAACGTGAACTTGGGCTAACTCTGGGAGATAGTTAGGGACAGGGAGGCCTGGAATGCTGCAGTCCATGGGGTTGCAAAGAGCCAGATATGACTGGGTAACTGAACAACAACAATAAGAAGAACATAACATTATGAATATGAAATTGCTAGTGTTGCTTTCAGACTTGTGCCTGTGTGGGGAGCCAGGGCTGGGAAAATGCAGGCTGTAGGTGTGTGTAGTACACAACAGTCAGGTAGCCTGGCTGGAAACAAGGTCGTGGAGAGTACTGTGGCTGAAGGCCTTTCTGAGAGCAGCTGATGTGATGGAGGTTAAGGAAGCCCTTCTGGAAAAAAGGCCCCTCCTGCTTGTGATGGGGTAAAAGGCTGTCAGCATGGATGCTGAACCCCTGCAAAGCTAACTCAGCACTCCGTCCAGGATGAAGGAAAGGGGAGGATACCTGCTGTTCCTTCTGCTTCTCCTCCCAGATTTCTCTGACCAACAATTTTCTACCCTGGCTCCCCCTGAGCTACAAGCTCCTCTTTCCATGAAATTTGTAATAGTTTTAAACTGAGCTTACGGCTCTCACCACAGAGTCTCAAGAGTAAACACGTGGACTTCCCTGGTGGTCCAGTGGCTAAGACTCTGCGCTCCCATTGCAGGGAGTCCAAGTTCAATCCCTGCTCAGGGAACCAGATCCCACATGCTACAACTAAGAGTTCAAAGATCCTGCATGCCAGGATCCAGCTCAGCCAAATAAATAGATAAAAATAAATACTAAGACAAGGGAAGAGGGAAGCGGCAATCCACTCCAGTATTCTTGCCTGGAGAATTCCATGTACAGAGGAGCCTGGTGGGCTACAGTCCATGGGGTCACAAAGAGTCGGACATGACTGGGTGACTAGCTTTCACTTTCTTTTCATTAAGACAAAAAGATATTCCGGGGGCTTCCCTGGCAGTCCATGGTTGAGACTCCACATTTTCATGTGAGGGGGGTGCGGGCTCGATTCCTGGTCAGGAAACTAAGATCCTGCATGCTACAGGGTCTGAGCTCCCCGCTCCCCCAAAATAAACAGTAAACATAACATTATCTTCCCAGGAAGTTCTCCCACTCCTGTATCTGGAATGGTGTGAAGAATAGCCAATATGCAGTAAGTGTTGAGAAGAAGGGTGATTGATGTGTAGAAGGATGAATAGGTGGACATCCTTAGAAGATTCTTATTTAGTGAGAGGATCAGACCTTGCCTTCCAGTTTCTCCTGTGTTTGGCTTTTCCTCTTTTGCTGGGATAGATTATGAGCAGGGTGTCTGCCTGGCATTGTTGACACCTCGAGCCTGGCAGAGGGCTCAGCAGGAGCTGAGTGGGCTGCTGTAGACATGGCCGTGGCACTGGGAAGGTGGCAGCCTCCGTGCTCGAGCAAAAGACAGCATTACGGAAGGCAGCTCTGATGGCTGAAGAAGTGGGCACGCCCTGGCCACCTCTGTGGCCCAAGGCAGAGGCAGGTCTAGGAGCCTCCCCCACCACCTATTTCTGCTCCTCCCAGCCTCCATCCACATCCAGCTCCCGTGAGAGGTTTATTCAGGCCCCAGAGGCTCCCTTTTCTCCATTTGGAAGCACTGAGTGTGGAGGGTGAGGGGCCAAGTGAGTGCCAAATGTTGGGGCTCAGGGACCCCAGTAAGATGTTTCCCAACTGATTCTCCAGGCCTGCAAACAGATGGGTTCCCTGAGGGCCCTGCTTCGTGTCTGGGGGGAGGCAGTGCCCAGGACTGGTTGAATTCCAGTGAGAATGTTGCCGGCGCTGATTTGCGGTTTGACAGTCAAAAATAATCCAAGCATTGCTTTGCATGTGATTTATACAAGTGTCTTAATTGGCATCTTGATTATATGATTGCGTGAAGTGCTGTTTTCAAGAAGGTGTATCTCTAAATAGAAAAAAGAAGAAATATACAGCTGCGACGTGAACATAAACCTCCCTGTGAGCTATGCTTTCTCCCCGGCTTTTTTTGCACCGACACCACATTTTCTGACTTCTCCCCCAGTGTTGGACCCTTAGTAGGAAACATTTCCCCCCACTTCATAAGTCTTCCCTGCAGACACAGCACTGGGTTTGCAGTTTCTCTCTGAATCTGCTGCATTTTTCTCTGCTGCACCATCTCAGAACTGTGGCCTCTCCTAGTCTGATTACAGCTAATTATTTTAGAAATACATTTAAAAGGCAAGTTATCTTAACTTTATGACTAATCCGATGGAGAAGATCTAAGGAAAACCTGAAAATCATAAAACGTTCCAGAACATTATATTTTATGCAGTCCAGAATGTGACACATGGGGTCTTTAATAATTCACTGCTTGTTAACATTAAACAACTGTTAACATGCTCAAATAATTAGTTATGCTTGCTTGACATGTTTGCATCTTTAATAATTGATGCATTTATCTTAATTACTAACAGTATTATGATCGTAATATGCATCTTTTTTCTATCTTAAAATTTTAACAAAAACTGACTTTTTGCCAAAAATGATTATGCTCTAAGTTTTAATTACTCATTGTAATTAAATTGCAAGCTGCAGTATTTTACTAAAATATCTTTCACAAAAATATTTAATGGAAAAGAGGTGATTTGTTGTTTATGCAGCCAAGTTAGTAAATATTTCATAAGTTTGATATTACCCTTTCAGCGTGGATATAAAATAACATAGCTTTCAAGATACAAGTCAATTTAAAAGTCCTCCAGAGCTGAAAATTTTTCTACCATTTCTACCCAAAATGTTATTCCCCCACCCCCTCGCCTTATACCACTCTTTGTGTGTAAGACCAAGATTTTGTTAGCCAGCCAGGCATAGCTGAATCTCAACATCTATTACAGGAGGTGGTGTTGATTGGAAATCAATGGAAGGGTGAAGTCCACACTTTTACTCCATCTCCTCCCTCCAGCCCAGTTTGACTGTGCAAGTGAGCCCTGAAAACACCATTGGGGTGACAGTTTATTAGAAGAGTCCTGTGTGGGGAGACAGACAGGCTTCCCACTGGCCAGGCTTTGTTAAGCTGCCACACACCCTGATGGAAGGTTATTAACGGACTCAGAAATATTTATGACTGTAGAAAACATTAACCACAGGAAAGTTCTGGAAGATAATGAGAAATAACTGCTTCGTTTACTGATGAGAAAATTGAGACTTACAAGCCTTTGGCTCAAGTGTACACAAGGTGATCAAGGTAGGAAGGAGCACAGATCTTCAGATGGTAAGACCAGAGATCTGTCTGTCAAATCTGGGAACTTGCCCTTTGACCTGTGAGGTGTCCTTTGGAGTTCATCAGGGCTTCTGTCCTCAGCAAAACACTATTATTACAACTGTCCAGTTAGGTGGTAGGCAGGGTCATGGGCCATGACAGATCATTCCTAGACTTTCTGGGTCCATACTAGGATCCCATTCATTTGGACTCATCCCATACTTTCTTTGCCCTGGGACTCGTCTAGGCTGGTTGTTGTTGTCCAGTCACTCGGTCATGTCCAACTGTTTGCAACCCTATGAACCATAGCACACCAGGCTTCCCTGTCCTTCACCACCTCCCAGAGCTTGCTCAGACTCATGTTCATTGAGTTGGTGACACCATCCAACCATCTGATCTTCTGTCACCCCCTTCTCCTCCTGCCCTCAATCTTTCCCAGCATCAGGGTCTTTTCCAGTGAGTCAGCTCTTTGCATCAGGTGGCCAAAGTACTGGAACTTCAGCTTTAGTATCAGTCCTTCCAATGAATATTCAGGGTTGATTTCCT